>JADFUC010001003.1:0-116875 GCA_019722365.1 Lithospermum erythrorhizon | reverse complement strand
CTCATGGCTGGTTCAGTTACGTATTGCTTTGGCAGTTCCGTTGAGGGGTCTCGTTGCCATACTTTTCCTATGTTGTGTTTAGATTTTCTTATTATATCTTTTAGGTTAATGTGTCATTAAAATTAGATTTTATGGCTAACATTCGTTGTTTTATTGTATGTTGTTAGTTACGCGCGATGGACAAAAGTGTATTTTTTTATTATTATTAATGTCAAATGAAGTCTGTATTTGTAAATCCGCCGATCAGTGACTACGGTGTATACGGAGTTGATGACCTGGAGGCTTAGGCGGATGATATAGATGAGGAGAACCTTTTCTGAATTAAAAGGGGATAGCGGTAGAAGAGAGAAAGAAGCGCCCTAAAAATTACTTAGTAATTTATGGTAAGGCTGAAGCGGAAAAGCGATGAAATAAACATCTGACACATGCATGGGAGGATTAAGGAATTATTTGGTGTGAAAAATTGAAGAGACCACCCATATTCAAGAAAGGACCATAGAAAATGTCTAGAGGCGAGGTCCCAGGGGGCAAATACAATCCCGTAAATAAATGGGGTGGTCGGGATCGGTCCAGCAGTTGGGCCCACTCAGGAAATAGATCGGGGACAGAAAAATGCACCGAATAAATGGTCTTGGGCACAGCAGGTCGACAGAATAGGAATGCGTTAGCGGTCTATTTCAGTCAAGAAAGAAGGGTCGTTGGTAGCGACGATTGGAAGCAGTTAAAACTGGCAATTAGGATCCTGCCGACCTCTTAATGACGCAAAATCATTAATCAAATGAAGAAGGGATCCATCAAAGAGGGCTCAACCAGAAATGGCTGTCCAAATAGATTATAAAGGTAAGCCGTGAGGACAAATCAGTGAATTCACTTTGATACCCAATTCTCTTCTTCGATCATTTACTAACGATCGTCGAGTATTTCTGACGAACATGGTCCCCATTTTTATAGGAACTTTCATTTTGGACAAGGCGTTTCAAAGTTAAACAGACCTGTGATTGACCCAGCTACGAAACGGATGAATCGTCATCTTACTCTCAATTATATCCCTCATTAATATTGTTAGTATTCTATGCATTCGTCTAGCAGGCGTCTCTTGAAGTAGATCTCTACATAAAAATAATAAACATGAGTTAATGTTGGGCGACAAGTATATCTAATGATTTGAAATAAAATGTACTGTATACCGTTATACATCATTATATATGTATTAGTTTTTATGTATACGGATAATATAATAATGATATAACAACGTATATAAGATGTTACCATATTGGATAGATGGGATACATAACAAAATCAAACATAAAACACACAATTTTAACAAAGAAAACAACATTAAAGATTATAATCGATTTGGTAAAAAATCACAATTTCTCAACAAATTATTATGAAGCAGCTAATAAAATTAGGAGAAATTAACAAATAATTGAAAAAGAGTATGAACACTATCATCAAATAACTGAAAAACAAACAAATCTAAGCGGCCATGAAATATATTCTTACATAATCACTAAATTCGAAATAATCCATAGAGAATCAAATGATTTTTGTTCTTACCCATATAAATAACATATATATAGCTTCGATTTGAAGAAAATGAGACCAAGAATGAAGTTTTTAGAATCTAATTTTTTTAACATCGAAAAATAAAAAAGGGGAAGAGGTAAGCGAGAAAGGGAGGAGGGTGGCGGGCGATGGTGGTCGCGAATATGTGGGGGAGGAGAGTTGTTGTTGATGGTGGTTTTTGAAGAAAAAATTAGGTAGAAAGAAGAAGAAAGAAGAATGGATCTTGCAGGCCGGTTTAGTCATTTACAGGAAGTGTGCTATTTAGGCAAAGAAAATTAAGTGAGTGCTAAGAGGTAAAAATATGGTCAAGCAAACAATTGTTCTCTGTCTTAGAGAAACTCGAGAAAGTTGAATATATTTTGAAAAGCAGATCTTTTTACGTCAAAGTTTCAATTCCGTTGATATCGTCCATGACAGAATCATGATGACTTAACAACGATGTAACCAAATACTTTGTTTGATTTATAAATTACATTATTGTCAAATGATTAAAAACTTCGAAGTTAATTTTGATATTCTTCATGCATACGGGAGCTATCATACCGGCAATAATTTTTTAGTATTAGAAATAAACTATTTCATAATGCATTGTGGTCTCTCTTTCCATGGACACAACTTTAACTCTTTAACTCACCAAACACTCATCGGACAAATAATATTATGATTCCCAAAATGTTTGTCACCAAACTCCATCAACTTGCCTAACTCAAAGTCCCAAAAATGTCAATATCCACAAGCAAGTCAACGCCACAACTCCAAGAATCAGCAGTTGGATCTTAGCAGACATTCTTTCTCACATACTCATTTCTTGCCTGCTGTGAAAGATGTTTGCCACAACCATCCTCTCATCAAGATATAAATTCTTGTGGAAGAATACTTCAAACCTTAGTTTTTGCTACACTCAATACCCATATGATGATCTTTACATGTATGATAGTGATACTAATACTGGAAGATTTATGGAGTTTGTACATTTTAATTGAACTCATGTACTTATAATATGATAACATATGCATAGATAAATTTTCACTTGATATCTTGGAAAGAAATGTTTTGTATGATTATAATACTAGGGAGTTTATTGCAAGTTGGATTTCTGCATCCGTTGCTCGAAATGTGAAGGATCTTGTGATTGCTGGTCGTCAAAAAATGTACCGTACAAGAATTGATTTTTTAAGATTTGAATTGCCATCTTGTGCATATACTTGTAAGTCACTTGAGGTTATGCATCTTAGTGGCGTTGTGATTTTGGACCCCTATGGGTTGGTTTGCCTTCCAAATCTTCGATGTCCTGATTATGTCCGATGAATCTCTAAAGAAATTATTGTCTGGTTGTTTGTCATTGAAGACTCTTTATATTCTTCGAGGTTGCAATGATTGTGTGGTTACATTAACGGTTCGTTCTCCAACATTGGAGCATCTCACAATTACTATATATGGTAGAGAATTGAATTATGATGACACTCATGAAGAGGAATGTATTAAGCTTGAGCTAGATGTTCCTGCTCTGAAATATCTCTGCATACATGATAAAATGGTAAATGATATCTCAGTTGAAGACATGCCATCACTTGTGGAAGTAAAAATTAGACTTAGCTTGCAGTTTTTCGAGAAGCAGTTGGGATGTAACTGGAGTGGCATTGATAATATTTTTCGATCAATTGGTAGCATGAAGCTTCTGAGTTTGGATGAGTTTACCATGATGGTAAATTACAACTACTTTGACCTTGTAGTAATCATTAATAACATGTCTTCTAAAACTGAATTATTGTTTGCAGTTAATTTTGATTTGGTTATGATCAGTAATAAGTCCATATGCTTTCTAATATTGCGCTATATTGTTTTCTTTGGTCTTTCTGTATATTCATGTTTTCTTAAATGTTAAATATGTGTCTGCACTTATTCGCATCATATCTTTTGGAATGGAAATATGTGCAGCTACTTCTATAATCTATAGGGTTTTGCATTTCATACCACAATTATATCCATAGGGGTAGACATGTGTACCAAAGTTTCGAATGCCACAATTATATCTTTTGCCCTTCTCAATTCAGAGCTTGGAAAATGTTTAAAAAAAAAAAATTGATTTGATCCTTTTGAGTAAACCATAGTTTACTTTTCTAATTGCTATACAATTTGGTACTATTAGTCATAATTCTAGGCTGAAAATGATTGTGATCCTTCTAAGTACACCACACACCAGTCTTGTTCAGCAGTACACCATCTCTTCTTTGTGCCCATTTATGGAGAATAAATCTACTGAGAACCCCCCAACAGAAATGCAATTTACTTTGATAGTTAATATCTTCAAAAGAAACTATAATAGCAGTGTTAAGCCGGCTTGTGAACCAAATGTTCATTTAGTTGCAATGTTAAAATTACATTGGCAAGTTGTAGTTTCTATATTTCCATTTGCTTCCTTGCTAGGTTACATTAAGACTTGAAACGGAAAATCAGACTATCATTTAATATGATGCTGTAATCTAAAAAGTTGTTGATCTCGTTGCCTTGCATCTGCTAACTTGTTGGTTTTGTACTTTTGTGTGTTACAAAACTCATTGTTATCCAGTATTCCAGTTTACTTATACATGAACTCTTCCTGATCATTTTTGTTGAAGGCCCTTAGCCATTCAGGTTTATCTCCAAAGTTGGAAAGACTGGCCAACTTGACTTTGACAGTCGGCTGTTGCAAGTGGAGTTCACTGCAGGGCTTGCTCGAAGTCTCAGATTCTTTGGAATATCTCGCTTTAAATATAGTACTTGTAAGTCAAAACTTGACTCTTTTTCATCGCTCTCCTCTTCATTTTGAGAAGAAGCAGGGGCGGAGCACGGGTGGCCATGGCCCCCCCTAATGTTTTAAAAATGGACACTTTAAAAAAAAAATATTTGATAATATGATGAATTTTTATGTTTTGGTCCACCTTAAATTTAAATAAAATATGACACATCCTACTTAAAATATCAAGAAATATTAATTTGTACTTATATAAAATTATAAATTTATACATTTAAATTCTTAAGAATAATGAATTTTTTTTTGGCCCCCTCTCACGTTAAATCCTTTCTCCGCCTCTGAGAAGAAAATAGACATTCTTTCTTTGCTCGTCTCTGAAGGACTTACTTTCATTGATGCAGTACTTTGATGATGAACACCAACACGAGACTTGCTGGACTAAACCTAAGAAAATGGCAGCTTGCTTATCGTGCCTGAAAGAGATGTCGGTAGAAGGATTTTCTGGTCGTGATGATGAACTCGCAATGCTGAGTTATATTCTACAAAATGCTAGCCTATTAGAGACGATGAAAATAACAGCTTCCTCTTCTCTGAACCTAAGAAAGAACCACAAATTGCTTCAGAAGGTATCAAAGTTTAGGAGGGCATCCACGATGTGTGAAGTTATATTTCGTTAAAATGGTGGTCGGGGTTCTTTTCATGCCAAAATTGGGATTTGATTTCAATTCTAACTTTCTAACTTTCACATTTGAATTTGTTTTATCACTTTTGAATGATGAGTTGAACTCATGATTTGCACGAAGAGTGTTTGTTTGAACGATGAGAAAGTATGTCACCAAGTGCATGTATAGAAACTCCGTTTTCCTTTTTTGTTTTTTTTTTTTTAACATTTTGTGTACAATGGTTTGAAGCTCCATACATTTACTTCTTGATGGCAATGATTTACTTATTTGTTTTGATATATCTTGGTGAATAATATAGTTGTGTATATTATTGTATAATATTATAGTAGTTAGTTTTGGACTGATATGAGGCTTGGGATACGTATGATGTATATATTATTGTAAACACTTTGTTTTTGTGTCTGAAATATTTTCTGTTCTTGGTATCGAGCAATCAATGCCTTTGACTTGGTGATTCCCGAATACACCAACGAGAGCTTTATCTTTATTTCCCGAATACGCCCTGCTCGGATCGATACTTAGTTTTATAGATCCATCTACTCCCCAACACCAACATAAAGTGTGAGCCAACTCCCAGCGTGCCATTATTTTGAAGTGCCGCGATTTACATCTTCATAGTAGAATGCCCAGGTAGGATAATTCATAAAACTTCTTTGAAAGAAGTGGGCTTAACATAGCAATGCTTGATTTTGAAAATACGCGATGGTCTATCGAAAAACGACTACTATCCACATAATTAGATAGGGAATAAGGATTATCGTTACACAGGGAGTGGCTGGAACTCGTCTTTGCCCGAAGGGGGAGGTCTTCAAACCAACCACAATATTAGCAACAAAATCACGGCGTATCGAAGGAGCCAACTCTGCCAAACTACGTGTGTGTCAACTCTCGAGAAGTGTGTACTTCATCTCCCATGACCTCGGCGGCGGGCTGGGAGATGCTCGAACTTCGGTGTTGAAGCACGGAGGCTCACGGCTGCAGGTAGGGGATGATGAAACCACCTTGTTTCGGCCGAAGAGGGCGTAGAGGAGGCAACTTCCAAATACGGGGGGCTAGAGGAGGCACTTCCAAATACTCCTAAATCTGGTCAAATTCATCTGCGTTGCAATCACGGAGAACATTCGGAGGCAGAAAGCAGGGTCAACAAGTGCAAAAGGGAACACATTTTCAACAAACTTCATCACGAGGAAGCAAAGGAATTCATAGTCACCATATCAAACACTTCATCCACTTTTCACCAAGCAATTACCAAAAAAAAAATACACTTTCGACTCTGCTAGCAGAAACTTGGTGCCGCTTTAGAGTTGTGTGCATAGCATAATGAACCAAATACAGACCTCGGATATAGTAGGACATTCACACCAAGTAAACATTCTAATTAGGTTAAAATTCAACACTTTGAAAGGAGTTAGTAACTGCTGATTTAGAAACGCGTTCACCCCAAAATTTTACCGGAAGATTAGCATGCAATTTTAAAGCACGAGCGACATCTAAAATATATACGTGTTCCATTCAACTAGGCCATTCTGTTGTAGGTACATGAAGTTTGAAAAAATAATCTACCATGTTCTAAACAAATTCTTAAGACAAAGAACTTCGGTCACTCCGTGCCGTTTTAACCGTAATTAAACTAACATTCAGCTATCACTGCCAAAAAATGAGTAAAATACCCAAATACTTCAGTTTTATCACGTAACAAAAATATCCATACACCGCGAGTAAAATCATCAACAATAGTCAAGAAAAACTTGAGCTCGCATGAAGACAGACCTTGATAAGGTTACAATCCTGTCACCGGTAATTCAAAAGGAAAACTTCGCTTGTCATAGCGAGCTTGATCCGCGACTCTGTTTTGCAGGCAATTAAATAGATGTCTTCACAATTTTTAGCTGACGGATGTCCAATTGTTGATGCCACAAACCGGATCTTCTTGAAACAACAGTATTCCATGAACATCAAGTCCGCCTCGAGATAATAGATTCCAGATCCTTTCCTGAGTCAATCGGCGTCCTCGGCGCCCGGTATTGTATATAAGACAACCAGGCCAGTACAGTATACCACCCACAGTCAATATCATCCGAGATAGGAAACAAAATATAAAGATTACCTGATAAATCGAGGAACATAATAAACATTCGCGAGAACGATGATTAGATAATCGAACCGTGCCATATTGCTCATCGGAAGACCAACCAATAGCAAGGGCATATCCATAAATGGACAATAAGATAGATCCCGTAACATGATTGAGGCATCTGTAACCATAAATGGAAAACTCACCATCAGTCGATCGTTAGTGGGCATAGTACCAACAAAAGCAATTATTTAAGTTGCTCGAACTCACACACAGAATACAGAAGACCTGCTTTGCCCGCCCATTTAACACTGGGTTCATTATGTGGTATCACGGCCCAGACTACTCACATCTCGTACTCTGACCGGCCCAGTAGATCCAGCCGTTCGAGGCCAGAATTTGCCTCGAACTTGGGAACTGTCTGTTGGGAATCTGGTATGAATTAGTGTGATTAAACACCAATTCATACATCCGGATCCTCAAAATAATGTATGAATCTAGGCTTACATAGAACTACAATTATGAATAAAGGGATTTGTAGAGGAAGACAAATGAAACTGACTCTCAGTAGATGCCTTAAGTGAATACCCTTGAAACCTTTCAATTGCTTGTCAACATAGATGTCTCTGGACACGCTGAGGAGGCGAATCGAGATCAAGTAGGCTTGAACTTCTTAGGTTGGACAAAAATGGAAGATAACTGGTTTCTTAGGGAGAGAGCGGCGAGGAGCAGGTGGAGGCAAGGGTTTGAGCCATGTCTCTTCAACTTTAAATAGGTACACCCGTTAAACAGCCTGGATTTAAGAAATCAGTTTAACTAGTTAACTTAATTGGACATAACCCAAATCAAATAATGAGTCCTTTGGTGAGTTGTTTTATTTTGGACAAAACACTAGCAGTCACTATCGAATAACTTATCAAGTTATTCATCAATTAGTGTCAAACTTGCAAGTTTAACCAATTGATGTTCATAAATATATATATTCTCAAATACATAAATGAACAGAGAATACATCTCTCAAATATACAGAATCTCGTTTAATTTCAAAGAATGAAATATAATTCGAATATCAGTATGTCTGTGACCTTCTAGGCTTTCGAGATAATAGTAGGAATTTATATATGTAATAATTGGTCAATTACTTCATTATTATAACGATTAATAGTGGGAGGCTAACGGATCGCTCATAACACTAAGTATCATGAGAACCCAAACTAGTAATATACAATTACTAAGGTGAGCCTTTCAAGTTCGGTAATCACATTTAACCAACCCATTAAATGGAGTTGATACCTGATTATGCATAGCGGAGTTGCATTATAAAAGGGAATCAAATTTCATTGATTTCCAATAATATAACGCCCTTGGGCGATTATTTATCATACGATCTTTAGTCATGACTAACCATAGAAGTGTCATGAAACACCTGGCACTTTACTCGGGTATGAAGCGAATAAGCATTTATGGCGTCCAGCCAATAATCGGTACCAAGCGTAATGCGAGCTGAGAATGCATATGGTGGATAAATCCCTCCCAATATATCAACATCTGTCGTTATATGAACATTGGCGACCCGACATATAATAGTTATGAGACTAAATTGCCCAGAATGGTCATAAGCATTCGAAATGCAATTTCGTATAGCACAAATAGTTATATATACGTAGGTCTAAGTGCTCGAACATAAATTTTAAACCAAATATCATAGGACACAGATATATATCTTCTGAATTCGTTTTCGGTCATACCAACTCCCCAGATAATAGGACGGACTTGTAGTATTAGTCTGGTCCTGTGATTAATCTTGATCACTAATCAAAAATTGGATAATACGATGCTTGTTCTTCTCGACATGTTGAGCCTTTGCTTCTTCTGGACTTGAAGTTGTCTCACAAACATGGGTGTAGTTTTCAGAAATAAATATGGGTAACTATATGGATGAATCACGCATTCATGGTATAATAATCAGTTAAAACACAAAAAGAACTTTTGTTTTAATTGATTACTTAACATTCACAAAGTGAATGAACTCGCTCCCCTTGAACTTGCCAATTGGATCTCGCCGTTAACTCATTAAAAACCAAACTGGTTAAATCTGGGAAGGATCTCAACTCGAGATGCATGCTTAAATCCATACATGGATCCTTTAAGCCATGACTTGTGAGTCATTCATGACATGCAAAAAAAGGATGGTGATTATAATCCATCCTTTATTGGAATACTACTTACAACGCTACTTTACGTGGCAGGTCTACCAAACCGAGGTGGATGACTGGGACATGGTCATGCATGACCTAGATCAAAATGAGGTTTTCAACCACTTCTGGGGTTCTATCGGTAGGTTTATGAGGAATTAAGAGAGTGTGTTAAAAACACATCTTCATTAAATGTATTCTTTTTAACGACATTACCTGTAAAAGCAGATTATTTGGTGAAGTTGTAATCTTGAGTTCAAGTTTCCTTTTAGTTTACTCATGAGCATACTAGACTCAGTCCTATTATTGAAATTCTTGGCTAATATCTTTTCACATAATTTACAGACTTTCCATAATGTTACTATCGCGTTCGATTTACAAGTGAGATAAACAAGCGGTCGTTCAATTGTAACTATAGTTACCTCCCATTCTTAAAGTTACTATCAGCGTATTCGAATCCGGCGTGAATACCTTTAGTAAAACTTCACAATTCCTATCACGGGGAATCGTGCAGCGTCATAGTTGTGTGGTTGGTGAAATCAATGAATTGATTCGCGCTGTGTGCCCGTTCGCGACAATTGTGTATCAATTCATTTACGGGTTGGTTAAATGTGATTCTTTGGAACCCAGTGCTTCCACTTACTAATGATATATTACTAGTGTGGAGTTCTCGCTGATAATTTAGGTTATGACGATTTCTAGATCTTACTCATTAATTTATAATAATAGTAATTGGTCGATTATTATTATACAGCTTACCTGTATTATCTGAGGCTTTAGAAAGGTCACACACATACAATGATATTCAAATATTTCATGAATAGAAATTAAAGAGACTTGTATATTGAGAAATGTATTTCTCAATATTTATATATTGTCAAATATATATGTTGATGAATATCTAATTAGTTAAACTGCGAGTTTAATCCAATTAAGCAGTGAGATCGATGAATAACGATAAGGCTGATGATAGTGACTCGTTAGTATTTTAATTGACTTGTTAAGTTAATTAAAATGGGAACAACTCACTATTAACTTCGTTATTTAATTAAGTTCATAACGGTCTAATTAAATTAACGAGTTAAGGCGATTTCTTAACGAGTTTGTAACGAGGTGGAATTTCCTGGTCTTGGTATTTAAGGGGATTGATTTTTCATGACAAAAAAAAGATATAAAAATATATTCAAAAGAAATAGCAACCCCTCTCTACAGAAAATTGGAAGATTTCATCTTCCAATTCAACTTTCATCACAAAACTCTAGCAAGTTCAAGCTCTCGGTTCGATTCCCTCTTGGTGTGTGCAATCTAGAGGACATCTAAATCGGTGTGAATAATAAGTATTGGAAGGATCTTGGCGAGGGCTTTCCGCAGCGAGGCACTACGTGGGGAGTGGGTTCAATCCTTCCGTTAAGACAAGAATTCTTGTATTCATACATTTGTCATTTATGTTTAGATTAATTTACATTATTTTTGAGAATCCGGGATGTATGAATTGGTGTTTTATCACGATTAAATTCATACTAGATTCTAACATGTACAACATGACTTTGACGGCACCACAGTGAATCATATTACTATATGATAGACTTCTTCACTCTAATTAATGTGAGGCCACTACTTGAGTGGGATTGGACCTTTAATGAAGAGGTTGCCTTGTTAATAAGAGAATCTGTCTATTTATAGAATTGTCTTATAGATTTAGGATACCTCGAGCTTCAGATCTTAAACTTAACAAACAAGTAATAACAAACTCACATATATAATGTATTTGATTATAGCATGTGTCACATATATGTAGATTAGACCCACAAGAACCTAATCACTACTCTACCTTTTAAAGTTGTAGGAAGATTTCTTTAACATTTGAGTGTATAAAACTTCATTTATGCGATTCACGCTCTCCATGAACCTTTAAGGAACTCAAGGTTCTTCATCATTCTTCCAATTCTTAAGTTTTCTCCAATTATCAAAGTGGAGGAATTTAGACATCCATTATACTCGATCTTAAGTTTGCAGCTTTGAATTTAGTAGTATGGCTTTTCTTTTATATTATCACTTGAGATGTGGAGTTCCAATAATATTAATAAATGTCCATTATCATTGATCATTGTTGGAACATTCTTTGGATCACTTGCTTGGGCCACATGTTGCAACTTTGTGGAATAGCAATAGAAAGTTTAGAAGAAATAAACATGAGTATAGTCAAATCAATTTGAATATATTTTAATCTTGGTTTCTCCAAAATGTATAATTAACGCTCATTCGAGGCCGATTGCTCATTTAATGAATACATTTATTACTTCTGATGATTCACCATCCAGAAAGTAATGTAGAATAGGCTCTTACTCCTGATGAATCACCATCCAGAAGATAAAACAGAACCTTATACTCAACCCATGTATTCTCATCTTATTTCATCTCAATGACCTCAAGTCATTTATTGGAGTATTATTTATTCATGTTGTCATTTGTATCCTTTGCATTTTGCTTTAAATGCATCAAAGAGTGGATAATCTTTGATATAACTTGAGCCACTTGAAGATAAATTGGAAATCCTATTATTTGTGACTTGTACTTATGATAAAGATACTATCGTACAATAAATTGCATCACTATAGTGGATGGAAATAAATATCAGCTTCCTTCTGGTTATGTACAAAATGACTTAATATCAACCTTGGACCTGAGTTAAATTATGTCTACTACAGTGACATAATACTAACTTATCCTATACGAGATGTTTCAAAGTTTGTTTATCAAACACAACTCTTGAGTTGTCTCATAGTTGAATCTGAACCAGTGTTAAAGATAGGTGTAACTTTAATATGTAGAGAGTATTTTCATTCTTTGTGTTTAAGCCATTGAACACTGATCCTTACTTAATATCGCTCAACTAATGACACATCTGAGTTAGAATGAAATGAAATTTAAAATCCATCCATTTGTGTTTTAATTTCATTAAACCTGATTCATAATGCATTATCTTAACAAATGCGTTTAAATTAGAATGATGTCTCGTGCTTGGATGATATATTATATCGATGATACTTGTGACTCAAAAATGATGTATTCATATGGTCATTTATACTCTTATCAGTGCGATGTCGTTGATGACTCGAAAATCTTTAAATTGGCAGCAAGCATACAGAGCTTAATTTAGACTAGTGAACCTCCCACAAGTCTAGTAAGAGTTGACTTAGTTCATCTTTTCATGATTATACTCAAGTCTTGTTCGGATATTCATAAGTATTATTCAAATGTTGTTTAACAGTGTGTCCTTTTAAAAGGGTAGAGTGTGTTTCTTGTCGAGAATCACGGTGGAAGCGTGTATGTCAAAACACGGACATTCATTTCTACTCTTACAGGGTGCAAAGAAAGAAAATAGTTTAGAATCCCAGTACCTTCATAGAGGATTTAAAACTGTATTGCTCTTATAATGTATTCGTTTATCATTCTGTAGGCTTCGATAAGCTTCTTTGACATCTTGTCTTCCGATATTGAACCATATCCGTGATCATGTGAGTCAAAACTAGTGTTCTCAAGGCGGTAGCCTGGCCAAGGCAATTACAGTTTTGACAAGAAAACTATTTAAGAGATATGAGATTTAATAAATCTCTCTTTCAATTCCTAAATGTTCACTGAAACCCTTTCTCTATGTTTTGGATTCGAAATAATGGAATCATTAACTTCAACTTATGGATTCATGTTCACTCATACGTACAGTGACGTGAGAGCAGAGTAGATAACTTTGCTTATTTGGTTACATACCGTAGCTTTTTTGTTTCATCACAATTCATGGAATTCGTATTAACAAAGAAACTAAATACCAATCGGCGTGTCCTAAGATGTAGATACCTGACATTCAAAGGTATTCGATAGTTTTCTTCATCGAGTTAACATAAAAAGTCAAACTATTTATTATTTAAGAGCATTTGGTGGCTAGAACAATATGACATATTGGTCTTAAATAGCGTCATTACCTTTGATTGAATCAAAATTAGTATCCTTGATGTATCATGTGACTTTACATTCACTTAGACAAAAAGTTCATGTAAATACGATTGAATCAACTCTTAAATGTTTGTGGTGTTATGTTATCTCCGTTAGCATAACCGATTCTGCGATGATTTGAAGAGATTGCGTTATGTAAGACTTTGTTTTGACAAGTCATTGATTTCTCCTTATCTTATTTTATTTCACATTATAAGTCAGCGCATTGGTTGTCAATGAATGGTGAATAAAATAGGTAAACTTAATAAGCCAAACATAATAGGAAATATGCAACTTAAAATAGTGTAGTTGAAAGCAGTCTTGTATTTACAAAATGAATTGTAAATATAATACCGTGCTTGAATCTCCTGAAAATGAGTTAGTGTACTATTAGATACATTTGAACAGTGTGAATAGGTCAATCAGGTTTCTAGTCGGGCGATCATGAGTTTATAGAATATAGAGTAATAAAATGGTTGGGATTCAAATTTGAATTGAATTTTACGAATCAAATATATTTTCGGCCTATTGAGTCATCTCGCTCGATTGAACTGATTTGGAAGATTTCCAAAATCGGTCGAATTGATCCATCCGACGACCACTAGGTATTCCAATTTGTTACCTGTTATTTTGTACATTTTTCTACTTAAAAATTAACGGATGATTTAAAATTGAATATTTGATATCAGAAATCGTGCAGCTTTGGAGCAAAGTGATAGCAAGCAGATGAAGCCTTTACGAAGATTCAATTTCTGGAAATGGACAATTATTTCAGTAATATTCAGAATAATTCTGATTTATTTTTCTCAAAACCTCAATTTTTCCACTCGCCCTGAGGTCTCCACTCCCGTAACTAGCCTCCGTCGCTGTATGTATTTTTTGATTTTTGTTGAACAGTTTATATTGGCTGTCTCCCCAGTGAAAGTTTTGGATGTTTTGTCAATTCGCTGGACAATCTTTTACCAAGATCATAATGTAACTTGGGTTCATTTGTTAATCTTCTATTTGTTCTATTTTTAGTGTCTGAAGGATATTGGTTAAAGCAATTATCAATGTCACCTTATGCTGGTCAGTAATTTTTAGTTAAAGTTCCATTTTGTTGGGTATTTAAGAATTTAGTTTGTTTAATGTCGATTTTGTGATGTAGGTTCAATGTATCACGGATCACCATTATTGCTAGCAGTGCTCGGTCCACTTACTGTTAATAAGTAAGGCGCATTTAGCTTCGATAAACAGTTTCTTTGCCTATGAATTTCTTGGGCATTATATTCGTGCATTATCAATCGATTGGTTTGGTTTGCGCTATGCATCTTATGTGACGTTTCATTCTACTTTTGTTCAGTTTATATCGTAATTGAATAGTGACACATCTTTTGTGTTGCAGAATTGCTGGCCTGCCCAGTCATATATTATGCAGGTATCGGTGTTTACTCTGCATAAATCTGTGAACTATACTTGTAGACATTCAAGGCCATATGTTAAGAGTTCTTAGAGACTGCTACTATCCATCTTCTGATTATAAGAGGATGATGTATATTCTTCTAGGTTGATGACGTGTTTGTTTGATCTATATAATTTATATACCCAAATATAGTGGTCTGGTATAACAACTGTTGGTGGAGCTTTGCATTCGAGGATTTAGTAGCAGTTACTTGTATCTTATGGGAGAGCGGTGTTAGGTATTTAGATAGCAGGCCACATTGTATCTTAAAAGGGAGAGTTCAAAATGATTTGTTGAACAATGATAACTACAGTGTATAATATTAACAGACATGAGGCCTAGTAGACAAGTGCGTTAGTTCTTTTTATTATATCATATAAGCTGCCTTGTTGGAAAATTTGTCTTACATGAACTGTTCTCAAGTCTTCTGATACTTTTCCAAAATTCAACTAGTACTCTTCATATCATATAAAAAATACTGCATTAGCCATTACTAATTTGATATTAAATTAAAGTACAAATCTACATAAATAAAAGTATGAGCATTCCCATTTTGTCATGAAACTAATATATTGGGTTACAAAATAACTCGATCAATGTGTAGTACCTGAGAACGAATGAATATAGATGGTATTAAACGATAAAAGATGTGTAGCAATATAAGATGGGGCTCCAAATGAAATGTCACTAAAATAATTTCTAACAGCACCCTAACGCTTTATCTTTTGTATAGAGAGGCTCCTATAAATGTATTAAGTGAATTTCCAGATTTGTGCTTCTAGTTTGCATTCTTTTTTGAAGAGTAAAACTTAATCCATAAACAAAAAAGTGTGAACTTTCCAATTGGTCAGCAACATTTATCTGGTAAATGTCAGTCATTCGTGGATATAGTTTGGTTTCTGTGGTTGCAGATGTTTTCTCTGCAATGCTTATTCGTGCTTTAGGACAATACCTTCAATTAAGATTGAAGTCACTTCAGCTTAGTGGATTGTTCAAACAATCAGGTAGTTTCACATGATAATTATAGGAGGCTGAAATTTTATAATCTCTCCTATTTACTTTCTCTGCAGTTGCTAAGTTTATTTTCGCTATTAAACGTTCCAGAACTACTTCCCTCTGGGGATATTGCTGCACTAGTGTATTTATGGAATCCTCTCACCTTAGTTACCTGTGTGGGCTTCAATACGACTCCAGTTGAGAATTTCTTCATCATCTTGTCCATCTATGGAGCCAGTGCAAGTAAGCATTTGCTGATTTTCTCTTGCTTCATGTGGTCTTATTGAATTTTGATTGTGTCTACTCTTGTATATCTCACAGATTATCTCACAGAGGTTCTGATTTCAAGCTTTAAGATGAGCATAAATTACCCATAGTATTGACCTCAGTTTATTCATATTGAAGTTGTTTTTCCAGCAGAATATTAGTATTACTTACAAAATGATAATAAAATTTAACATAGTGTCAAGGTTAACTTTGTATTATTATGTTCACAGGACTTGCTCCATTGGCAGCATTTGGGTGGACCATTGCATCACATCTCTCTCTTTATCCTTCTGTTCTGATAGTTCCAGTATGTCTTTGCCACTTCAAACCACTGATCTTTTCTGTATCTTCATATTAAAAATTAGTAGTATCTTCTGTGACAGCTTCCCAGGTGCAAAAATCTTACTTTTTTTCTTAATTGGTCTAGGTGATCCTTTTATTAGGATATGGCCCAGATTCACCCCCAAGGAAGCTGTCTCTGCAAAGGGAAACTGTCAAAGGAATGCATAAGGGTTCAAATGATGGTTATCCTGAACAGAAGTATGTTATTAATCAATTACCCCCGCCAACTTTGTCATGGCGGCCAATTTTGAGCTTCATCTTATGGACTTCAATATGGACATCCTATATCCTCATCCTGTGCGCTGTTTCTATGAAAGATCACGGGGGTCTTCCAGAGATGTTTAGAAAGTATGTTTCCTACTGGATATAACTACATTTCCCCCCCTGAGAGACTGCATGATAACAACAACATGCCCCGATGCCTCAAGCAGGCTCCCTCCTAAGCAGGGTAATATGGGGAAGGGAGGGGGTGGGGAGTAGATTTTAGGCAGTTGTTATACAGGGAGGCTGTTTTCATATTGCCTTAAGATGAAGTGCAAATACTATCTACCCTTTCACAATAGATCAGAAGTATAGGTAGTATAATAAGCCATTTTGATTTATTCTATTATTTCCAAAGCCATATAATAAATATAAAATCTTTGATTCGTAGAACATGGAAATGAGAAAAAACAGAAAATTTTAAACTATCCTAAGCTGATCAGTAGTCTTTTAACATCTTGATCACTTCAGTTAGATTATTCAACAGAAAGAATATGATCTTCATTTTTTGGTGTCACTGGAATTTATCGAAAATCCCAATCTCTAAAGAGTCTGAATGCTCGCCTCCTCTGGGAATTAGAAAGGTTGGATAGATAAATAACATTTCATTTTTATCTTAGTGCTTTCTGGTCTATGTATAAATTCTGGATGAAATCATGAAATCTTTGTTATCTGCAATTCTCTTCGAAGTCATAGGACCAATCATTTTTTTATTCAGTCTACTTTCGTGCATTATGTTATAGCTTTATAAACTCCTTAATCCTTATAAATGTTTGTTTTGGATAAGCATCTAATTCTGTTGAGGTTGTCGTTCTTGTCATTTTTTTATGATGCAGGTCTTATGGTTTTATTCTCACCGTGAAAGATTTGTCTCCAAACATAGGTGTCTTATGGTAAGTGAAGCTGTAATGAGTGACTTTTCTACAGTTAGATTCTCTATAATTTTGTAACCTGCAGGTTTTTGTGCTGATGCAGGTACTTCTTTGCAGAAGTATTTGATTTCTTCAGAAACTTTTTTCTGATAGTTTTTCATGTGAACATCCTCTTCATGATTTTCCCGTTGGCTATTCGGCTAAACCACCGTCCAATCTTTTTGGCTTTTGTGTATGTGGCAATTTCATCGATGCTCAAATCATATCCTTCAGTGAGTGTTTTCTTCTTAATTAAACTGAACTTTCCTGTTAAAGTTTTAGAAATTTAATCATATCCTAATTCCTAATACTATTTCTTAATGTTCAGGAATTTTATGTGTCTGCTTCACTTTTTCCAAATCAAGTCAAGGAGATTTGTATGATAGTAACTTAAGTTCTTGTTGGAAGTATTAAAATTATAACTTTTTGGAATCCTGTGATATGACATCTATGCAAATTTGATTTTAGATTTCCAAGCCAATGATCCGTATTCTTCATCAATAATTCTTGACGATTAATTTATACAAGTAGAGAGTTTGATTCCTGGTGGTTAAGATCTTCAAAGCCTTTGCTCGAAAATCTTGTTCATCACCTTACGTGGAGATGGGTGTACTTCTGGCTTACTTCAATGACAACAAAACTGAATAAGTTTCTCCTTTTAGTGCATTAGTCTGGTGAACTATATATGGACTGCCAGTTTGCTTGTGATACAGAAAATCAATCTCATTTCACGAAACTTAAACTATTTTATCAGTTTCATTGTATTTCTTTCTTGTATTGCTTTCACATCATTGTGTATGGGTACATCATACATGATTCCATTCAACTCTTACTTGCTACTGCTCATATAGATTTTGGGTCATCCTTGAGCCATTCTGACCTACTTTTGCAACTGATCAGGTCGGTGACTCGGCTTTGTACTTGAGTTTATTGGCACTATTTGCAAATGAACTGGCAGGTAAGTGGGGAGATGAATTTGTTGTTTAGCGCATGATTTTCTGCTTCTGAAGAACAAATATACTCTACGCAGAAATGGATTATTCATTCTTCCTCTTTTGCGGATATGTTGGGGTGTCCCTCCTTAGCCCTGTGATGCACAACCTATGGATATGGAGGGTATGTATCTGCAGGAAGAGCACATGCTTTGCTTTGAACATCGAGGAACTTGAGAAAAACAAATTTACTGTCGTTAGTCCTAACTACAAAATAATATTTGCAGGGAACTGGCAATGCGAACTTCTATTTTGCAACTGCAATGGCATATGCTTGCTTCCAGGTTTGTTGTTAGACATTGATCATATAACTCTATGTAATTTTACATTCTTATCATTAATGGAATCAATGGAGATGCATTTTGACCTTACTACTTCTGGTTACGTTCAAAGTTCTTTCATATCTTTATGAAGTAATTAGTTTTCGTGGTTTACATATTTTGCTGACATTTTGCATGCATTGAGATTGGAGAATACTTCTTTCCAGCCAACTAAAACATTGACCACTGAAAATATTTTCTTACAGTAATCAATTATACATTCCGAAGGACATGTTTAATCCTTAAGGAAGATGTCTTTTATTTGTGTACGCTTATAAGCTTATGTTTTGTTAGATTAAGCTCGAGTAGTTGAAACATGGGCCATATGAATGTCCAATTTGCATTCTGCTTATCTCTTAATTTTATTAGTTTAATCTCCAAAATTAGCAAATTGACATACTCAATTTGTACGAGACAATATTCTAATAGTTGACAAGAAAAGTTCGCTTCTTGCTTCTCATTGGACACGTTTCCTGACATTCAAGAACACATTATCTTACTTGTTTACAATTTTGCGTGCAGATTATACTAATAGTTGAAAGCGTTAGTGCCATGCTCAACCATGACAGGAAGATCCAAAAACTTTGTACTCAACAAACGATCGAGTTGAAAGACAGAAAGATTCAATGAAGATGAATGACCTCTGGTTTTGAAACCTATTCTTCCTACACTTTGGCACTCTAAATATAGATCTTATACGTCTTCTCCCTTTAGTTTAACTGTAAATTACGTGTTCCGTATATCACTGGACCCCTTTTAGGAGAACAGATGCTACGTGGCCTTGAGAATCTTCGTTGTCAAGTTTTATCGCTGCCTTTAATGTGTACACTTACCCTCTTCATCAAGCAACAAGTCAGGAACTCTTGGAAGAATCATTTTATAGCAATGTTCATTCCACAAGATTCCTCCTATGACTGACATGGATTTACTTCATACAATGCTTGTAATATTGAAATTCGTGTTTAGAGGACTAATTGTTAGAAACCCCCATTCTCCCCTGTGCCTATTGAAGCAGTGTATTGCAACTATGCATCACCTCTAGTTATTTTTCAGCTACGTTTCAAGTAAACTTTTCCTGTTGTTGGACTAGTGGATCTATGCATGTTAAATTGTCCCAGGCCATTGTCGGAGTGAACAGTAGTGCTCGTTCAGCTATGAAATGATGCATTTTCTGGAAGGTGATAGTCATTAAGATTGCATAACTAACCAGAAATTTACTTCTCATGGATGGGAACATCAATGGTCCTTTATTCACACAAGTTAAGATCTATGAAGAATGCTTTTCTGTGAAGTTGTGTAAGCTCAGTTTAGGTCCAAATAGGGGTACCCATTTCTTTCCCTAGAAAGACAGTCATGTTTTCTTATGGAAAAACATGATTAACATCAAAGGGAAGTTAGCATCTGACTGTAGGTGCCTAGCTAATTCTTCAAACAAAAGCAACAACCCTTTTAAGAAGTGAAGAGTCAAGGTTCCATACATCCATTGAATCTGGAAGCAAAAGAAATTCCACATTAAGCAGGTCAAAATACTTGATATGCAAGTTATATTTAGGACAATTTCTTTCACTCTTCGCTGGATAACATGGATTTAGCTACAAGTGAGGATTGAGGTTTAAGGTACAGTCTACCTATACTTCCACAGATATTCATTTCTTTTTAAGTTTTGTCAAATCATTCATTCTTATGCCACATGCAAACCACGGATGCCTACTCCATGGTTCTAATAACTGTACGTCTTGCTCTGACTTGATCTGACTGAGATTCTTTACGGTTTTGTATTATCCAATCTCTTTCGAACCAATAATTACCATTTCACATTTTATTTTTGAAATGTATGCTAAATTATAAGAGCAGACACACATAGTCGGTTGGCATACATACACAAATATTTTTGCAGATTCTTACATTTTAAAATTTGGCTAATCAATTAATATGTGTTTATCGATATTCAAAGGTTACTAAAACTTGCAGCCATCCATAAATATAACTACTGACATTAGATAGCTTCAATCGTATAGGTTGTTTTGTAAATTTGAAAGACTTGGTTATTGAAGAAAATCTTTAAATGTGGCTGGTTAATTCTTCTAGTAAGGTCACTAATTTCAGTATGTATCTGGTAGTCCTCAGATATAATGTCTTGTTATGTTTGCGGCTCAGAAGTGTTATTCAAATAATATAATGTTGACCACGTATGTTATATATATATGGTAATTATAAAAAAAAAAAGGAAAAAGTATACGTATTACTAATTACTTTATCGAACATCTTGTATTGTGTTAAAAACCTATCGTTTATGCATCGCAAACTGTGACATTACCAACTTCATATAAATAAAATAGGATATAATATTGCGATGAAGTGATGAAGTCATGAAGCTAATTAGATTTGGCCCAATAAGCCTGTAATTGCCTTTATAGCCCACATATAAGTGAAGTGATCATGGGCATGTATATGACTAAAACTAAATGCAAAGGTAAAATTGTGTGGCATCATAACATCGATTTTGTCCTTTCATATATAAATAAAAACGAGTACAAACTATGCAATTATTACTACTTGTGACATCTAATATGAATTTCATTTGACAAGATATTCAGATTTGAATCATGAATATTTCTTGTTATGTAAATTTAACCTCACCACCTATTAAATCGAAATCTAACTCACTGAATCTCAAATCCACTAGGTGAATTTTAGACGATTATAATAATATACTTTCCATGGGAGCAGGAAAATTGGAAGACTTTAATACTGAGTATTTTATTGGGCAAATGGCTTTGAACATTATCACGATTTAGAATAATCTACTTAATGCTTTCGTTTAAGACCACACTATTTCGATCGCCATGGTAAAAAAAATTATGAACCCAACTAGAATGCGTTACTTAAATATAAATTTTTCATCCAAAATTGAGTTTTTGTCTAATAAACTAACGAAGGAGGTTATTTAAAGTCAGTTTTTAAAAAGTGTTTTCTTGTAAAGCCACAATAACCCCCATTGTAACATTGAACTCCGCCCACCGCCACTACCAATCACGCAGTGTAATGGGTGGGATACGTTGGTGCTTATTATTTAAGAATAATACTTCATCGGTTACCAAAAACGTAACCAATCCTACGACTCTATTTCATTTCTTATATTTTTAACACGAGAGGAGTAGATGAATTTTTTTAAAATAAACCTTTTTTATGGTAATTCGAGTGAGTGAATGTGAATATTTGAAAATATTATTTACATTTAATTTGTCGAGATGAATCAACATAAAATATAATTAAAATTAGTAGCTCATTCACGCCCATACTTTGAAGATTAACAATTTGAGGGTTAATGTATTTTTCTAACTTGACCTATGTAAAACTATTTATTAGAATGTAAAATATGAAGAATAAATATTCACCTCGAAACGTTAGGCTACAAATTTGAGAGTAAGCACATGCAAATTAGCCAGGCCGGCAAACCATGTTCAATGGGTCCTTGGTGTAATAACCGTGGCGACCCGTTAATAAATCAACTAAAATATGAGATTATTAGTATATCTTCATTGGAACCCGCTGAATATTTTTGTTAGGGGATGGTTGACTGGATAATTAAAGTCGAGTGAATTGAGCCCAAATTTTCCTGGGCTTAACTTTAAACTATGGACTTCATAGTGAGCCCAAAGCCCCAAACCAAAGCCGATGCTACTTGCCGAGAAAAGACGGTAGTGTATGCGCCATTTTATTCTTTTTTCTCAATTTTTCTCTCTCAATTCTCAAACTGTAATTTTTTGGAGGTTTCTCATCTTACCATCCCGTCATTTCAAGGAATTAAAAAGGATGAATATTTTTGAGTATTTGTGAAATCTCAAACTTTGACTTTGTTGACTTGGATATTTTAGATTTGTTATTTAGTTCTTGGGTTTGTAGATTAGTTATTCTTGGATTGAAATATGGGATTTGATGTGATTCGGATGTTTTAGGGCAGTTGGAACTTTTAGGTTGACTTTGGATTTTTGGGTATATTATTGAATAGGGTGTGTCTAGAGCTTAAATTGTAATGGGAATTGATGATCGATATTTGGGGTAGAAGCAGTGGTTATAGTTGAATTGACTTTGGTGATCGTGAGTTGACTTTCGCTAAAATGTGGTAATGTAAATAGGATGAAAATACTGAATTATAAGTGTTGGGAAAAGAATAGGTTGGAATTAATCGTAGTGGATTTTTAGGTAGTAAAGCGAACTTAGGGATTAGGGGTTGAGAGTTATAGTTAAATTGATTGGGAAAAAGGTTGAAGTGGGAATTAAGGGGTTGAATAAGATATGGTTGATTATCGAATTTAGTCAGGTAAGGTTTATCGTCGAGGTTGTTATTGAAACATAGCGGTAATCTTTACGTAAGTTATGGTATAACGAAATGAGTTAAAAAACACAGTACTTAAATTAGGATAAAAGGAGTTGAAATTATTCTGATTTATTGTGTGATGTAGGAACATCGTATTGAGGGATCGATTAATTTGTAGGCGTAGTGGTACTAGCCCAGGTGGGGATTTATCAAACAAGTTTGTTACTTATATTTATGTTATTGATTAAACGTATAGTGGGTGGGCTGTGACAATGTATCTGTGTTATGAACTTATCTGTGTGTATAGTTGTGAGACTGTGAAATGTTGACTTGTTTTGGTTGTCGCATTAGATGCATTATGATATGTTTATTGGAGGGTATTCATGTTTGAGTATATTTATGTTTAAGCGTAATTTCTGAGTATGTTTATGTTGAGTGTATTCATGTTTGAGTATATTTGTGTTATGGACTTATCTGGGAGTATCTATGTTTGAGTATAGGTTTTGTACGAATTTGTTGTATTGTGTGTGATATGGATGCTGCAGTGAGACTATTGTGTGTGTTGGTTGTATGTTTGACATTGTATGTGATTTGTGAATTGTGTGATTTGAGGATGTTGAGATGATGTGGGGTGTTGAAGGGTGGGCTGCCGGAGAAGGATATGATGATGATCAGGTGTTTGGAAGGGTGAGCTTTTGCCGGGAAAAGGATGTATTTGTTGTTGGGTTGTTGTTCGAAGGGTGAGCACACTTGTACCGGAAAAGGATGAATTGTTATATATGATGTTATTGTGGTTCGTTTTGTGTAAAATCAATTATTTATGGTTGTGGTGTTAACGTGTTGGGTGAAATTTTTACTACAGTTGCGTGTTTGATTATGTGATGTGATATAACAGAGTTACGTAAATGCGAGAGTTTTCTACTACAAGGTGTGCATTATTTTACATTAGGTATTACTGGCACAGGATATCTTGAATAGTTAGCATATTCACTGTACTATATTTGTATAAGCATGTTACCCATCTTGTTGCTAAGTACCTGTACATATATATTTTCGCTTCATCGTCATTCGGATATGGTGCAGAAAGTTACCATCCGGAGTGATCCGTTTCCACTAATTTGTCAGGAAGCCTTGCCCGTTTCCTTTGCCAGTTGACGGGTGCCACTTTGAAGCGATTGAGTTCGCGGTACGTTGAATTTATTTAGGTGAGAGGCGGGTGGCTAGGATCTCGGCTGATCCTCTCTTTTCATTTTTTTTCCGATTATGCTTGATTATTATTTTTTTGGTTTGGAAATGTTGAAATTGTAAGATGTTTGTGGTACATTTTGTGACTTGGTTGTTGTGGTGTTTTTACGGTTTGGGTTTGGCTAGAAATGCCACGATGGTTAAATTTTGTATGTCAATGTTTTCAGTTTTCGAACTACTTTATTTTTATCAATGTCTCGGAGTTCTCTTGGTTTTTTAAGCAATTTATTTTTTAAATTAATCGGCCAAGTGATTGGATGACTCGGATAATACGAGGTTGATGGCGACTCCAACCTCGAGGCGTCGGCTTCGAGGCGAATTAGATACACTTGGAGCAGGCCTCCGGCTTCGCGACAGGGCCTCAATTTAATATTGTTCTTCTATATATTTATCTTATACAATAAATAACGTATGTGTAGATAGTGCGGTGTTTGATGTTTAGCGTTGAAAAGTGATCAGCAGTTGAATCTTCTTCCATATCATTTTTTATGGGTTTTGTTGTTTTTCTCTCTCTGATAATTAAGATGTGAAATCTTGTTTCTTGTCACATTTAAAACCTTTTTTATAGAGCAAATTAAACAATATATTGACTTTAATAATAATTGTCTAAGCCTTTGATTTTAGAATTAGTTTAACAATCAATAATCTTAGACTTTGATATTGTTAAATTGAAAATAGTCTACTATTATAACTCTTTTTAATCTTTAAAAAATTGATAGTTGTATTAACAAATTTAAGAAATTAATGAAAAGGAAAAGAGTATTATGTTAAATCTTGGAGATGAATCTAATTATGATTTATAAGTTCATAAAATTTATAATATGATATATTAAAGATATTTACTTTAAATTTAATGAATTCATATGCTAATAGTATTTTTATTGTTAAAATTTATGCCATTTTAAGTGTAAGTATTATTAATGTTACTGTAATTTCATATTATGTGTTTATTGTAAGATGTTGCATGAAAAATTCTATCTAGACGTAAAAAAGGATAAAAAGTGAATAAAGAAATTAGTTACTCTTATATTTAATTTTTATTAAATAATAATATAGTTGATACACATTAAAAATTATTTTAAAAAGAAGGCTGAAAAATTACTAAACTTTTAATAATATTAGGGAATATTTTAAGTATAGGAAAAATCTAGAGACAGTACTACAAATTGAAGTGATAAATGCGAAAAGAAAATATTTTTCCCAAAATAGAATAGAGTATTAAACAAGTAGTAAAATAAAATACAATAAAATATAAATTTTAAAACACATAGGTCAAGTTAAAATTCAGGAATAAACAGGAAGACTGAATCTCTGAGCAACAGAACATAAATTTCATGTATTATTGGCTTTAAGCAATCACACATTTCTTGTTATTTAATGGAGTAATACTCTAATCAAGCTAGGTTAATTAAATTGAGCTAATGAGGTTATGTTAATTAAGAGTTGAGAGGAAGACGTCAAACCCTATATTGTGGGTTCTGTTTGAATTGAAGTTCACACCAAATAATACTCTTCATTTTACTTGCAAACATTTTAGATGAGATAACTGTTAATATAGTTCCAGATAATGGAATTGTGGTGCACTTTGGTCCCGATTAGTGACATCGTAATAATTTAGTGTCATATGTGTTGCAATAATTTAGTCTCCAAAAGTGTCATATATATTTTAGACTATTATTAATACTGTTTCTAGTATTTATATATTATCGGATGACTGTCTTGTAGATAGTAGGTAGACATTTATTAAAAATCATTAAAATAATTAAAGGCGACTTGGGTAAAATTAATTAAATCGAGCCACTAAAGAAATGTCACTTAGCTAGGGTTCTGTGATCGAACCCTAAAATTTAATGTAAAATCCTCGTACAACGAGGTTTCGAATTAAATATTCATTAAATTTAGGGTTCGAGGCTAAAGTGCCCAATTTTATTGGATAAATCGGCCATAGGGGCTAAAATTGAACTGGAAGTTCCGGGGTTAGAAATAAACACTCCAAAAGTTTTGGGGTTCAAAATGAAGGCTCCAAAAGGTTCAGGATAAATATGAAAATATATTTGACTGTAATCAGAACCTTCTGATCAAAATAAACTATATTAATATTTGGAGAAAATTAATTCTAAACCTCCGATGATTTAAGATATTGCCTCAAAAATTCAACGATTAGGATCGTGATACTGAAATTAAACCAATCGATAAGAGCAAGTATTCGCCTAGAAGTCTATAAATATCTAAATTTGAAAATGGGAGGATTCATGCAGAAAAAATATCGAAACTGAAAGAGCGACTGCAGAAATTACGTGTTAAATCTTTGAACCACCCGACCAAAACACCACTTTGGTGGCTAAACTTACAGTTCGGGTGGCCAAAATGAGCTAAAATCAGGGACTACCAGCAGCGATAGTGCTTGATTAGAAGCAAAATGCGGTAAAGAGAATCTCACAAATTTCTCAAGAGCGGCTTGAATATTCAATAAATAAGATAAATAGTCATGATTATTCATAAAATCTTACATGATTTTGAAAAATCTCATGTTTGATTCATCAAGTTCCCAGATATAGGAGCCTGCTGAACGTCGGATACTTATAAACTGGATTCCATCACGAGCTCTATTTGCTAAGGCCCTGTCTCATTAAGTATCATCAACAAGGTTGGGTAAATCCGCTTTCATACCGATCATCGCTTCATTAATAAAACAACTAGGCCGTTGTAATCTGTTAAAGCATACATTGCTTCACGGCTTAAATCAAGTCCACAAATCACTTGAACCAGACCAATTAAGACCGCTAATACAAGTTAGAAGAGCGTGCATTTGCTTCACAACTTAAATCTTAAATTCAGAAATTGAGGCCCGAATGCAACTTTATTTCCCCAACAATTTCTTCAAGGCCAGTTGTAGTATAAATGAAAGAAGCGTACATTTAGCTTCCAGCAACTGCTTTACTGTCATCATAAAACCCTGAGCTTGGAGTCAGATCCATCAAAGACAAGTATGTCGAGCTACTAAGTCCCGCAAAAGGTACAACCTATATAGTACACTTATAGTAAGTCCATCTGAATTAGGCATATGCCGGAGATCAGTACAAAGGTCAGTGAAAATCATTGCAGAATACGTTCTTGAGGGAACAAAGACTGGGCCAGTATCTGTGTCAGGAATGGGTCTCGAGTCCATCAGGAGCCGAGGACACGTATCCATTTAAGCCTGGAGCTCACATCCAAATCAAATCCCAAATCAAATCCAAGTCAAGTAAAGCTCAAATTAGAGGCTCGAATCAAACTTGACTCATACTAAGCTCGTATCTAACCCCAAATGTCAGTCAAACAGAATGAACTCTCTGGGTGTCGATGTAGCTTGGGGACTCATAGTTTGGACGGTCAGATCTCTTCGTTTGATAAAACTGTCTGTTGAAGAATTTTCACTCTGATGGATTTTATTTTGTACTCCTTTAATAAATAATAAAAATTATTCTTTGCATTACATGTCTTACATCAAATATGTCATGAACATATGATCATATGATGTGATTTATATGATTCTCAACTTATTTTTTATTATTGGGAATTAATTATATTATAAACCTCACTATTAGTGTATATTGTATTGTTATTATATTGGGTTAAGTTTAAAGGAAAGAATTTTATATGATGAACTTATCATTCTGAAATAGAGTTGCACTACTCATTGTAAAGGACACGAAAATTATTGAATCTATCGTGATAATAAGAATCTAAAATCCTAACCTAATTTTTTGTTCTCTCATCTCCCTACAATTTTTTCTTATCTCCGTTCTCATATTACCGCCCCCTCCACCTTTTTCTGTCAAACATTTTGTCCCACTAGCCGAAATAACAGATCTACATAATTTCATTGTTTTTCATCAAAGTGGTTGCAACATGAGCACCAATATTCTTCATTCTCCAAAACACCAGATGGTCCCACTATCTTATCTTCAAAATACTCCCAAGTCCCAACCTTATCACTGATAAAGCAGATATGGGAGCTATTATGATTCTTTTGGACAAGTACAAAACCAAAATAGGCTGGCATCCCCTCTCAAATTGTTAATATGATTTTATAAGTTAATTCTCGATTTCGTTCGTGTAATAAAATATTGAATGAGAACATGTTCTATATTAAATATGTGAAATCATAGTACAGTATATATAATGTTTTACTTTCCTTATTACCCATCCGTTTTAGGAGGCATGAAACTCCATAAAATCATTCACAGTAACATGTATTATTATTATTTCCGTATCACCTGTCATCGGCAACTACGATTACAACATGTATACAATTATACACCACTTTGACCACGTGAAGATGATCCACGAAGCAACATCCAATATCAAATTATTACTAAATATTTCATTTAGGAGACAAGGTTTACATAGAGTAGCTAGCTAGCTATACATACTGCCAAATGCTAATGTTATACAGTAGTACTAATTAATACTGTTACTAGCTAGTACTTACGACAAATTAAATGGTATATATGCACTTATTATGTCTTTCTTTGTGGTAGATGAAAATAGACATGTAATATTTGATCAAAATGAGAAATTACATGAGATGCTAAAGCTTTATAGTTCTTAGTTCGAAGGAGAATAAGATAATACGAAGCCATGGAAAGTATTAACAAAGGAACCTGATCTCTGTTGCCGACAACTCCAGTAAAAAATTTTCTTATTTTAACTATAGACTAATAGAGTGATTATATATATTTTTGTTACTATTATAGTCCTGCAATATGTGTCAAGTAACTATTTCTAAGTTGTGCTCATCCAACCAACCCTGATGAACATACACGTATACTCAACTCGACATCTTCAGATCTTTGAATCTAGTAGTAAAATGTATATATCTAAACATTTATGTTTCAAATATTTAAATTGAGATAATAAATAAAGTAATTATAAATTTATAAATTATACTTTTAATTTATATTATAATTCATTTGGTTCATAGTTATATATATGATCACTTATAATTTTTAATAATATAATTTTAATAAATAGATTTAAAAGTTTTTATTCTGTCTACTCTTAGGTCTTAAGATTATCAAAAATACAAATTATATATTTTATTTATTATTTAGAAAAATAATACTTTCTCTTTAATAAAAATGCACCTTATGTTATTTTTATTTATTGTTAAAAATATCTTCTGTGAATTGATTAGTAGTATAAATTATTCATAGTTCTACTGCAATTTTTATTTTATGTATTCATTTTAAACATATATATTTTAATTGATGATTGGCTGATAATATTTGTACAATATTGAATAATATCAAGACTTTTTTATGAAATTCTCTCCCGATTTTATTCCTTACATGACCAAAGGCCACACATTAGATGTCTTTGTTCAAATGTGAAATATCCCAAATGAATTATATTGAAAATCAATGGAATAAGATGACATACGTCTTATAAAACCTATATCTCGTGTAAAAATTATATCTTATTGTAATATTTTTAATAAAAAGATAAATATAATAAATACGTATATATGATTAATATTACTTTATATGAAAACTGTTAAAATTTTGACATAAATAACAAGCTGTTAAAATTTTGGCATAAACTCTTAATTTTTAATATAAAGGTTACAAGAAGTCATTCAAATAGTAGATAAAGTGCTGATTTGTATATCGAATGTTCATCAATAAAGTGGATTATACACCTATAATATACATATTCATGCATGTTTTTTTAGACCATAATATCAAGGAATTATATTTCATATAGAGTAAAAACTAATATAAGTATTATTATGATATCTTATTTAGTTTTACTAATCAATATTAAATAGTAGGCAATTGAGTTTTTTAATTTCTTTCATATATTGAATTTAACTCTAATTAATTATTTCATCTATAGTTTATAGATAAAAAGAAATTTTATTTAAGCATATATTAAAACTAACATGTTATATATATTATAATAAAAAAAATTAAATTTCTGAAATAAAATAAAATCTATTACTCCCTCCATACTAAATAATTGTCATGCTTGATTTAAGTGCTCCAAATTGACAAACTTTTACGCCTTCATCGATAAACATAATTTTGATTTGAATAAAATTTAATATCAATATTAAAGTACATTAAAAATATTATTATTTGATAATTTTTCACTAAATATTATCTGTCAGAAAATAAAAATATTTGAATTTAACATTTAATGCGTAGAAAAATCCAGAATTTAAACATTGACAATCTATTTAGGGATGAGGAGTATTAGATATGTAACTTGATACTTTTTATTTCGTTGTTGAAATGTAATACAAAATATTACATAATAATTTAGATATATATTATTTTACTAGTAATATTTTTGAGTTAGATTTTTTTCAATTTATAATTGAATAATTATCATATAATTTTTTTAGTATGAGTATACTAATTCATTGTATTAAAATAAATTTACTTATTGTTATGATAAATTAAAAAAAATCAAGGTAATTTATATTAAATACTTTATCTGTTTGGTAGATGTTGAGTTTTTTTTTATATAATTGGATGAAGATGTTAATGAACATATGATAATTAGCATAGGTATGAAAGTGGTAAAACTCTTGCACAAATTATTATAAGAGAGTAACTCCAACTATGTTTGAATTGTTATAGAATTTTTAGGCAAAAATTTAGGAATTATTAATTACTCCCTCTGGTTTTTTTTACTTGTCATCCTAGACTTTTGCACAACTATTAAGGAAAAATAAAAGTAGTCAAAATGTGCATTGAAAATATAAAATGTCAATTAATTGAAATTATATCATTGGTTGGTTGACAAGTTTAATAGAAAAAGTAGTTAAAGGTATATTGAAAATGTAAAAGTATAATTTATTATGTTAGAATGACGGCTTATTTTAAAACAAAAATCTATACACTAGAATGACTTAACTAAAAAATCAAAGAGGTATTACAAATTTTTCTACCACTATATAGAAAATATTATAGTAAGGGTAAGTAATTAGTAATGTCGAAAGGAAAGAAACACAACTCACACTTTTACAAGTAGGGGGATTGAGGTATCAATCTTATCTAAATTCAAAGGAGTCGATGGTCACTTGTTCTATTCCGAGTTTATCAACTAATAATCACTAGATTTCAATAAAACAAATGATATATATGAATTTAACATTTATAAACATAATAGAGTCAATAGAAAACATAAAAAAATAATAAAAGTACGTATATATAATCCATTCAATTCATTTTTTATTAAAGTATTCATATTTTGAGATGAAACATTCACTATAAATTGTTTTTATGTTTTATTCTAATAGATGTAACTTTAGATATCATAAGACTTTAATTTACATTGGTGATGCGCATAATTATAATCGAAGAATCTGAAATCTAGATTATATGAAACTTTATGTAAGACAAAGAAAGTTGTTCTTGAGCTTGACTTGGAAATGACTAAGATATTAACCTAACTTTAGCGGATGGGTTAGATACAAAGCTCTATCCCTAGGAGCTTTAACAAATTATTCATGTCTCAGGTCTTGAGCTTTAGTTCAAGGGCTTAAGAAACTTGATCTAGAGATTAGCTGATATTATTGGCTTAAGATTATTGATGGTTACAAGGATCCAAGGGCTCCAATAGCTTATTTTTATTTCCTAGATTTAGGCTTTTTCAAGGTTTGAAAGCGATCTTGAACTTAGCTTGGACATCAGGGGCAGATTATGTACTCGTTTCCTAGATTCAAAGGCTTCAACAACTTGTTCTTGATCTAGTCTTGTGCATTATCTTAAGGGTTTGAGCAGCTTGATTTTGAACCTGACTTGGATTCTTGAAGGGGATCAATCTAGGCACCCAATATCTTAATTTAGTGGATTAAGCATTATGTTCTGGAATGCAGTATTGAGCTTTGACCCTCAACCGTGGATAAAGAGCATGTGATACGAGAAATCTAGAGCAAAATCAGGGGCTTTTGTAGCTTGTTCCTCATCCTACATATAACTTCCAATGTAACGACCCGCCCAGTCGGTAGCCACGAGTGAAGTCATTATCACCAAACAGATGGGCGACTTAGTTTAAAGCTACTAGTTCATCAAATATTTGATTACAATAAAACTTCTCAATCAAAGCAGTTTTTAAAATTTTACAATCCATCGGGTGATATCTAACCAATAACACAATATATATACAGCATCCCAAAAGGCAGTAATGCCGGCCAAGACTACAGGATTGTAAATACTATATTAAGGCTACAGGCCAATTGCGACAAGGCTACAAGTTTGAAAAGAAAAATACAGCAATCCAAAATCGGTTGACAACACATCAAAATGAGGAAGCGCTTGAGGATCCTTAGCCACTCGATGCTCACCTAGCCACCGAGACAAACTCTCCAACAACCTCTTGGCTCCAACTGCCGCCTGTCAACACAGCACAAATAAATCCCGCCCATAGCGAAAAGGGGTGTAAGCTGCAAACTCTTGAACCTTTGAGGGGAAAACTTAAACCATGGGCAGGTCAGACAATACACTTATAAATATGAATAAAATATGTATATATATATCGAGGTTCCAAAGTCTCAGACGCCATATGAAGATATAATAGAAAGTTTCGATAAAACACACAATCACCGAAGAACTCAAGACAACTCCTTAGCGACTATAACTCTAGTCATCAAACCATCTATCTCTCTCCTTATCCCCATTTATACCAACCTCTAATGCTTGTATGCTCAATCGGGTACTGGGGAATGGATAATCGATAATCTGCTATACTTATACCAAAGTATAATAAACCCATATATACTAGAGTATAAGACAAACCCTTGCTGCTAAAATTATAAGACACACGCGCTTATACACTAAGTATAAGGCAAACCGCACTATACACTAAGTATAAGACAAACCGCCGTATACTCTAAGTATAAAAGGCTACACCGCCCTTATACACTATAAGTATAAGGCAAGCGCCAACATACACTCTAAGTATAAGACAAGCCGCACTTATACACTAAGTATAAGGCCAATAAGCGTCACATATCCACACGCAAGGAATGAGAGTCACCTAACTCCTAATCATCCCAACAAGTCAAATCGATACTCAAGTCACCTCAAATCACATAACTTCTAACAACAACTCCCAAACAATATTAAAGCACACAGCTAAAACATCTCACAATCGTAAATCAATCAGCAACCGCCGACAAGGCCTGATTATAACTCAAAAAGTGCAAAACAAGGCCAAAATACAAAAGTACCGACAAATTACAATCGAGAAATATAAGTTGGGGTTAAGCTATTCTTTACCTCAAGCAATCTTCTTGAGAATATAATCACATAATCATCGCAAGCTCACACAAATGTCGAGACATAATCATTTACAACCATTTACATGTATACCATTCTCACACTTAATCATACCACAATGACATGTTCACACAATTTAAAGTAAGTAGATAAAGTAACACCCGTGAGATAAGTACTCACCTCGCTACAACAAAGTAGCCCTTGAGAACACAATCACGATGCTTGCCCTTTCCACGATCAACGCCTAACAAAACACCCAGAAAGTATAATCAAGACCTACTACTATACTTGCGTTCTAGAAGATACACTACCAACTCTTAGTGGAACTATTTCTAAATGGTCTAAAATGACGGATAAAACAACAAAATAACAACACGTGGGACACAATAATCGGTTCCCAGCTAGAATTCCACCTTATTACTTTAACATTTCATATCTATAAGTCATTATATTTAACCCTCCAGGTCCATAATTAACAACCTATACTCCAAAATATCAATTATAACTCAACTTACAAATCGCCTTTTCAACTAACTCCTTGTCAATTTTAAATCACCATTTTAACACATCACAACAACTACAATAAGGTCCTAATTAAACTCCTACATTTTAAAGTCTTATAAAATATCAGCAAAAGTCAACGAAACCTAGAAAAGTCAATTCAACCATAACATCCTCCAAACAACCTCTAAATCATGAATTAATCACTTATATACATCATAGAACCCATAACAAACTAAGAAACATCATAAAATTCAAGTTATACTAAAAGTCAACAAAGTCAAACATGAAAAATCAACTCAAATTCTAACCTTTTTACCTCAATTTTTTGTAGGGGAAGATGATGAAGCCTTACAAATCAACTTGAGGATCTTTGGCCATCAACAAAGTGAAGAAATGGAAGAAAAAAAATCTTTTTTTTTTTTGCTCAAGGGATCGGCCAAGCTTCAAAGATGGAGATATTTTGTGTTTTTGGATGATAAGGATGAAGATGAGTTACTTAACTCTTAAGTCACAAAAGGCCGCACAGGAGTTTGTGCCCGAATCGAGCGAATCGAGTTATCGAACGACTTAACGATCTAACTTAATTCGAATTATCCCCGGCTACTACTACTAACTTATAAATGTAATTACATTCAAATAAATTTTGCGAATTAATATTATTATCGAAATTAACGGAGCAGGGTTGTACAATCTACCCTCCTAATAAAATTTAGGCTTGATTTGACAACCCCAACAACCAAGAAGAACATATAATAACACAAAATCAAATACCATACAAAATAAAAGCAATAACTCATCTACTCGAAAGGCTGCAGATATGAAGTTCCTCATCTCATCCTCACGTTCCCAAGTCGCCTCCTCTACACGCTGATTCCTCCACAGGACTTTCACTAAGGCCACTACCTTACTCCTCAAAACCTTCTCTTTCCGGTCCAGAATTTCCACGATCCTTTCCTCAAACGTGAGGTCCTCCTCAAGTTCAAGATGGAAAGCTAAGAGAATATCGACTAAATCGGGGGATATAGTTCCTCAAACGAGGATACTTCCTCAAACAGGATACATGGAACACATAATGAATCCTATCTAAACTGGAGAACAACGCCAACCGATAAGCCACGAACCAACTACTCAGGATCTCAAATGGTCGATATGAGACTCAACTACTTTCCTCCCAGAGCCATCTCCCTTCAGGGGATACCACCCAGAACACCACCTAAATGACAAGTCTACTCTGCGATGATATGCATATTTCTTCTGCACATCGGTAATCTTCAGAATCTTTCTTGAATCAAGCTTTGATCCAGCTCTATTGAACTCTCGACCAACTCAGAACCGTAAACTTTCCTCTCTCCTACCTCATTCTAACAAGCGGAGTGGGCACCTCTGTCCATACAATGCCAAAAGGTGCCATCTCAATGCTAGCATGGAAAATTTTGTTGTTGTAGGCGAACTCATCTTGGGCAACTCCTTCGTCCCGATTCGGAGAAGTTGAAACCTGGCTTGAAGACATATCCTCCCGATGTCGGTATCGTCCTCTCGGGTTGCCCATCGTCTGGGATGAAAAGATATTGCTCAAATCCTCTAGTCCCCGGTGCCTCCTAGAAACCCCTCCAAAACCTGAAGTGAATCCCAGCATCGCGTCAAATAATCGACACTTAGAACCCGTGCAACCTCACAATGATCCACATAGATGTAGCTAGTCTCTCGGCCCATCTAGCAGATCTGATAGGTAGGAAATGAGCCGACTTGATATCACAATCACGGATCCCATCAGCATGTCGCCTCAGCGTCCTAGGAAGCCCAGAACCACGAAGTCCATGGTGATATTCTCCCGTGTCCGCTCAAGAATAGGAAAAGTACGCAACAAAGCCCAGGATTACCTATGCTTAGCCTTCACTGTGACAAACCAAGCACTTTGCTCGCCTTCTGATCTCTCTTCATTCACAGCCTGTCGTCAACCTGAATCACGGTACATCTTTGTCCTACCGAATTATGCGCTATGAGAGTATTATGCGCCTGCATCAAGAATCTCCCTTCTCAGCTCATCTGAATATGGTACACACAATCTGCCGTTCATCCTCAAGGCTCCATCAACTATGAAATTTGATCGACCCGTTTCTGCATTATCTTGATAACCTAAAGTCTCTAATCTACATTTCTTTGTAATGCTAATAGATCCAAAAAGCTAGCAATTGAACTCTCATATAGGCGAAAATCTCCCATTAAACTTCCGACATCAAAATGGCTCCCAACTTCTTTCATCTCCTTGCGGATCCTTTTGATTTTTCCTTTCTCTCGGTGCGTAGACTACTACGTTTGCCTTCCACGGGTGGTACTCAATAGTCAAGTCATAATCTTTGATGAACTCCATCACCTCCTCTGCCTCAAAATTAAATCTCTGCGTCGGTAGATGCTTGAACTCTTTTATGATCGGTAAAATCGGCATTTAACCTTGCTCTGAGATAATGTCTCCACAATTTCAAACGCAAAGACTATAGCCCATTAGCTCAAGATCATGGGTGGGATAGTTGCTATAAATGATTCCTCGATTTTCGGGAAGCATAGGCAATCACCTTCCCATTTGCATCGAACACACTGATCACGATGCGAGGAAGCATCGCTATAAATCACGTAGCCCTGGGAGCCTTGAGACCCCGGTATCGCTAACAACTTGGAGCCATTAGTCAACTGCCCCAATACCCTGAAGCGGTCCACCGCAATCATCATCCCAGGCTCGCGGAACCCACTTTCACGGTCAACTGGTCAATGGCGTCGCGATCGAAAATTCATGATGAATCTCACAGCAATAACCCGGCTAACTCCAAGAAACTCTAACCTCGGAGTCACACTTGTGGGGCAGCTCCCTAATGTTCACCGCCTCCACATACATTGGATCAGCACTTAAATACCCCGCCCGGGAAATGACATGACCAGGGAATTGCATTTTCCCCAACCAGAACTCACATTTAGAAAACTTGGCATCTATTGGTGTTGTCACCGAGGTCCCTGACACAATGCGCAAATGCACTATTGTTCCTCCTCCCCTCTAGAACCTTTCAGGGGAATATCATCAATGAATACCACCTGAAGCTCGTCAAATACTCCCGAAATACCACAATCAAATCCATAAAAAAGACGCCGGTGCATTAAATCAATCAAATGGCATCACTATAAACTCATAATGTCCATAGCAGAGAGATCGGAGAGCCGATTTGAATATCACTCCTTGATCCTCAGCTGATGATAACCCGGACCGCTAAATCGGTCTTCGAGAACACCTTGGCATCCTTGGTGATCAAACAAATCATCAATTACAGGCAAGGGGTATCGGGTTCTTAATGGTCACTTTATTCAACTGCATAATTGATGCCTGACCTCGTGAACCGTCCTTCTTTTCTAAACAAAAGCCGGGTACCCCACGGAGATACACTTTCGATTACGATGAATCCTTTCTCCTTTAACTCACACATGCTTGAGTCATGATTCTCTGACTTCGGCCCGGCTCATGATGCCAGCCCGGAAAGAAATTGGTGCCGTACCCGGAATAACCTCAATAGCAAATTTGATCTCCCTCTGGCGGCAACCCGGTAAGTCCTCAGGAAAGACATCCTTGAACTCTCTAACAACCGCATCCTCTGTTGTTTCTCTTCTCTCTCAAATCAACCCACATCCCAGAACCCAACCACACACCCTTCTGAATCAACTCCCAGCCTCGAAGTCGATACAAAATTAGAAGGCAAAATATTTACAAATCGGATATCTGGTCTCCCCGAACCCCCAAAAGTAATCTCCTTCCGATGGCAATCAATTACGGCATGATGTTTCCCCAACCAATCCATACCCAAGATAAGATCAAAATCAGAAAGCTCAAATGGAAGTAAATCGACAGACAACAACTGACCACATACACTCAAAGGACAGTCTCTAAATACAAGTCTAACCACAACCGACCTCCCTACTGGTGTCATAATCTCAAGTGGAATAGGCAAAGGCACACAACATACAGATAATGCAGAAATAAAACTCTGAGAAACAAAAGAATGCGTAGCCCCAGAATCAAACAACACCCTGGCCTCAATATCACACAAGAATAATGTACCTGTCACCACTCTGGGGTATCCTGTGCCTCGATGAGTAGCAGCATGAATCGGCCTCGACGGCTCCGCTCGGTGCTACCCATGACACTCCTCAGGGTCCTCGACTCAATATCCCGGCCTTCCTGGCCATTAGAATCTGGCTCCCCTGATGCCCGCCTCTGGCGGGCCCAGTGCTTGAGGAAGTACTAGCACCTCCCCTCACGGGAAGGCAGGCGTCGCCGCCAAATGTCTGGTTCTTTGGCATCGATAGCATATGATCACCTACTCCGGCAATCCTGTTTGCTTTTTTTGGCCGTCACGACCCTGACGGTAACAGAGGATACTCGGACCCCAGACTACTACGGACCCCGCCCAGTCTTGCGAGGTGCACGGTGGGCGGCCCCTTTGAACAAGTAACTCTTGCCGGGCCGACTTCTGTGGTCCGTCCTCCACTTTGAACTCTAGGCTAGTAGGCCTACCGGAGCTGAAAGTCTCAGTCGGCTCACTCCTCGATCCACTCGCCTCACGGCTACCTTAACTCCATTTCCATCTTCGGGGCTACATTCCTCGCAATCATGGAAGCTAATTTAAAAACCATATGTGAGATCACAGTGACGTATCTCCCACGTCAACCCATCCCTAAACCTAGTGATCCTCTTCGCCTCTACCGGATAAACATAAGGAAGTAGTCGTACATGTCAGTGGCTTGTCTCTCGTACTCCTCCACTGACCTCGAACCTGCGTGGCCGAAATCAGCTCTCTCACAAGAGTACACCATGTGGATCTTTAAGCAATAATTCTTCGGAAGAGGCTCAACAAGTAAACAAAACATGAATCTCCCTCTTTGCCGGTCAGGGCCTTTCGAGTTCTCCACTTGATCACGGGCACTCGTGAAGTCTATAAGTAAACTGGGAAACCGGTCAAGCAAGTTACTCTCGGGTCGGCCTCCTCTTGCTTTCGGCCACACAGGCATTCACTTTCCTCTCGAGGTCTACCTCGACCTCACCGACACCTTTCAGAAGAATGCATCTAGGACCTGGCTGGTCACGGCCTCATCGGCAGGCTATACCCTACCGGCTAGAGCCTCTTGGCTACCCCTCGTACCTCTCGCTCTACTTGTTCCACGAACTGCGGGTGGCATCCTCAACGGTCACGCAGCAAAAGAAAAGACTGGGACTTTTGCAAAAGACACCACTCCTGACGACTCAAGAAAACAAGTCGACACACAACCACATAGATAACCCAAGTGTCGAAACCTAGCTCTGATACCAAAATTGAAGCGACCCGCCCAGAATTTGGGCCGCCTGAGTGAGAGTGTTGTCCCAGACACGGAAATCACCAAATCGATGGAGGACTCGGTTTAAAAACTACTCGTTTCATCCAAATATTTGATTACAATAAAACTTCTCAATCAAAACGGTTTTAAAATTTTACAATCCGTCATGTGATATCTAACCAACTGACACCATATATATAGCATATCCCAAAAACTGATGGCCTTCGGCAAGGCTACAACGGATAATAAATGCGTATTCGAGGAATACAAAATAATTGCCTGACAAGGCTAAAGTTTGAAAAAGAAAATACAACAATCAAAATCGGTTGTGCCAGATCAAAATGAAGCTGTGAGATCCTCGGCTTGTGATCTTTCGCTTTGGCCACTGGAACAAACTCTCCAACGACCTCTTGGCTCCAGCGCCGCCTATCAGCTTTGGCACAAATGAAATGCCGCCCAAAGCGAAAAAGGGGTGTAAGCCGCGAAGCTTAGTGAAACTTAACACAGGGGGGAAACTTAAACCATACGGAACGAGTCAGCCAATACATATAAATATGAATAAAATATGTATATATCCAGGACTACCCAATAAGGTCAATACAATAATATTCCAAAGAAAGTTTCAGACATAACATATGAAGATAAAATAGAGAGTTCCAGTAAAGCACACAATCACCCATAAAGAACTCAAAATTTCTGACCTTGACTATAACTCTAGTCATCAAACCATCTATCTGTCATATCCCCCGACTATACCAACCTCTAATGTATATGCTCAATCCGTGTACTGCGGGAATGGACAATCGATAATTACACCGCATATACCAAAGTATAAGGCAAACCGCTTATACACTAGAGTATAAGGCAAACTAGCACTTATACAAAGTATAAGACACACACACTTATACACTAAGTATAAGACAGGAAACCGCACTTATACACTAAGTATAAGATTAGCTGCTTAACGTATACACTAAGTATAAGGCACACCGCATACACACTATAAGTATAAGAGCAAGCACTTATACACTAAGTATAAAACCACGCGCGCTTATACACTAAATTATAAGGCCAATAGCGTCACATATCACCGCAAGGATGAGAGTCACCTAACCCCTAATCATCAACTATGAGGTCAAATCTTGATACTCAAGTCACCTCGAAGCCACGCATAACTCCAACCAACTACTCTGCTCCCAAACAATATTAAAAACACACGGCTAAAACATCTCACAATCATAAATCAATCACGACATGACAAGGCCCGCAGACTTACCAAAAGTGCCGACAAGGCCACAATCAGAAATACTAGTTGGGAGTTCAATACATTACTTACCTCGAAGCAATCTTGGCCTTGAGAATATAATCACATAATCATATCATGGCTCACACAAATAAATCCAGACATAATGGTACAACCATTACATGTATACCATTCTCTTTATAATCATACCACAATAACATGTTCACACAATTTAAAGTAAGTAAAATAAGGTAACACCCATAGAATAAAGTACTCACCTCTGCTAGCTACCACAAAAACCTTCGCGAACACAATCACGGTAACTGCCCCTTTCCACGATCAACGCCTAACAAAACACCCAGAAAGTATAATCAAGACCTACTACTATACTTGCGTTCTAGAAGATACACTACCAACTCTTAGTGGAACTATTTCTAAACGGTCTAAAATGACGGATAAAACAACAAAATATGATCCGTCGGGCCAAAGCCCAATCGGTTCCCCATTGGGAATTCTACTTATTACTTTAACAGAGTTCATATCAAATTATAAGTCATTATATTTAACCCTCAATCATAATTAATAACCTATACTCCAAAATATGAATTATAACTCAACCTACAAATCGCACTTTTTCAGCCTAACTCCCTTTTAATCAATTTTTAAATCACCATTTTAACATCGTAATAACTACAATAAGGTCCCAATTAAACTCCTACTACATTTAAAGTCTTATAAAATATCAGCCAAAAAGTCAACGAAACCTAGAAAAGTCAATTCAACCATAACATCCTCAAACAACCTCTAAATCATGAATTAATCACTTATATACATCATAGAACCCATAACATACTTAGAATCATCATAAAATTTAAGTTATGCCAAAAGTCAACAAAAGTCAAACATGAAAAATCAACTCAAACTCTAACTTTTTTACCTCAAATTTGTAGGGGAAGATGATGGGAAGCCTTACAAATCAACTTGAGGATCTTTATTAGCAACAAAGTGAAGAAATGGAAGAGAAAAAATTTGTTTTGCTCAAGGGGATCTCGGCCAAGCTTGAAAGATGGAGGGAGATATTTTGTGTTTTTGGATGATAAGGATGAAGATGAGTTACTTAACTCTTAAGTCATAAAAAAATGTAAGAGTTTGTGCCCGAATCGAGCGAATCGAGTTATCGGTGACTTAACGATCTAACCTTTCAGGTATCGGCTCTGCTACTAAATTATAAATGTAATTAGAAACAAATAAATTTTGCAATTAATATTATTATCGAGAAATTACTTAGGAGCAGGGTTAATGCATTTAATCAAAGGACTATAGCAACTTACTATGTATTGAGCTTAATTACAAAACCGTCGAATTATTCTTAGAAAATTTTTAAAATAGATACTCAAATGTTAGATGTTTGAGCATTCAGAAATTGATTGTATTTTATACAACATAAATAGCTTTTGTAATGTAACGAAGAATTTTTATTATTTATGAAAAAATGGTACAATAAAATTCCTTTGTAGGAAACTTCCTCGGTATCTGAGTTTATCAATTATTTTTATAGCCGACAACTTTATGAATCCCTAAGGGTTTTCTATAGGGGAAAATTCCTCGAATTCAATTATTTTTATTGGCGACAACTCTATAAATCCGTGAAGTGTTTGCTAACGATTTGGTGGGGATATCTAAAACTTCCTTGAGCTTGGTTGACCTCGACGACTTGAGCTTGACGTGGCGACTTGGGTTAATTCGAATCGGATATATTGCTTTATTACGAGCTTTATATTAATCTGGTCTTGATGGGCGAGACTTGAGTACGGACTTAAGATAGTGCGAGCCGGGAGGCCTTAGCAGCGTAATCCCGTGTTGGTTGTGTTGGACTTGATCGTGGGTCTTGGACTTGATCTCCGGTCTACTTTAGACTTGATGGACTTACTACAAGCATTTGCAGTGTGGGACTTGATGCTGATGGTGGGACTTCACCTTCTGCAGTGTGATATGGTGGGACTATGTAGCTTGAGAGACTACTAGCTTGGTGGGATTTGACTCCGAGCTTATGAGTTGTATGGAGTGATAGCAAGCAAGTTATTGAAACAATGTTGTGCTAGATTGTACTACTTTGACCTTAGTAGCGTGTGCTTTGTAGAATGATGATTAATGAAGGTGGAAGTCAAAGCCTTGTTATTAATCTTGATCAGCAGGGGGCCTTAGCGGCGTGTTTCCAACCTTGGTGATGATTAATAGGGTGCTGCTATTGTTGATGATACTGAACGTTCAGCTTTCTTGTATATCTAAAATTTGATATGTTGAATGATACCTAACATTTATCAGATGTTCATACCGATTTGAATAATCAGGGGCTACGTAACTTAATCCTGAATATTCGAAGCGTTCTTAAAGAAATAAAGTCAATTCACATCAGATTTACTTCAAAGTTCGGAAGGGAAATTGCGTGTTTGTGCAATGAATTCTCCTTTGAGCGCCTCGTTGGCTACCGGAGAAATTATTTTTCAAGCTGAGGGGATTCACTAGGTGGTGGTTTGCTGGTGGTTTTAAATTGGTGGCTTAAATTTTAACTTTGGAAGTCTCAAAGGTTTTTTACGAATTCTCTCCATTGGTTTCTTATTATTTAGATTTTCCGGATGATGATTTCAAATTTATGGGGAGGAGTTATATAGGCTTAAGGCTTTGAATACTTGTTTCTGATTCGCCGAGTCTGGTTTCAGGTGGATCATGATCTTAACAGTTGATTTTGGCGAAATATCTGAGCGGTATTTGAAAATTCTCCAAGTAATAAAGAGCGCCTGCTGATAAGCTTAGGGTTTTTAGGTGGCAATTCATGTGACCCCGACATCCCTTGATATATTAAATTTAGCCCCATAACTTCCGAAACCCTATTTCGAGTTTAAAATTAGGGTTAATTAATATAAAACCCTTATTTTAACTAGGTATTTCAAGAGCTTATTTGTTGGGCCTTATTCGATTTAGGGTTTAATTTGGGCCCAAGGAACTGTCGAGAACCCTAATTGTACGTGGCATTTTTTTAGTGGCTCGTTGTTTAATTAATTTGATTAATTCATCTTAATCAATTTAATTAATCTTTTTAATAAATTTTCACTGCCTACAGCTTGTTCAGATAGAAAAATCCTTGGATTTCTTGAGAGAAGTTAATTTTCTTGATGGTTTAGCTAATTCCTTGTCTTCTGCTAGTCATGGATGGCGACGATTTGAATATTCAAATATTTAGTGTTTGAATATTGAAACTTATGATAGATGGTGTTAGATGGCGATGAATATTAGTGATCAAGACATGATCTTCAACCTTAGTTAATTCTACATTTGTATGTCTTTGTTGAAGATCTACTTCAAAATAAGTTTTGTTTAGGTAGAATGATTCTTTAATTTCTTTTGAGAATTTGGTCTTCTCAGAAGTGCTTAACTACTAGTCTTTGAACCTTCATATGTCAGTGAGTCATTAGTCATTAATCAAATTTGGGAAACGATGCTTCTCATCGAGTGCTACCTTTGAGATTTTGTGATGATAAACCCTAATTTTTGTTGCATTTTCATCACATGGGCCTTCTATGAGGGCTTTGATATGAGAAGACCCTAATTTTCATGTGTCAAATTTTTAATTGGAGAAGCAAACCGGAACTCTAATTGCCACATGTCATGATTGGATGAGATAATTTCCTATGCCACATGAAATTCTTTGATCAACCCATCTTTAGTTAATTAAATCACATAAACTTATGATTTATTTGGTTAATTAATAAATTTTTACTGCCAACAACATTGTGTTCATATTTTTTCTAAAAATAAAAATATTCATTGTGAAAGATTAACCTAAAAAATAAAAATGAATTGGATAAATATTGATCGTTTAGTTTCTTATTTTCAACATTTATACGTGTGGCCGGGTTTGTTAGGGTATTATTACCCTATTCATACTACCCTTACAGGTTTAGAAATGTCAAACTTATATCCAAAACATGAAAAATGTGAACTTATGTGTGTGAGTTGAATATTGTTCGGAAGGTTTTCTCGGAAGAAGGGAAATGAGAGTGAAACGGAGAGGGGGTTTATCTTCGTTTTAATTCAAATAAGGAAAGACATGCGAGAAAAATAAATGATAAAAATCATTCATTATTAATTGTTTCAATTACAAATGACGTAAAATTTATGTAAACTATAAAAATCATTAATTAATAATAATTGTTATTATTATAAATGAAATAAAATAATAGAAATTTAAATAAATGGTAAAAAATCATTAATTGAGAATTGTTACCATTATAAATAATGACATAATACGATAGAACTCTAAATCGAATGTTTAAAATTAATGAATTAATAGCTACACATAGTATAAATGATAAAATATAGCAGGACACTAAATTAATTGTGAAAATCAGCATTTATTAATAAAAAGATAATAAACGGAAAAAATAAAATAAAAGGTAAAAATACCATTAATTAGAAATTTGTACTAGTTAAATGACAAAAATTTCTCTTAAAAAAATCATTTATTTTAATAGTTGAGACGTTTTTGTGTAGTTCATGTAAGTCATGAATGTTAAATTCAGGTCAAATAACCTTATGTTGTTTTTGCTTATTTTTTTGTACGACAGAATATTCCGTGTCATTTGAAGTGTTTATTGTAGTGGTAAACCAAGCTACAGTAGTCCCACAAAATCTAAATCAATTTCTCTAATTGAGGCTAATGTGTTCATATTGAGCGCAAAATTTACATGACGATAACCACCTATTTTCAAAATAAGATATACGGAGTAACTAATTATTTTAGTCCATTATACTCAAGTTCATTGGGCAAATCATTTGTTCATATAATTTTTCATATTTAAGCTTTATGTGATACAACTAGTAAAGCAAGATCTTCTGCACCTCTTTATTTAAGCTACTACAAAAACAACTTAGAGCCGGACACTTGAAATAACTCAAAGGCGGCACAAAAATGCCAGCTTTTATGAGGTGTCGTCCGAGTTTTTAAACTTACTTAGGCGGTCTAGGACCTTAGATTTGCTTAATAACTTCCGTTCCGTATTAATATTACCCCAAATGAGCATACTAGTTGCTCGGTGGTATTTCGAGGGAGAAATAAAAAATCGAAGTTGAATAATTAATCTGACGAATCGGTCGGTTGGTAGTATATTTCGGTTTTGAGAATTCTAAAGTTTTAATCGTATGGAATGACATTATTTGGGCGATAATATAATTTGAGTATATAAATGTACGTTAATGGTTGGAAGTTGATTGTCGAAATAAGTTAAAACGAGAAGTATCGATTGAATTAAACGATCGGGGTTCAAACGAATTAACTTGAGCCAACCATTTAAAAGCCCAAAAAAGACCAACACTTGGCCGAAAGCTCAAACCATGCTTCTAACCCCATCGACGGCCGACCGTTTCTTCCACTCACTGATTTTCTTTCGATTTCTCCTCCGTTTCTCAAGCTTTGGACCTCAAATTTTTACGGAGAGTTTCTCCTCGTCATCCTCGTCGTTTCAAGGTAAAAAGGTCTGCGATCTTTTTTGAGTATTTTGTGAGATCTCCCGAGTTTATTTTCTTGATTTTTGTATTTTTGAATTTTATTGTACCAATTATTGATTCTTGGGTTCTAAATTAGTTATTCTTGAGTTGATATATCGTGTTAAATGTGGAATTTCGGACGTTTTTAGGGCCGTTGACTTTTTGGTATTTTGGGTTGACTTTGATTTTTAGGAGATATTATTGAATATAATTATTGTTTAGGCTTAGATTATAATCTAAGAGTTGATAATGATTGATATTTGGGGTAGAAAGTGTGGTTATGGTTGAGTTGACTTTCGAGTGATTTTGAGTTGACTTTATCTAAAATGTGGTGGATAGTATAAATATGTTATTGGACCTTTATTGTGATTGTTTTGAGGTGAAATTATGAGTATTAGGTTGTTGGAAGAAAATATGTTGAAATTAGTTTTATTAGATTTTGGAAGTAGTAAGCAGACTCTGGGATTTGAAATTTGTTAGAAACGGGTTTGATTAGTTGGAAAAGTTGATATTTTGGGTTGATTGAAATTGGTTAATAATGTTGGGTATTTTGGTTAAGGTGTTGATCGATTATGGGATTTGGTCGAGATAGTTGAATTCGCCATTTTAATAGTCTCTGAAACATAATTAGTAATCTATACTTAAGTTGTTAAATTGTAACTAAAATGGGTTGAAGAGTCAGGAATTGAATTAGGATAAGGGTTGAAATTGTTGCGAGTAGTAATTATATTTTCGAGATTGCATTCGGACTCGAGAGCGGGAGCAGTCTTGGATCGATTATTTGCCCAGGGCGCTGATGGTACGCCAAGGTGAGGATTGCTCGCTCGTTTGTTACCTTATTTATGTTTGAGTGTATAGTAGAATTAGTTTGTGTGATATACGTATTATGAACTTATACGTATTGTATAGTTGTGAGTTATGAACTTATACGTGTATATAGTTGTGAGACTGTGAATTGTTGACTTGTATGGTGGTCGCGTAGATGCATTATGAATTGTGTTTATTGGAGGGTACTTATGTTTGAGGCATATTTATGTTTTTAAGGTATAATTTTTTTAGCGTAATTTTATGTTGAGTGTATTCATGTTTGAGTATATTTGTGTTATGGACGTATCTGGGAGTATATCACTGTTTGAGTATAGGTTTTGTGCGATTTGATTGTATTGTGTGTGATATGGATGTTACATTGGGACTATTGTGTATGTGATGGTTGTATGTTTGACATTGTATGTGGTTTGTGAATTGTTTGAATTGAGAGCGATTGGGATGATGTGCCAGGGATTCGGAAGGGTGAGCTTTGCCGGGAGAAAGGATATGATGATGATGTTGGGTGTTGAAGGGGGTGAGCTGCCCGGGGAAAAGGATATGTTGTTGTTGGGTGTTCGAAGTGTGAGCTTTGCCGAAAAAAGGATGGAGATAATAAGTATGTGATATTGTTGTGGTTTCATTTTAAATGAGTGTATTCTATTGTTGTTGTGATATAAACGTGGTGTGAGACGTTATGCTATTTTACTCGTTTGATTATGTGATATGAGATCGTTGGGGTGAGACATGTGAGTTGCGTAAAGCTTGAGGATTACGCGAGTGTTTGTATGTTGAAGATGAAATGCATTCTTATGAGGCTGTGAATACTTGATTTATTTTTCTGCCTTTTACTGTACATGTTTATATACTTATTTGCTATGTCTATATCTTTCGCTGGGTACCTCATTCGGATGTGGGTAAGTTACCATCCGGGTGATTAGATTTCCAACAGGCATCGAGGTTACCCGGCTTCCGCCCCTCAGGTTTGTGATTTGCATTTGATAGCGAGTTAGAGTGTCCGTTGACCTTACTTAGGGGAGAGACGAGTGGCTAGGATCCTCAGCAGTCACCTTTTTCTATTATTTTTGATGTACTAAGTTTTCATATTTTGTTTTGGATGTTGAAAAATTGTAAACTATTTTGTGGAATATTTTGAGACTTATTATGTGATGGAATTTTACACTTTGGTTGTGATTTAGGCGATTCCGATACGTATTACAACATTTTTTGAGTGTTCGAAACTATTTTACTTTTTTTGTAAAACTATCCGGTTTTATTGGTAATTAACGGGTGATTTTCGTGTCAACCGTCGTATAGTGACTCGGATATACGAGTTGATGACGATTCAACCCTCGAGGCGTCACGACTCGAGATTTAGATTAATTATGGTATCGAGCTAGGTTTGATTACTTAGGTTTAATGCACGTGTGGTTGTAATGCTTAACTAAGTTGTTTTTATTTGAGGATTGTTTTTGGGTTGAGTCTTTTTCTCGAAATGTAAAGTGCTTTTTAACTTTGGGTGGCCAGATTGTTATTGAGATGCCACCTAGAAGATTTTTGTTTAGCTACGTGCGAGGACCCGTAGGAAAAGATCGGTATGAATCGGAATTGTTCTTATGAACTAACGTGAAGTATGAGATAATTAGTGAGATAAGGTGAGGTAAGAATTGAAATCGGATATGTTGGAAATTTATTAGAGAGGAGAGTTATGCCAAAGGATGTTGGAATAAATTTTTTAATGTTGGACTTGGAGTTGTTAAAGGGTTGATGTATTTATATAGATCTAAGAATGTTAAAAGTAGATTTGTGATGGTGGTATAGGATTGATGATCCCTAGTTGAACCTGTACACTCGAAATAATTGGTGGATGAATACTGGTGATAATTATGATAGATGGACCCAAGTGTTAGGATAAAGTGAGGACTAATTTGGTTGACGTGCAAGGATGGGTCACTTGTGAATATTAGAACAAGTTAATGAATCTTGTCATCCGACGTGGAACATAAATACGAGGGGCAATAAGAGAATATGTAAGTGCCGTAATAGGTGGATATTGGAAATTTTATCTTGATGGATACTAGAGGAATTGAGGATAAGCTGAAATGGAGAATTTTGCCGCAAGATGTTATCATGATTTGACGGTTGTGTTAGATTATCAATCATCTAGAGGCATTGGAATATGTCGGTACATCTGAAATATTGGAAAAATGACTATTAGTGAAATTTAGTATGAAATTACTCTATTGGTAGATGTAAAAGCGGGGATTTATGCAACTAGGAATTTGAGATGAAAATGGAAGTATTATTCTAGTTGAATGTCATTATGAAGTTCTAAGTTGGTTAAGTTGTGAAGTGTGGTTGAAGAATAAAGTGGAATAATGAAAATTTGGGGACACAGGAGAAAAGGGGAGATTCGGTAGTACTCTATCAATAGAATATTTAAGTGAGATGGAAATTCGTTAATGATTGGAGCAATAAGTTCGACGGAGAAAGAACGGTCTTATGAGAAACATTAGTGGATATACCAATTGGAGGAAACTCTAGGAGACTCTTGAGATGAAATGGCCAAGCTTGACGCTGGGGAGAAGTATATTAAGAAGATGAGACCAGTTGAAGTTGTCTCTGAAGTGTGTAATGTACCAAGTCGGGTATGAACCGATTCTTCCGAAGTAATAAAACTCTGAGACTAGATATATAGTGTTGAATAATTTTATGAACTACGGATGTTAATTGGATGAAAATGGATTATTTAAGGCTAGTGAAAAATCAAAGAATTGTGTGAATTATAGAATATGATTGAGGTTAGGTTGAAACGAGATTTGTGGCTGTTATCAAAGTATGATGAAAATTGTGTATGATTGTATTATAATGAAAGGTGAGATATAAAATAGAACCCGGAGAAGGTATGATATGTGGGTTTGTAACGGGTATAAATTAAAAGGAGGAAGTATGAAATTATGATATAAACTAGGTGGTGATAGTTGGAATATCAAGGATTTAATTATTAATGCAATTTGGTTGCTCGAGCAGTTAGAGAAATGAAATGATAAAGAATGAGGACTTCTTGGAAAACTTGAATATATTGTATGCAATTATATATAAGGAAGAATGTTGATGGAGAAAATTTGAATTTACGGATTTAGATGAGTTGGAAGTAAATTTATAGGTGTTGAATCCCATAGCTTAGGATTAAGTGGCGACCAAGCGGCTTAGTAAAGTTAAAGGTTAAAAGGGAGACATTAAGAAGTTTTATGGTTATTTGAAAGGTATGTAAGGTGGACACTTATACCGTATCGGAGAAATCAAGAAAGTGGTCAGGACCTGATATGAGTGATAATAGAAATTCAATATCGATAAATATTTATATTAGTTAGATTTATCGTTTAAATATTATGAGAGAGCAGTGGAATAATGGAAGTTTAAAGTAGAAAGAATAACTAAGCATATCAAGGGATAGCCGTTGGGTGAAATTGGAATTCAACGGTGATTGATAAAATATGCCCGATCGAGGAAGAATTTAGTGGGATGAAGATTGGTTGATGTTAAGTATTTGTGAGGATTTCGGAGAAGTTACTAAAGAGAAACAAAAACGTACGATCATTGTATAAGGATAGATTAAGGTTATAAATTTGTTGAAACTATTTCATAAGTATGACATGTTAGGAGATAGATGCGAATTCATTTTCTTCAGGATGTTTGAACCTTGAGGTTAGATTCGTAGTGTTGACTATGAAACTAAGTCATTAATACGATGAATATGAACTAGCTAGGATTGGTGATATCTTAGATTATATTATGTGGATTATAAGACATGACTGAGGGTGAGGTACGGTAAGTTAGGAATCAAGGAAGAGAATGTTCCGAGTTACGTTTAGGATAAGAGATGAGTAATATAAATTTGTGATGATAATTAGATTGACGAATGCCATGCATTAACATGAGTCGTAAGGTATCGAATTTTCTTTTTCTTCTAGATAAGGGGTGATTGATGATATAATTTAGTTTATTAAAGTGGATAAGAAAAGTATGGATGTCTGATCTATGCTTTGGAGAAATTTGTGTGTGTTGTACGTTTAAAAAAAAATTGAGAGAATATATATGTGAATATATATATATTGAATGTATATTTAGGAGTTATATATATTGGTTGAATATGGTGGAGTGTTCTATTATGCTAGAAATATGGGGGTTTAAAGGTATATGCATATTGAGGGGTTATAGGTAATTTTGATGACATTTATGCATTGTTGTATTATGGAGTTATTAGTGTTATTAGTGAGCGATATATGTGTGGTTAAATCGTGTATTTGGAATTTGGGGTGATTAATAAATTGTGATACTACAATTTTCGAGATGGATATGATGATACAGGGTGGAACCATATGGATGTTGATACGGTGACGAGAGGGATACAACAGTTAGATTTTGATGATTAAGAGAGATGACTATGTCTTTAAAGGTAATGATGAGAATAAGTATGGATATGTCATAAGGTAGTAAGACCAGGTGGTAGAGTATGAAAAATGTCAGCACCAGGGCTATGAGTAAAATATCCAATGCATGAGTTGAAGTTGATTGGTATAGTTTGCGTTTAAAATTTGGAGTTCCTTCTTGCTTAGAGAAAGTTGGATTCACGACTAGAAGTACTGAAAAAAATTATTAAGCGTGTATCGTTGAGCCATGAAGTATCCTCTAGAGTTGTATACGTATTATAAGGTGATATGTTGACTAAGTTATCTAGTTGTGTTGGAAGGTGGTGGTCGAGGTTGATTGATGTTAGATGGGTATTTGTGGTGTTAGTAAATGGGTGGGCGATATCATGATGTTATGAAATGAACTAATAAGGTAGATAACTGTTAGATGACTTTTGGAAATGTTATGTGATAAACAAGAAAGGAGATATATGAGGTTGATATATTGATGCTTGTTGATGTTTTACGTTGAGATTATGTGATTTGTTCCCGTAGGAAATGTTCGAGATTTAAGGTGTTCTATTACTTTTGTGATATTGCCTTGATTACGTGTTGTTGAGTAAAGTATAACGGTTAGTCGGGAGTAAATTGTTGAGTTGATGAGTTCATATAATCATAGAGTAAACAATAACGAACGGTATTGATTAGCCTGATATGGCGTAACATTATAAATATTGTGTAAATGATTATCAAGGTGTAATCTTATAAGGTTTGGATAATGCGATTAAATAGAGGTCTAGGTAGAATGTTGTTGTAATGATTCATTGGTTGATTGTGAAATACTTGTTGTAGGGAGTCACTTTGATTTCCTTTATGATATAACTTGATTATACTTTATAGGATATTGTGTTATGTATATATATGTTAATAATTTATGTGTAGGCTATGAGTAGCATTGATATGTGGTAAGTGGCGGACGACGATGAGATAATAAATGATGAAGCAGGATCGTAGAGGTGTTATCGATGAGTAGTAAAATTTTGTATGAAAACATGGAAGTGATATTATTAATGTGCTTATAGAGATACTATGTGTAAGTTATAGATTAAGATAAGTTGATATGATATTAGAGAAAATAAATGAGTTGAAACATAAGTGGCGGTTATAGAGGTGACCCTAGCGATGAGTAAATTTCGAGGACGAAATTTTTATAAGGTGGAGTGGGTGTAATAGCACATTAAAGTATTAATATTACTAAAATGAGTATACTAGTTCGCTTCCGATTGGAGTATTTGAGGGAAATAAAAAAAATTGAGAGTTGAATAATCGAAAATATCACGACAAATCGGTCAGTTTAGTGAAGTATATTTCGGTTTGAGAATACAAAGTTTAATCGTATGGAATGACATTATTTGGGTGATAATATAATTTGAGTATATAAGTAATAAATTAATGGTTGGAAGTTTATTGTCAGAAATAAGTTAAAGCGAGAAGTATCGATTAGATTAAACGTCGAGTTTCAGCAATTAAGCAGGCCAACCATTTAAAAACCCAAAGACCAACACTTGGCCCAAAAAGCTCAGAAGCCATCTTCTTCCTCTCGAGCTTGGCCGAACGTTTGCCCCACTTTCACTTTGATTTCTTTCTTTGATTTTTCCTCTCCGTTTCTCAAGCTTTGGACCTCAAATTTTTGGGAGGTTTTATACCATTCATCCTAAATGCGTTTTCAAGGTAAAAAAATGTCGTCTGAGTATTTTGTGAGATTTCCCAAGTTTGACTTTTGTTGACTTTTTATTGTACCAATTGATTCTTAGGTTCGAAGTCGTTATTCTTGAGTTGATATAGAGTATTAAATGTGGAATTCGGACGTTTAGGAGCCTTTGACTTTTTTGGTATTTGGGTTGACTTTGATTTTTTAAGGAGATATTATTGAATATAATTATTTTTAGAGAACTTTAGATTATAATAAGAGTTGATAACAGAGATTGATATTTGGGGTAGAAAGTTATGGTTGAGTTGACTTTTCAGTGTTTTTAGTTGACTTTATCTAAAATGTGTAGGTGAATAGTATAAATGTATTTATTGTACACTTTATTGTGGTTGTTTGAGGTCAAATTATGAGTATTAGGTTGTTGGAAGAAAATATGTTGAAATTAAGTTTTATTGGGTTTTTGAGTAGTAAAAGCAGACTCACGGGGATTTGAAATTTTGTTAGAAGCGGGTTTGATTAGTTGGAAAAGTTGATATTTTGGGTTGATTGAAATTTAATAGTGTTGGGTATTTTTTAGTTAAGGTGTTGATCGGTTATGGGATTTGGTCGGTGGATTGAATTCGCCATTTTAGTAGTCTACGAAACATAATTATTAATCTATACTTAAGTTGTTAAGTTGTAACTTAAAATGGGTTGAAGAGTCGAAGTGAATTAGGATAAGGGTTGGGGGGGTATTTGCGAGTAGTAATTATATTTTCGAATTGTTAACATTCGGACTAAGGGGCCTTGAGACGGCGTGCGAGATCGATTGACTTCCTTGGGCGCTAATTAGTGCTTAGCCAAGGGTGGGGATTTATCACTCGTTTGTTACCTTATTTATGTTTGAGTGTAGTGTATGAGTAGAGATTAGTTGGCAATGTAATACGTATTATGAACTTATACATTATTGTATATGGTTGTGAGTTATGAACCTTATACGTGATGTATAAGTTGTGAGATTGTGAAATGTTGAGCTTGTATGTTTGAAATTCGCATAGATGCATTATGGTGTGTTTATTTGAGGGGTACTTATGTTTGAGTATATTTATGTTTTTAAGTGTAATTTTTTTGAGTATTATGTTTATGTTGAGTGTATTCATGTTGATTATATTTGTGTTATGGGCGTGTCGGGAGTATATCTATGTGTTTGAGTATAAGGTTTTTATGCAATTTGTTGTATTGTTGTGTGTGTTATGGATGCTACATTGAGACTATTGTGTGATGGTTGTATGTTTGACATTGTATGTGTGGTTTTGTGGTGTTTGAGATTGAGAGCGATTGGGATGATGTGGGAGTTCGAAGGGGTGAGCTTTGCCGGAGGATATGATGATGTTGGGTGTTCGAAGGGTGAGGCACACGGGGAAAGGATATGTTGTTGTTGGGTGTTGAAGGGTGAGCTGCCGGGGAGAAAGGATGGAATGTCTTGTGATATTGTTGTTGTGGTTTCGTTTTAGTAAGTGTATTCTATTGTTGTTGTGATATAACGTGGTGTGAGGCCGTTACATGCTATTTTACTCGTTTGATTATGTGATATGAGATCGTTGGGGTGAGGCAGTGGCAGGTTAACGTAAGCTTGAGTTACGCGAGTGTTTGTATGTTGAAGATGGTCATTAACTTGTGAAATTTTGTGAATACTTTGATTTATTTTTCTTTTCATGCGTGTTTATATACTTATTTGCTATGTCATATCTTTCATTTGGTACCTCGTTTCGGATGTAGAATTGAGTTACCATCAGGGTGATTCGTTTCCACTAATTTGTCGAGCTTACCCTTCCCGCCTCGGTTTGACGGTGCATTTGATGGCGAGCGGGGTTGGTGGTGTCAGATTGACCTTACTTGGGGAAGAGGCAGGTGGGTTGGGATCTCTATTATTTTTTGATGTACTAAGAGATTTTCATATTTTTGTTTTGGATGTTGGAAAATTGTAAACTATTTTATTGATCATTTTGAGACTTAATATGGCAGTGGAATTTTTACACTTTGGATTACAATGATTTAGCGTGCTGCGATCGTATTACAACTTGTTTGGAGTATTCAGAAACTTCTTTTTCCCATCAAACTATCGGTTTTGTGGTAGTGGCTTGGAGTCAGGTTTTCGTGTCGACCAGTAACTAATGCAATGCCTCCGTGACGGTTACCAATAATAAACTTCTAATAGAATTATGCATCCATTCTGTCACGAGTCTAATACGTTAGGTGATATGAGAAAACGTTACATTAGGTGTACCTAATCAAACATGTCTTGATCGACCAGAATATGTTATCTAATGCAACGACTTAAATGAAACCACTCATTATTAGTTGAAGCAAATGTAGTTGTTTATGCAAAGACTGTTTATGCAAGGACGACTTCCCTCCTAAATTTGTTCTTTGTAGTTTTATTTTATATTAATTCGTTATCTTGATGTTAGTATATCGATATTTAATAAAAGAAATGATTGCCAATGTGTTTTGCATTTTTCATCACTAACTTAAATATCAAATTATTAAAATAAAGAAAAATAATAATATAATTATAGTTTTTGAAAAAAAGCCTTATGAAATTAATTACATATATATATATTATACTAGAAAAAATTACTTATGATCAAAACTTATTGTGAAAACTTGTATAGCGATAATATAAGAATTTTTTTACTTTTGTTATATTCAAATCAATATATTTATTGAAAATATCCCCCCCTCTCGGGAACATAAATCCTACAAAAAAAACCCAACATTCTAGAAAACCCTAACCCTCTCAAAAATTCAACACTCTAAAAAAATTTCTCTCTGTCCAACAAGATACGTTTGCTTGAATTAATTGTTTGATTTTTTTACAAATGCATCTTGATTTGAAATTTTGCTAGAATTATATTTATGCAATTTTTGTGCGAATTATGCTTGATTTGTACAAATTTTTGGTAGAAGGTATCACGATTTTGTTTGCGATTTTGTGCGGGTGTGCTTGATTTGTGCAAATTTTGCTTCAATTTGGGAGAATTTTGTATGACATTTGTGGGAATTATACTTCATTTGTGGAAATTTGGCTTCAATTATTATGAATTTGTGGAAATTTTGCTTCGATATGTGCACTTTTTAATAAATTAATGCTTGAATTTTATGCGAATTATACTAGAATTTATGCAAAATTTGGGCTAATTTTGAATTTTGATGGCTAACTTTTTCAATTTTAAACCTAAATATTTTTATATTAGTTGTATAATATTTGGTGAAAAAAAATATTCAATATGAGTATTTTTAATGTAATTACTATACTCTTTGTGCAAAGTATCACCAATCATTAGTTCTCCATATGATGAGTATGGTATCATTGACAGAAGCAAATCTTAAGCTAATTCTATGAGATAGTAGTCCATCTGGAAGGGTTGTTCCTGCAGGTTAATGTAGGGTGCATATATTTTCAAGGCATAAATTTCCAAGGAACAACTTTTTTGATTTTACACATGCTTTGACATGGAATGGGGTTGGCGCACTTGGCCTTGCGTGCCGTGGGCTGCCGTTTGTGCTTTGCTCGATGTCATGAAGCATGAGTTCGTCTTTTTGAACCACGTGAAATACTCGGTATACATAACGAGCACACCCTTTGTATGCCCGATATGTATATTGAACACATGTTTCATGTGTTGGAGCCTTCTTTTTTTATATTAATATTTCACATAAATGTTCAACATAATTATTTTACTTCATTAATTTAACAATATTATGGTACATATTAACATAAAATTAATCGTTATAAAAAATAATGGAAAAAACATAATAAAAATGAATTATTAACACAATATTCTTGACATTTTAAAGATGTAAACTATAATAACATTAACGATTCAGCAATTAATAAATTAAATGAGGAGTTATTAATTTAATTAACGTAAATTGGACCCACTTTATATTTCATGGACTATAAATGTGTGATATTTGGGAAGTTAATAGTCGAGAATAAAAGTTCATCGAAAGACGTAAACTTAAACTAAAAGCGATTCAGTTTTCACATAAACTTCGATTTCCCAATCGGCTTCCATGGCAATACCAAAAAGCCCTTAAAAAACAAAAAAAATCCCATCTCCCTCCCCCTCGCTAGCCGCCCGAACCCTCCCACTTTTTCCCTTGATTTTCTTTCTTTGATTTCTCCTCAATCCTAAAAACTTTGGTCCTCAAATTTCTTGGAGAGTTTATGTCGTCTACTTGATTCAAGGTAAAAGGCGAATCTTTTTAGTGACATGAGTTTCGAATGGGTTGACTTTGTTGACTTTTTTGTATTTCAATTTGTATTACTACAAGCGATTCTTTAGGCCTTAAATTAGTTGTTCTTGAGTTAAAAAGTTAAAATTTGGATGAGTATTTCTTGGCGTTTTGAGGGGCGTTGACTTTTGGGAATTAGTTTGACAGTTTTGAGGTTTAATATGGCATAAAATTGTTATCTAAGCTTAGATTATAGTATAGAATTGATAATAACCGATTTTTTGGGGTAGAAAAAATATTTGTGTAGTTGTGTTGACTTTAAGGTTGACTTCGGGTTGACTTTTCCAAAAACCGTTTTTAATGGTATAAGTATGTTCTTGGACCTTTATTATAGTTGTTTGTGGTGGAATTATGATTTATAAAGTTGTTGGATGAATATATGTTCAAATTAGTTTATTAGGTTTGGTTGGTAAATAGGTTTGGCGTTAAAAGGTTGTTAGAATTATATTTAATTTGTTGGGCCCCGAGAGGAAAAAAATGTTTTTGGAAAATTAAAATTTGTGACATTCGACTTTGTTTTATTTTATTACAATAATTTTATTTATATAATTAATATATAAAAAGTAGCCACGTAGACGTGACATTAGTTCATCGCGATTCTTGTCGCATTCTCAAATAACAATATTTAATTTATTTAATTAATAATGATAAACCCCGGTTCGTGAGCGTGGCGTTAGCTTGCATGTTTCTACGGTTTCTCAAATAGCAATATTTAATTTATTTAATTAACGTTGATAAATAGTTTAGGTGAGCGTGGCGTTAACTTTTCACGCGTTCTAAAGCGAGTTTTAATATTTTATTAATTAATTAATAATAAAGTAGATATGTTAAGGTGACGTTTAGTTGTCACGTTCTTTCTACGAGATTTACAAATTTAATTATACTAATTTTATATAATGAATTAATAATAAAAGGATTTTTATGTTTTACTTGCCTCGTTATGTCTGTGCCGGTTTTGCTTCGTTCTCTTTCACTAATTGTCTTAGTTCACCATTTGATTGTTTAATTAAGACTGTTATGTTAATTCTAATTACAATGTGTGACGAATATCTTGCGGTTTGATATATTAGATGCAATGGTGCTATGGCGATTATTGGTTGGTCAGGTCAACCAATGGGACTTTATTGTTTGTCACGTATTAAGTAGAGGTTTTCAAATTTAGATGAGTCCGTACCGTTTGCAAATCATGTGGCCTTTCGTAACACGGCATTCGATTCACTTCCATAGCTTCGTTACATTTGTCGGAAATATACGTTTACGTGATGTTTTGCGTGGTTTATATGAGATTTTCTCGGTAGTGTAATTTGGTCTTAATAGGATCTTCGTATGAGCTCGGCTTGATTTGAGCTTGACTTGACTTCATTTGGATTGGATAGGAGCTACATAACAAGAAATTTGGATATGTTCACGAGATAACCCGATGGACTTGAGGCCGGTGTGAACTTGGATATGAATTAAAGTCGGGGAACCTTAACTTAGCGTATTCGTGTTGGTTGTATGGACTTGATCTTGGATCTTGGACTTGATCTCCGGTCTATGTTAGACTTGATGGACTTAATGCGTGTGGGACTTGGGTTTAGGCCGCCGGTGTGGCTACACGCTGCGATTAAGGATTTGGGGATATGACAAGTGAATTTGGTAGGCGTATAAGCTACTTACCTTTGGTGGGACTTTGTAGCGAGGGGCCATGTTTCAGGGAACTTCGGTGAGAATTGGTTTTACTTATTGAGCTAAAGTGGCGTCACTTCTGGCTTATACTCGTCGACCTTAGCGACTTATTGTTTGTAATGATGATCGGTATGAAGGGTGGATCGTTCGACCTTATTGATGATATTGATCAATCAAGCGAGGGTGCCTTAGTAGCATGTTTCACACTTTTGGAATCCATCTATAGGGAATGACGTTCATTGTATTCCTATACTTGTAACTTGATGAATCAAACATGAGATTTTTAAGTGTTCATGCAGAATTTTTGAATATTGAGGGCTATTTAGCTTATTCTGAATATTCGGCGTTCTTGAAAAGGATCTATGTAAGAGGTGTTGTTTGTGGGTAATCTTAAAGGACTATTTAAGTTAATGTGTTTGTGAAATCTTAATTTTAGGTGCTATATTAGGCTACACGGAGGTGTTTTCCTTGGCTTAGAGTGAATTGTTTTTTGGTAAGCGGTTTAAAAGATTTAAACTTAAAAATTTAAATTATTTCGGGAAATTAGTCCTACATATTATTTTCTCAGTGTTTTGTGTATTTTTTTGAATGATTTTAGATTTTTCTAGATGTGCATGAGATGTCATTTTCAAAATATAAGGAGGTTTTTATATAGGCCTCCGAGGATTGAATACTCGCTTCTAATTGGTTGATTTAATTTCGAGGTGGATCACGATCTTGCTTGTTGAATTTTGAGGCAAGATCCCCGAACCGTGTCGGATTTTTGAGATTTACTTTGCCTCCAAGAAAGAATATGGAAACTATTTTGATGCAAAGAAGGTTCGGATTTTTTTCTAGGTCAAAACAAATTTTCATATTGACCCCGGACCTTTTTAAGGTTGCATTCTGAGATCTCATAGCTTTTGAGTCTTCATTTGAATCCGAAACTTTCGAAGACTTTAATTTTAAGCCCTATGGCCGATTTTATTGTAATAAAATTGGTACAGCACGGAACCCTAAATATAATGAACATTTAATTCGGGGCTGTACTCGACCACTTGTTTGAGCGAGGGTTTACATTAAATTAGGGTTCGATCGAAGCACAGCCACGTGGCGTTTCTTTAGTGGCTTTGATTTAATTGAATTGATTAAGTCGTCTTAATCATTTTAATTATTTTTCAATAAATTTTCAAATACTTACATATTGCCCCTCGGACCGGGTACATCGTAGTAGGTGTAGGGTTCGATCCAGGACTTAATGTACAATTTCGAGGATTACTTACTTCCAGCGTGTCTTTGCTACTTTACGCCCAGGCATACGATCCTCTTTGTTTGACTTATTGGATGGCCGATTTATTAATGTTGGACAACACTCTTGGTGGAATTTGTCATCCGTCCACAGTCTGGTTATTGGATGGCCGGTTATTGTGTTGAATGATTTCTAAGTTTTTTCTAGATGTCTTGAGAGGTCCGAGGTTTTACATGATTAACCGTGTTTCGGACACTGGGTTGCATTTAAGGCTAAATGTGATTCGCTTGGTTATCATCCATGTTATTTAAGAACTCTAAAGGATGATCACTGTTTGTAAAGGACTTTACTATGACTCATATGATCACATTCACTAATTGACCCACGACTTATAGGAAGGTTGACTCGTTTAGGATTTATTGTGACATATATGTCACGATCTATGAAATAGAATCTTCGGTTTGAAACTTGACTTAATGAAGACTTAATTATGTAAGGATTTAATTCAAACTTGTGTTGGGATCCCATTTAATTCTCCATTTATTAGAGAGGTGGAATTATTTCAGGATTTAATATTAACATCGATTCATTACATGTTAAGACCCGACAATTCTGATGGTAGAGGATACATTAGGAATTAATTTATTAGGGGTTTAGTATTGACATGGGATTTTAACATGACAAAACCCCGTTTAATTCTCCATTTATTAGAGAATTAAATTATTTGAGTTTAATATTAACATGAATTTATTACATGTTAAGACCCATTTAATTCTGATCCGTAGAGGATTTAATAGGAATTAAGTCGTTTAGGGGTTTGATATTGACATGAATTTATTACATGTCAAGACCCCATTTAATTCTCGATCCATCAAGGATTTGTTGAGAATTAAATTTTCTAGAGATTTAGTACTCTAGATTTATTGTATTTATATTGATCGAATCCATATGGACTTAAGCGAGGAATTAATATTTATATTTTAAGCATTGAATTTATTGCATATTTAAATATTTTAGATAATTAACCTTAATCCTACGGATTTTAGAATTAATTATATTAATTTTTGGGATTTAATAATCAATTAAATCCTTTTTTTTTAATTTTCGGATCAATTTAAATATCGGGATGTATTTTCATGTGAAATTCTTTTTAAATAAATGCTTGACCCGTATAAATTTTCAAAACATAGCCTAGTTGAAATTTGATACAAATCAAAGGCATGAAGTAGTGGGCTTTTAGGGTTTAGATTCACTAGGCTTTGTCCATTAAAAATAAGATGACTCAAAAATCAAATCTATTATCTTCTCCCCCCATACAGCGAAGCCGAGCCGATGTAAGATTCCCCACTTCTCTATTTTTTGTCTTGTTTTTCTTGCATAGATATGATATTGTATGATAATGTAGTAATCACTTAATGTCTTTTTCTATCTTTTGCAAGTATTTTGGAGCTTGAATTTGGTTGAAAGTTTGCAACTTTATTTGAGGAAGTTTTTTTGAAGAGATTTTGCATAAAGTAAGTATTTTTATACTTCTCTTGCAATTTTAGGACTTGAATATGCATCTTGATAACTTGTTACATGTATTTATGTGTTTAATTGATAATTCCTATGCTTAGATTATATGTTTCTATCATAAAAATTAAAAAAATTAGTATTTTGATGATCATCACAGTCACATAACCAATCTTAGGATTAAACACCTTTGTAATAAGCTTTGTATATGCTCATACGTATTTGATGCTTGATGCTTGAGCCTCTTCAAATCAAAATCATGTGTAAAATAGTAGAAACTATTCTTTTGATTTTTTGATTTAGGTTAATCAAAATAGGGCACCTATTGTGGCCCCATCCATATCTTTTTAAGGCATGTATACGTTTTTGTGATTTTCTTGCACGCTTTGGATAATTTAACAGACGGATAGTCGTTTTTGATATGTAGTCGGCCTCGTAACTGGATTACGAAGCTTGGGGTGCAGAGGTTCGAAGTTAGTTACAGGATTCCACACTATTTTTTGCACCAACCCGAGGCTTATTTGTTTGTCCTGCTTCGGGAGCTCCGATTGGATGAAACTGGTGGAGTGGGTGCATTCGACCCAGTCTGAGTGTCTAATAAAATTTCAAAGTTTACGGATTGTATAGGCATGTCGTTCGACCTCACAAGTATGAGTGTTCTATTTTTTAGCATGTTTACCTTCTCTTTTTGATTTGAATGTTGCATTAAATGTAAGTGGGATTGGCTACTTGCATGTCTTATGGACTATTTAAAATTTGCTTGATGCGTTCCTCTTCTCCTCTTCCGATGCTTTATTACAATCGAGTGCTATGAGGAGGCTTGGTTTTGCTTTTGGTTTTATTTGCTTTGTGAATTTGACTAGTCTTATGGCCATTGATGCGTCCCCTTTACCATTATCACATGCTTTCTGTTCACTTGGAGTGTAGCTTGGATAGGCTAGCTAGTATATTACTAGGCTTAGGCATCTTACAGCCAGCAATTCTACAATCGACCTTGAGTTTTGATGGTATTTAGTTATTAAGAGGACGTCCTCTTACTTTCTATTAACCACTTGCTTTTGAAATCGCTTTATTTATGTTTTTAGGTCCATTAATACTTGGCGTTCCTTGGTTTTTTGCGGAAGTTAAACTAGGGGAATGTTCCACACTGTTATCAACCTACGCACCGGTTTGGCTATGCACCGCGCCGCTTTCTTGCTTTTGATTTGTTAGCGTGAGGTGGTACAGGTTGGAGAATGGATTTCTTCTCACTTGCACCGTATTTCCTTGTTGTTGATGTTTACTTGCTGAAGAAAGGGTGAGCGCCCTTTTGGACTATGTAGTCCACAAGGTTAGTGCTAAATCGCTTCTATGAGCATAGTATATATCCACCGTAGCTTTCTTTATGGCTTGATTTGATTTTCTTTTTTATGCTTTGCACAGTTTATTTTTTTCTTTCAAGATTTTGATGTTTGATTTGATGCTTATAACTTTGTGGCCTTTGTTTTATTTCTTTTTTGCCTGACCATGGTTATCTTTTGTGTGACCACTCGGATAGAATTTTTTCACTTGCGTGTAGTGGGTCACGGGAGGAACAAAGTCACTACTTTAGTAGCTGTATTTCGGATTGTATAGGGTTGTCTTTGCTAAAATGTATTTACATGATTGCATCTACCGCCGGAGGCAGTCGCGAGGTCTTACGTCCAGAGAAGGTTCTTCGTCTCGAGGATCGGTCCGAGAATCTTTTAACCCGGCGTCGGGGCTTTCATTTCTTGGGTAGCATGATAGCTGCTGGTCGTGTGCAATGGAAAAGTCCTTTGAAGGTTTGTGGTAATTTTTGATTATGTCACAGTTACTTTGGGAATGGGTGAAGATGGCCACTCCATTGTTGTGGTGCCATACTAGTGTCTCTCTTTTGACTAAGGCGGTCTGAGAGAAGCCTGCTTTTGGGTTTATGATTGTTCGGATTAGTTTACGAGAAGGCTTTTTTGTGAGGCGGGTGTCCGTCCACCAATACTCTTATCATTCCTCAAGGGGGCGTCCATATCTTTGTGGAGTTTCTTTGGGCCCAGGGGGTCTTCATGTGGTAGCCATTTGTTTGATGAGGTTGTCCCCCACGGTTGAGTGTTTATCTCAATCCCTTGGTGAAGAGGCTCGGGCAGCTATATCTTGTAGGTTTCTTCTCTGGGATATACTGTTTAGCTACTCGGTCCCTTGATGGGAATGCAGCTATGCAGGATTGGCTTTTGGAATCCTGTTCTCTTGGTCCTTATGTAGGTTATAAGGCGGCCGGAGTACTTCGAGACGGTATGTCCCACAGAGTAGATCATTTGTGTTTGACCTCCGTCTTTTTGGGATTCTCTTGACATACGCCCCGTTTTATAATCACGAGATTTGTTGTTGATTTGGTTATGTGTGTTTTCCTTTCTAAGCCTCTAGACCTTATCCGTGCTAGTGTATTCAAGATGGCCGAACTTCATGACCCAATGGCTCGAGGTTAGTTTGGCGCCTCACATGTACCTTTGTATTTATAGGAGTTTATCTCAGATATCACTTTCTGATAACCCTTGACTGCTCCGAGTCTTTCTACTCACTACCTCTTTGGTTGGTTGGGAGTGCTACACTGCGTACTTTCGACATATTGCCGCCCCGGCCGAGGCAGGCTGGTCCTGGGAATAATTATCAATAAGCAGTGAGGCTCGCCATTTGGTTCTTGTCGGTAACCTAGAAGGCCACTCGTCTTGACCGAGACCTACCCTTCTTTTATGATGATCATGCGAGAAGCAATTACACGCTGTCGAGCCCTTTTTCGTTAGCCTCACATTACCGGGAAGAGTATGTCCACGAGGGTAGGTTGGGGTTCGTAGTAGAGCCTTCACAATCCTACCGTGTCACCGGCGATTTAAGATTCCCATCCGTGGCCACCGGCAAACACTAGAAATGGATTTTTTGCATGCAGGTCTTGAGCTTTGGCGTACATGTGTTTTATCCAGGCGGGGCAGACGGTCATGTTTCCTAAACGACCGCCTCCTCATAGTCCTCACACCCCGGCTAAGACTTGGTTGAACAAACTCTTTCCTACGGGGTTTCTCAGATTTAAAATGAAGGATGGGAAGGAAAAGATTTCTGGCATTGGTACTCCTACTTTGGAACACTGGATCTTCCAAGAAAGCGCTCACTAGTAGTACTATGGAGATAGGGACCCAGCTTTTGAGGAGGAGGTGTTCGGAGGAAACCTCTTAGATCACAATAGTGCAGGGTGGTTTCTCCAGTTCGCCGATCTCTTGAAGGAGTCGCTCCCTCCGTAGTCCCCGGCAGGCCAGCCATCGAGGAAGACCGGTGTTTTCTTTTGTGTTGTATGAATTAATCTTTGTTTCTTTGACTTATCCCCACTTTTTAGATAGTGGAGGTTTCTTCTTCGGTCGGCGATGGGAAGCGTACGGGGGATTTAATCGATACCGGGGAATGTTCCGAGTGTCTTCTTTGTTGAGGTGGCGAGTCATGTCCACCGACTCTCCCAACTGCTTTACCGATACACAAGAGCGGAGGCCATTCTTCGCATGAGCTTCCTCTCTTTGGTCCTGTATATGTGATGGCTCAAGGGAAGTCTTAGGATGAATGCAGAGGAGGAAAGCGCGGTAACACTTTCAAGGTCCTTGATTAGTTCAAGCGATTTCCCAATTTGCATGACAAATTCACGGAGCCTTCTTTCGGAAGGCGAGGGACATGGATGCGACATCAGCAATTGTTTCATCACGATAGTTCTTCCTAAGGCTTTATAGAAGCTTTCCATACGAGTATCTTTCGAGAACTAGACTTAGTAGCAATGTGAAGTTCGAGATAGAAGTTGGAAGCCGGGGAATAAAGGCTTGAGATGCGTACTAAGGACTTCTGCGTGCCCAAATCCAAGAGCAGCGATGCATTGTTTTCTTAGCGATCTCGAGGTGACCCGGTACTAGAAGCGGTGCATCTTGGAGGAAGAGATTCAAGCGAGGCGGTCCAGGGCGTCAAGGACATTTGCTTGCGGATCTAGAAGCTGCTAGACTAGGCCTTGTAGGACTATTGTAGTAGCTTTGACCTTTATACTTGTCTTTACTTCCTGTCTTATTCTCGTTTGATGTCTTTGAATCTCTTTGACTTTGTCTCGTTAATGCATTTTCTTTTCGATAACTACTTAAATTTATGCGTCATCTTTTTTAATTATTTGTAACTTTGACTATCTTTTAGCTCAAACTTTTATGGGACAACATGGATGTTGTTTTAGGATATGGTTATGCTTGATACGTATCAAGCTACCTACGTACCCTAAGGATCGTTCATGGGGATCGAGGAAACAGGAGCGTAGTTCAAAGGGAGTTTGATCATTTGACCTCGTATCAAGGAGGGTTGGGCAGTTTATCCTCATGCTCGGGGAGGGTTGGATGATTCGTCCTCTCAACTTGGAGGTGAAAAGAAGAATTTATACTCGTTCGGAGTGGGGTTGATAGTTTAAGCTCGTATCAAAGTGTGGTGGGCGGTGTATCCTCGTACTTAGGAGGGTACTTTGAGTTTATTTTAGAAGTATTTGAACCCCCTCGGGTTTCGGCCGCATGTACATCTCACCACTTGTTTTTGATAGTCTCTTGTGAGGCTTGGAAGTCTCAACTTCGTCAACAACTTTCATGAAGATAGGTGTTTGTTGTTGACTTACGTAGTTAAGGAATCGATCTTTGAGGGCGAGAATTCATTCCGTAAAGTTTGCTCATGGACATACTTGTATAGTGGGTTGTCGTGATGCCTTTTGAAATTCATCCCTAGATGCCACTTGATTTGGTTCGGATCGAATGTTCCCCATATGGTTTTGTGCAGCAAGCTTATCTTTGTTAGTTCCAGTTCCTCTACATTTCTTCTAAAGGGAACATACATGTCACGAACTTGTATCCAGGAGCTCGTATATCGAAATTAATCGTCTTGTTGTCACTTCACTTCTGATAGACATGGAAAGGTGGACATGAATTTTATATGGTAACTCCCAAAGGATGGGAGCCTTTGCGAGCTTGCTGAACTAGGAAGGGTGGCTTTATGCAGGTATGCCTTTCTCACTTGTTCTTGAGTCACCAACCATAGTTATAGCGGTGTGGATTGGCATGGGGCGATCGTTCAGCATCGTCTGCCACGTAGATATATTTACATTCAGGTCATCTTGGCTTATTTGCTCAAGGAAACATCCCGGGGATGCCATTTAGGTACAGTCTCGCTTTGGTATTCCCGTAAGGTTTGTTAAATGGCATAGTGTTTAACTTCTCACTTCCCTCTACTTCCTACAGGGAATATCCGTACTAAGGGTACGTGTCTTTGAATTCCACGCTTCCCACTTCTCCACGTTTACGCATCTTTTCTTCTTACATTATACAACTTTAGAGGTTGGCCATGAATCTTTCCTTCATTGCCTCCCGGGGATGAAGGTTTCCATTGTACCTCTTGGAAGGAAGGTACCACTGCATTGTGTCTTTCCCTCTTGTTCCTGCAGCAAACTGAAACATGGGTAAAGAAGTCTCTTCTTCCTTTTTGCGGTTCCTTGATGATGATTTCGGAGGGTGAAATTCCTCCCAAATTACATCAAAAGGCGATTTCTTTGGAATCGGGTTGTACCCTTTTTACATTTGCACCAATCTTGGTAGTGACTTCTGATGATTTTCTTCTTGGGGTCAAGATTTCCCAACACGAGGAATCGTCATTCCTACGTATTTAACTTATAGAGGCCATTTCATAACCTACGCTATGTAGTGGTTTTCACCCTCTTAATTTTGAACATCTGATAGTGGTTTCGGTATATCCGACCACGTGGTTAAGTTCTTGTGAACCCGGCCTTTACGCACTTAAGCGTATTTTGGAGTGTCTTTTAACCCATGTGCTTTGTTCTTTGGTGACAGGAGTAGTTTCCCATGGCTTGATCATAAGCTTTTGGACCCATAGTTCCATGCTTATTTTGGGCACTCCTTAGGTGTCACTTAAAACCTTTACCGGGTGATGTCACTTTTCGAGGATTTGAGTGATGGGTAAGAGTCAGAAAACCTTGAATGCTTGAGGCCCTTTCTTCCTCTACTTCTGTAAAGGCTGAGGTAGTTGTTTGAGATACCGGAGGAGTGCTCCCAGGGCACTTATGGCCACTCTTTAAGATTTGGGACTTGCCGCTTTCCTTGTAATACTTAGCGATATTAAAGTGTGATTTCTTTAACTCGGGCGGGTTTCATCCGCCTTAACTATTTTCTCCATTCCCATCTTTGCGGTATTTGATCAGGTGAAGTGTTGAGGGGACGCATTCTTGATGTTGATCGAGGTCTTCCTAATAGGATATTATATGTGAGCATTGGTATACATCACGTGAAACTTAGAGGATTACGGTTTCTAGTTCCTATCGCTGAGTGTAGAATTACTTTTCGAGCTTTCGACACCCGCCTTGGTTAAAACCTTGAATTATGATACGAGGCTGTTGTAAGTCTACGGTTGAAGGATACCTAGCAGGCTTGTGTTTGGAGTGGTAGGATATTTACGGTGATCTACTCCTACACAGGCGTGCAGCATCGACTTTTCGTTTACATAGCCTAACACATAGAGTGGTTTGTTTGTGAGTAAAATCTTCTTGGGGCGGGTCTCCATCGGTGAATGTGATGTAAAGTCTAAAAGACTACTCAAATCGGGTAGCGTCGCCGCCCAGTGCACAAATGGAGCTTAATAGCGTACATGGCATGCTTAAGTAGTCGTCGTCATCAGGAGTAGGAAGCCCGTGCTCAGGGGTGAGCTTACTCTCAGGAAGTTAAGCGGTACTGACGCTTAGTGGGTTAGGCGATGGTGGCGTAATATGGTTGGAAGAGACCTTTTAACAACTTCTGGGGTTATTTCCCACTTTCTTGCAGGGATCTATTGATGAAGCTACGTATGCGTACCTTGAATATGCGATGGTTGATGACTACGAGAGCCTATCTTTTGCATTTCAAAGTTTAGACTTCTCTATGCGATTGATGAAGTATGTAAGCGACTCTTCTTTTTCTTTGCTTAGTAGCGGATTGGCTCCATCGTCTTGCTTATCCCTCTTTTGTCTTTGAAGAAGTGATTGGGGAATTCGCTCTCCGGTTAGGGCCCAACTATCTATGGAGGCGGGGCTCAAGTTAGTGTACTAGTCGAGCGCGCATTCCCTTTGAGGAGCAAGCGAGCTGTTTGATAATTTCATCCCCTTCGGTCCTAGCATTTGTTACATGTCTTTAAAAAGTGGGTTGCAATGTTGATTAGGGGTTCAGTTCCATCAGAGTGTTGGAATTTGGGTGGCGATAGCCACTGGCATTTTAATTTGGTTTATCACGGAGGTGTAGGGCTTTATGTAGGTGTAAGAAGGTGCCTCCCGGTCGTCATGGCTTTATTGCCCCAATATATACTCCTTTATTTGTCTTTCTTCGGAATCGATTCCGTCTAGACCAGATAGGAGTTATTAGCATTCTCGTTGGTCCTTCTAATGAACTTTGAGGGTATTATGTGGGGATAGATGGAGCGTTCCATCTCCCATTTTAGAGGTCATAGGCGCCTCTTTTTGCTTTAGAAGCGACTTTGATTTGCTCTTGCTGTCTCTTGATAAAATATTTTTCACGATATACGGCGATAGAGTTATCTTGATGTTACATCTTTGCAACATATTTTCTACCATCCACATTAAAGTAGCCATTTCTTCTTCGGGGAGTAATACCAGTCATCATTGCTGGTGCTAGGAAGTCTGCGAGCAGGTAGATAGGCGAGACTGGAAGTAAGCGATTCTGAAAGTGGATGTCTTGGGTGTAGAACCGCAGTCGGCTTGAGTTCTCCGGCGCTTGTCCGTCGAGTCCTGCTATATGTTGAGGAAGGTTGCTCAGGCGGCATTAGGTGCCCTATTTGCTTCTCTTGTTATGACTTGTTACTTCAAGAGCTCACGGAAATCGTTAGCTAGAGAGACCGATAAGTCGATGAGGGGGCTTCCACGGTAGATCCGTGTATTTAACCAGTGTCTTGTTGTGACCCCCTTCTCCTTGTAGTACTCTTTGGTACATGGAGAGGAGTTGAGACAAACCTCTTGGGCTGCTGTTGTTATGCAGCAGTAGCGAAGGGTAGTTAGCGGTCCAGGCGTTACCCGCAAATTGTAATACAAAAGAAGAATTATTTATTATTTATTAAAAATGGGTACCAAATAAAACCCATTGTAAAAAGAAAAATTCCCTCATTCTGAGGTTTTATCAAATCGAAGAGGATGGGTATCCAAACTATAAGTCCACAGCGTTCGGTGACAATTTGTGAGATATACCAGCGTCTTGACTTGATTTAGTCTTGATATGAGCTCGGTATGAGCTCGGCTTGACGATCTTGACTTGACTAGATTTGGGTTGGATAGGAGCTCTATAACAAGATGGATATGTGTCCAGACGATGGACTTGAGACTTCAAATGCGGACTTGGACTTATAAATTAGGGGAGCACCAAAAGAATTTTATTCCGTGTTGGCGGTATGGACTTGATCTTGGATCTTGGACTTACGATCTTGATCATGTTAGACTTGATGGACTTCTTGCGATGTACTAGTGGGATTTGGGTTTGAAATGCTTTGCCGGTGTGAGCACTTTTGTAGTGGGATTTGATGGATATGACCAGGAGTGGAATTTGGTAATTTGTATAAAGCTGGTGCCTCACAGTAGTGCTGTAGCTTGAGGAGCTACATGTCTTTGGGGGTTGGTGATTTGGTCTCACTTAGATTTGATTTGGTGAGTGGCGTCGAGCTTCACAGCATTATCTTATAAGCCGGCACTTGGCGAACATTTGTTATGCGGATGAGCAGTCGAGCATTGGATCGTTCCAGCCTTGTGTGATGATATTGATCAATCGAGGAGACGGGGCATAGGCATGACACGCACGGAATCCAACTGTAAGAGGATTGAGCAGTTGGTGTATTCTATGCAGGAACTTGATAGATCAAACATGAATTTTTTTATGTGTTAAATGCAGATTTTGAATGTCGAGGGGCCTATTTAGCTTACTACGAATATTGACGCTCTTGAAGGCTCTATTGGAATTCTCAGCCAGTTTTGCTTGAGACTTGAAAATTACTGCATTTGTATACGATAATCTTAATTTGAGGCACCTATTTTTAGACTGGAGGTGTTTCGACCCACTTAAGTAGTGTTACGCTAGTAGTTTAAAGACTTAATTTATAAATTTGAGAGGTAGATCCCTACATATTTTCTCAGTGTTTTTATTGTATTTTTTGAATGATTTTTGGATTTTTCTAGATGTGCATGAGATGTCATTTTCCAAAATAAGGGGGTTTATATAGGCCTCCGGGCTTCAAATACTACATTACGATTGGGTGATTTAATTTCGGGTGGATCGCGATCTTAGCAGATTGAATTTTGAAACCAGATAAGGCAGATGGAGACTCTATTGAGATTTCGTTACCTCTAAAAAGAAAGAATATGGGGCACCTATTTTGATACAAAAGGTTCAGTTTTTTTCTAGGTCAAACACATTTTCATGTTGACCACGAGCCTTTGGAATGCTTCGTTTCGAACCTCGTAACTTTGGAGTCTTCATTTGAACCCCGAAACTTCCAAAACTTTATTTTAGGCCCCTATGGCTGATTTTATTGTGATAAAATTAGGATTTTAATACTCGAACCTAATTTAATGAACATTTAATTCGGGACTATTTTCTCGGAAATCCTTATTCGGAACGGGTTTTACATTAAATTTAGGGTTCGTCCGAGCGCTAGCCAGTGGCATTTCTTTAGTGGCACGATTTAATTAATTTGATTAAATTTATGCTAATCATTTTAATTATTTTTTTAATAAATTTTCACTGTCTACAATAATAACTTTAACATTATTAACACGATATTCGTAACATAATTAAAATAAAGTTAACATTATTAACATTACTAAACAATATTCTTAACATTTGAAAGACGTAAACAATAAGTTTATCAATGCAAGTAAACGATAGGGGATATGAAATAAATGTTGTTTTGTTTTCATTTTTCTAGTGAATTGTATATTGTAATATTTTATTTTGTTTAAATGTAGTAATGGATTGATTGTACACTAGTATCTGTAAAGTTAGGGTGGACTCCTTAAAAAGTCCGTGGTTTTTTACTCTTCACTTGAAGAGGTGTTCCATATAAATGCGTTTGTGTTGATTTCGGTTTCTTGTTAATTTTGCATATGTTAGATTATTAACATTAATGTTAATTATTAAAATTAATTTAATTTTATTAAATTGAGTTATTAATGTCGATAATTTATATAATGAAAGTTTATTTTCACAATTTGTAATAATGTAATGTTAATGATTTAAATTTGGATGTATATCATACAAAGCAAATCGAACTCGTGGTCCATTTGTTCGTTATAGAAACAGCGCGTAGGATGTGTGTTAAATTTAGCAGAAACCAAACGCCACGTAATGTTTGTTTAAATTGTACAAATGAACCCATGCTCCGTTGTTAAGTTTATAACCGAGGCCATGTGTAGTGTGAGTAGATTAGATGCCATTAATGTGTCTTGAAAAAACTACCTTATAGTGGAAGCTTTGGAAAAAAAAAGCGCCTTGGAATTAGGCTTTGCCATTAATATGCCTTCTTCAAATCGATTTTGTTCATGACTTGTCAAATATGTCCATGTTAAATCTAGCGAACAGACTTTTCGGGCATTAGTTCTGAGTTATTGAGGTTGATAATAAGTTAATAACTTTGTGATCCGCAATTGCATGAGAATTGATTGATCTACTATTGATAAGCGACTAGATACTTTGACTTACGTATTCATGAATTCATGTCCGTTTGACACCTAATCAAGTACTCTTGACAACACTCTTATCCGTATATACTATCTTATATATACTCCTATTTCATCTTTAAAAAAATTACCATTTGCTTACTCAAGGAATTTGTGATGTGGATATGTAAGTCAAGGTCTCCTTGAGATTTAGATGAATTTCTAACATACTTGGGGCAGGTATAGAGCTAGTTGGGCATTTTATGGATTTATCATTTTTTCAAGTTTCAAACTTATTCCTTTTTTGTGTCCTAAAGAGCTTGTTATTACCGATTTATTCTTTTTTGTCTGGATGGTTTCAAGCCCAGCGTTAGAGCTTGTTAAGATCAGGAAAGCGAAGTATTGAAAAGATTATTGATGTTACATTGAAAGGTAATACATATTTCGCTATTCCAAAGTCTTTCATATCTCGACCCTCACCAGGCGATTTTATTATTGTTTGAAGCATACTGACTTCGTAATCTTTATATTTTTTGTATCGCTTTAGAAGATGATCAAATTATGGATCTTGAATCAAATGAAATGGTCACCTTCATTTCTTTGTAGGAAAGGCATGTTAACGCTTACATATTTTGCATGTATAATATTTTTTTCCCTATTGGGGATGACATACTAGTTGTAAAGTTAAGTGTATTGATTGCCTATATGAGGCACCAGCGTAATGTCTCGTCTACCGATTTTACCGATCAGCATTTTGGATTCTAGATTCGCAAGATAAGAGAATTTGGTGCCTCTCTTCTCTTTGTTATTCCTACGTACTTAGTAAATGAAATTGATATAGATGATCTTTGTTACTTTTTCTCGATTGAAAAGGTTTTCTTTGTTAAAACATGTACGAAATTTGTGATTTTTTTAGGAAAATATAAATGAAGAACACTTGGTAATGAAGACAAAGATTTTGATATTGAAGAAAAGTTCTTTTAGGCGTTATAGATATTTTTGTATTATATCTTAGTTATAAAGACATTCTAGTTTACGTGGTAAACAACTAATAAGCAATATTATGTATTATATCTTAGGAAAAATATATATTGTATTATTAATTTTATATCAATGAAATTTGGTTTGTCTTTATTATACGATTTATCTAAATGTGTATATGTCATTGCATTAGGTGATTGAAGCTTCAAAACTAAGAGTAATCAATATACCATTGCAATAGATCTTGAAATTAAGTTGTATTAGTTATACCTAATCACGGCCGGTTGTGATCAATTATCGGAAACCGTTCCCTTAAGAGTCAAATGTCATTTGCATTAGACTATCACAGCGCTAAGCGGATGCAACGGTAACTAACTTAGGTAGGTCTAATCACCGAACTCGATGCATTGCATTAGATAAAAATGTAGTAATCGTGGATTTTGGCCTATCTCACGACTAATTTTAGCATTGCGTTAGATCGAAATGTAGTAGTTAATAGCAGGCGGTGCTTATTAATTTAGAGCGCCGTCTAAGAATAACAGATAAGCGCTAGTACAAGTCCCACGTAAGTGATATCTTAGATGGCGTTTTTAGGGAGGCGCTACAAGTGATTAAGAATTTATTATATTTTCAAAAATTAAGGGTGAAGAGGAGGGGTGATGGCAGAGTTTCATCGGAGGTGGCGGAGTTGGGTGGGAAGGATCACGAAGGGAGGTGCAGGGGTTGAGGTGGTGGTTGAGTTGGTGAAAATGAATGCCTTTATATGATTAATGGTTGAAGTTGTGAAGCTTATTAATAGGGGGGAATGATTGGGGAAGAGATGGGGTATGGTAGAAGAGCGGTGGCGGAGTGAAGGTGGCGGGGAAAGGAGGTTGAATTTGTATTAGGTTGTAATTAGTTGTTGTAGTATATATATATTTGTGAAGTGCCCATTAAGATTTCAACTTATACCTTAGGCGGCTTTTCCCGGCGCCCGTCCCAACTTCTAGCTCATAGATCTTTACATGTGTTGTCAAGTAAGCAATTTTAAGTGTGTTTTTGTAGTAGTGTTGGTCTAACAAATATACATCGTAAATTCAAAACTATTCATAATTTTCATGAAATATGATATACTAGTAAATGAGATGTGCGATGCATGACATGCAATCGATTTCTCAAATATTTTGATATATTTTTTTATATTTTAATTCAATCATTCTAATCTTATGTAAAACTTTTACACTACATTTGAATTTTTTTTTCCTAGTATATTTTTATTTTTTAATTGATACTTTGATGTAAATAATAATTGCACCATAAGCTGAAAGGACTCACATGGTACATTTGTACAAAAGTTTTGACATTAGTATTTATTAGATTAGGCACAAAATGGTTTATGTGGACATTTAAACTTGACAAAAAGCAGTGCTGCGGGCGAGCATGCGAGGCGATGTTTAGGAAGCTTGGATTATGAAAATGGAGTATTTTTCCATGAGATGGCGGTGTGTTATATAATATAAAAAATTACAATAAAATCACGATAATACATGGGGGTACTATCTGTGAAGGCGAGATGTCCATAGAGAAATACAAATATTACTTTAACAATTTAATGTCCTCTAACTATATGTATTGTTGAATTGATCATCAATATTGAATCATCGAATCATTTGCTTTTATGTCGGTTAAAGTGTATGATTAATGATACAATTTAAATTTTGTGAATCGATATATAAAATTCATATTTTCATGGAATTAAATAATAATATTAATAATAATAATAATAATAATAATAATAATAATAATAATAATTCTACTAAAAATCATATGGTTGTTGTAATACCTATTGTAATAATAATAATAGTTCTACGTAATAAATAATAATAATAATAATAATAATAATAGTAGTTCTACATAAAATATATTTGTTATTTAACTAAAATAAATTATTAAAGATTGAAAATGACATATGATGAGAAAATAAACATATTGATGAAAGGAGTAATAAAATAACAGTAATATATAATATATGAGACATATTTTTGTGAATTGAATCATGAAAGTTATACATGCAAAATTGAGTAAATAATTGTGTTATTCAATGCATACCTTTGAATTATTAAACATGCATTAGAGATAAATAAACAAAGTTAATTAAAAAGTGTGATGCACGACAATTATAAAATATATATATATATGGCAAATGTATATGATGTATCATTCTCAAACCGTATGTATATGCTCATGATTCTCTTCCAATTGATAATCTTACGTATATGCAAGTATAAAATATAGATATCTTTAATACTAAATCAATTTTTATTTGACGTTTTCATATGACTTTTGACCATTAATTAAATTATTTATTATTTTAATAAATATAGAAAGTTATATCACATTGGTCGTCTTTGAAATAGTTTCACAATATTATAATTTTGAACTTATAGTTTAGTAATAATTGATAGTGAGATTCTGGCACCGACCTATACAAGCGTCAAATAAAAAAAATGGAGGAGTAATAGTTAATTTCTATTAGAACTCCTAATTTTTAGATTTTTATATAGAAAGGTAATTTAGTAATTAATAGTATGAAAATGGAAGAAACACAACCATTATTCACACTTTTATATATATTAGTGATAGTGATGATAGTGATTAGTGATAATGAATCAGTCGTCATAATAAATAACTCAAAAACTACCATAGTAGCGATCGATAGAAAGGCGAATTGGCTAAAAGTTGTAGCGCTCTCATGTCTGGAAGAAAGAATTTAGGCTATTGACCAGGATCACTGTATGTTCTCCTATATTGAGGTAATTATTAAATTCAATTAGGCCGTTCCCTATGAGCACGAGAAGACACTCAGAATTTGATCCATTTCATCCTTAATTCCTGCAAAGTTTCACCAAATTCTTGAAGGTATGAACCTTTATTGTTGCTAATTTGACTAGAGCAAGAAGTTCTACATGGGTACAATATAATCTTAAAAGAAATGATAAGTGAACTACAAATAATGGTAGATGAGTTGATGACCATTACGAGAAGGGCCGTTCCTCAGATGGGGATCTCAATTAATAAGCTTAATTCGATCAATAACATGTAAACAAAATTTGCAATATAACAAAGATAATATGTAATGTTCATCGTCTCACTAGACTGATTATGAGGTGCAAAATTAATGTAACTATTCAATATCATAATTAAGAATCAAGTTTAATTATCATACTTATAGATCACCTAATTCGGGGTGTAACAAAAAATATAGAATTCAAACTTGTATCTATTTTAGTATTTTTATAACATGAATTTTGTAGTTATATATTCTCCAAACAAATTAAGGACATAAGAGTTGTCCTAGTGATGGTTTGTTTTTAAGTTGTTTTAGATGGTATGTTATATTTTGTGTGATAATCTCTATAAAAATATTTAAGATCTTAATGAGTGAATTATTTATATTTATAAATTAATTTCGATATTAAAAATAAATTACATGTCATAATTTTAATCCATAACATCACATAAAATATAACATGTCATTTTCACACTTTTTAAACACAAGCCAAGAAAGAACAATGCAGTTGAGCAATCTGTGTCATCCTCTCAAGCAACTCATTAGATAAACTCAACTCTCCTCTATGAAACATACTTTTCAGGATTGAAATCTCAAAGAAAATCACCAAAGGAAAAAATCAAACTATTTATATTCTTTAGATAAGAAAAAACGCGTTGCATCTGAAGTCCTAAATGTCATTAGTAAATAAAAGTACCTAGATTAGGATCTTGTCCCTATGTTGCTGACTATCATCCCATAATGTCCCCTTCAATTTTGACTTCACAATCATACGTACTTATGTGTTTAATTAATTAATTAATCATCACTCTTCTTCTGGTGCACACGAATAGTTTTGAAAACCGCATAAGTTTAATTCCAATGAGTCAAAAAGCGTTTAGATCGATATTTGTGACTAAGACTAAAAAATTCCCTAATCGTCATTCTCTCACGTCTATTAGTGAATCATTTAGGAGTATTTTTAATGAAGGCTATGGCTAATTGAAAAATGACACATAATTTGCATATAATGCTTGGTCATTATGCATCGTCTAACATACAGTGGCCTAAGCTCTATGTTGGTGTTGGGTTAAGTGTTTAAGCCCGTGGCTCAAAGGGGGTGCATGCCATTAAGAAGGGGAGTGTTGTTCTATGCTTTGAATGTGTGCATGCCTTTTTAAGAATGGGTGTTGCTGTATGCTTTCAATGTGTGTAGTTTTATTTTATGGAAATGAATCCAATAATTCGATTTTAGATCATATATTACATTTGTTTATAAATACGACAAGTATCATGTTTTAGTGTTAATTTTAAAAGCGAGAAATTTATTATCAAAATCTTATAAAAATGCTTAAGAGAAATACTATCATTTAAAATGTAACAGACAACCAAAATTTAAATAATTCTATTAGTATTCTAAAAAATACTCCGTATTACTAACATTTAAAAAAAACTAATAATAGACAAAGAGGTAACACATTAGTATCAAATATTATTGATGTTTGGGGCCTATTAAAATTTTATACAGTAGACGTGAAACTTTTCCAACAACACAAAATTAAAGACAAACTATGCAATTTTAGTTTTAGAAATGAGCACAACACAATAATAAATGCTTGTCGGCCGAAATACGGAACGAAAATTAGAGAGTTGACCAAGTTTAATCGACTAATTAAAGTGGCATGGCTTCCATTTCTCCAACTCTCCCAAGCACTAGAAAATGAGAGTTTTCCTATTGTGTGCATGAACTAAAATTTCAAAAACGGTTAAATTTGTTTTTAAATAGAACTTAACATTTCATTCTTAAACTACATAAAATCACTATCGACTGCAAACAATGAATGAACATACATTACTTCTTTTGGGCTCATAACTCACAATAACTAGTAAAGTTAATTAAAAGCCATAAATACGCATGTACAACATTCCTTTGTCTTTTATATTTAAATGTATTTCTGACTTCCTCAGCATGAAATAACCTTTCTAGATGTGGCATGAAAGTTTCTGGGCCTTCTAACCACCGGTGACATATCCAAAAATGACAATCCCCGCGAATCTCTCGGCATTGCATCTAGAGTGATCAAGTAATGACTAAGCTTACCTTTAACAGTAGAATAGAACATAGCATGCACATCAATGAGTTCAATTCTTCCTTCATTCAAAACAATTAGCATACTAATTCGATATATATGTCAAAAATCAATAAAACTGCACTTATATATGTTGAAGATAGAACAAAAACAAATAACTTTATCTCTCAACCCAAATGCCTAACGTATTTAGAATGCCACTGTCTTCCAGGATATAATTATTTCAATTAATACTCTAATCAATATAAGACGAAGAAAGAACAAGCAAGAAAGCACTCTAAGCAGTATAATACGAAGAAAGAACAAGCAAGAAACGATAATCAAAAGACTATAAAATTGTTGGTTTTCATTCGTTTTATATGTGATGGAAATTCTAACTTACAAAAGCAAATTCTAAATCGAACATAAAAACTGGATAAAAGTAACTATCAGGGGGTAATTTGTTTTGACGAAAATATTCCTCCGATATTTTTTATATAAACTAACGGCGGAAAATTTGGATGGAAGTAGTAGAGTTGAAAGACGAGATTTAGAATCAAGATGTTGAAGGCCTAGATTCATGCATAAGTTGCTAAATCCTCTGGATTAGATTTAAGAACAAACAGTTGAAGCCCTTGGACCAAAAGTTCAGGGATGAGCTATTGAAGCCTCTCCACTAAATAAAAGACAAAATTCAAGAATAAATTGTTGAAGTCCTTGAATACCAGCAATATAGGCGCCTAGGTCTTCACCTCATGTGTCTGAACCAACTTCAAGATTAAGCTCCTAAACAAACTTTCAAATCAGGAAACATGAGTCTCTTGATTCATATCGAAGTCGTTGAGGCTCTTGATTCATATCGTAGATGGTAGGTAGGAGATAACTACAATTTTTTTTATTATTTTTCTTTGTTTTGCACAAAATTTCATGTATTTATATTTCATATTATTCTAATAAATTTTGCGTATCACAGATGAAGGAGTTGATTTTTAACAGGTAGAGGAAAATTTGAGATTTGGAATTCATTAAACCCAAATTGGAAGACAAATAATAGAACTTCCACTAGGGATATTGAAAAATGTTTCTCATACATGAATGAAGTAAAAGTCTAAATATGATTGTTTAGCAGAAGATTCAGTGGTTGGCTGCAAATCCTTAGTTAGAATCACTTGTGATGCAATAAAAGATATAGGATCTGACATCTTCATGACAAAAGATCTAGGATGAGATACAAATCTGATAAAAACAATGAACTCAAACCAAGAATATCCTCATACACCCTTTTAGCCCATTTCAGGAAAATACTACTCAAAAGTCTTCATTTAAAGATAATATAAAAGTATTTAGCGAAGATATAGGGAAAGATTTGTGAACAACTGCAACAAACTTCTACCAACGTTTCAAATATGTTGTTCAATTTAAGATTTGTTCATACTCACTTAGTCATTTTATTATTCAAACTCCCAAATTTCTAAGCCACCAATTTTATGTCAAATTGGTGCTCCTAAAGAAAGCCAATATGCCCCTCAAAGTTACTACGTTCCATCTCTTACTTCAGATGAACATCAAGAATTTGGGGGGGGATAATCCTCTGTTAAATGCATTATTTCAACACTTGCTTTTTAGTATTTTTTAAAATTCTGGGTTGACGAAAGATAGTGGTTTGCTTTCAGACAAGATCATTCTTTGTTATTATATTCTTATTCCTAATAATAATTTATCCCTAACTATTAAACAAACATTTCCTTGAGCAACCAACTGCTAGAATCAAGAGAAATAATAATTAATACTTCTGACAATTAATCAGTTGCTAACCCCAGGCATATATAAAGGTAGTTCAACTTAAGGATACAGGGATATCTTACATGCCAGCAAATTCCTTCTCATTCTTGTCCATAATTCCTCTCTAGCTAACACCCCTAAAGATTCTAAATTGTTGAGTAAAACCCTCAAGCATTGCCTTTTGTCAAAAGATCATTGTATTTTCTGTTGTGGTATTATGCTTACATTAGTTTTCAGTGTTGGAGCAATCATTGCCATAATATTTGATTTTACAACTGGAGAACTGAAGTCGCGACGGCAACCTCAGTTGTGATCGATGGGGTGGCCACTCCTGGGAGAGACTCTCCCAAACACAACACATGCAGATATTCCCCTTTGTCAAGAAAAAAGCAAAGCTCACACCTAGCTTCTCTCTCGCTGTACCAGACAAAGCAGCTTTTTACTGTCCAATTTTTCCGAACTAGTATAGTTGGAAGGCCGGTTATCATGTCTGCGGATTCGGACCTGAACTATTTCATATTCCATAGAAAGCAAGAAGGGCAAAGCTTGAAACTCCAGAGCTGGTATCCTCGGATACATCTAATGTAAAGTTTATTATTTTGGGAGGCAGAATGTAGGATCCTTGCATGGGTTCATGTATAAGTACCTCAAAAATATGGTGCTTAATCTTTTCGGCCCGGAGAGTTTGAAGAAAATGCTGCCTGAGGTTGAGGAAGCTGCAAATAGAAACCTACAGAAATGGTCATGTCAAGAAAATGTCGAAATAAAGGAATCGACAGCAAGAGTAAGAGATGCATAGTTTTAAGTATATTTTTTATGTGGATAAAATATTTTTTTGCCTTCATGGACTAATGTTTTTTTATTGATCATGTAGATGATATTTGATCTGACTGCAAAGAAACTGATCAGCTATGATTCAGAGAAGTCTCCAGAGAATTTACGAGAGAATTTCATTGCGTTTATACAGGGATTGATATCTTTTCCTCTAGATGTTCCTGGAACAGCTTATCACAAGTGTCTACAGGTTTGTTACTCCCTGTTTTACTGCAAATCATCTAATGCAGGAATGGGGCTGAAATAGATTGTTTTTTGTTCATTCAGGGACGGAAAAAGGCGATGAAGATGCTGAAAAACTTGCTACAAGAAAGATGCGAAAATCCAAGAAAACAACAAACAGATTTCTTTGATTACGTTCTGCAAGAACTGAAACGAGAAGACACGATCCTCACAGAAGCGATTGCCCTGGACTTGATGTTCGTGCTCCTCTTCGCCAGCTTCGAGACAACGTCCCTGGCAATAACTTTAGCCATAAAGTTCTTAACAGATCATCCTTTGGTCTTGAAACAACTTAAAGTGAGTGAAAAGTACTAATGCCACTTTACTTGCAAATCAGAAAGTACTTTCTGATGGCTTTTCAAACAAGGACGCCATTTGATTGCTTCAATGTAAATTAACAGGAAGAACACGAAGCAATAATTCGAAGGAGGCAGAATCCTGAATCTGGAGTAACATGGCAAGAATATAAGTCAATGACATTTACATTCCAGGTAAAAAAATTCAACCAAACTCATTTTCTAATCTCCTCTTTACTTGATAATAAAGTTGAAACAAAAGTTTAAAAAAAGATTCATCGCCGAATTGCAGTTTATCAATGAGACAGTCAGACTGGCGAATATAGTCCCCGGAATTTTCAGGAAAACTCTACGTGACATCAAATTCAAAGGTAATCTACTTTTTTACTTGTTGAGGAATAAAATAGAGTTTCAAGAATCCCACAAAGATCTGACTGACCTTAAAATAATGAGCATGGCATGATACAGGATATACTATTCCAGCTGGTTGGGCTGTTATGGTTTGTCCTCCAGCTGTTCATTTGAATCCTTCCAGATATACCGATCCTCTTGAATTCAATCCATGGAGATGGGAGGTAAAAATCCTCTTTTCTCTTTTTATGTATTTAAAGATTTTTTCATTGTTATTTCACCTGCATGAATAACATAAAAATCAATCATTCTCAATGTAATAGGGAGTGGAATTACATGGAGCAACGAGAAATTTCATGGCGTTCGGAGGGGGAATGAGATTCTGCGTAGGAACAGATTTCACAAAGGTGCAGATGGCCGTCTTCCTCCACTCACTGGTTACCAAATACAAGTAAGACGACAACGCTTACATTGTATCTTCCTCATAAATCCGATCATCAAAATAGTACTGATCTCTGGTTTTTTGTTATAGGTGGAAGTTGACAAGAGGTGGGCAGACTCTACGGACGCCTGGTTTACAGTTTCCAGAGGGTTTGCATATTCATGTCACAGAAAAGAATGAAGGTAACACTGCAGCAGAATGACCAAACCATAGGCAAGTAAAGACTCAAAAGGGAGAAATAGCAAGAAACAACATTAACATAGAAAGGCAAAGATGTAAGCGCCTCGGCCAACAAGATGGTTGTATCTACAAGTCATCACCATGATGAATTCAGTCTCCTCAGACTGCAAAACTTGAGGAAATTTTGTTCACAGTATATATATATATATATATAGTTCGAAATACATTGGTTCTTACACAACAAGAAAAATGTGCTAAATCATGCCAGAGATCAACCAACACCCATATATCTCATAAGATGGATACTCTGTATTTACCACAAGGATGAAAGGTAAATATCGGAAATACTCAGATTAGTACTCACTCATCTGTGATTCTAAGTAATTAAAAATTAACAAACTTTATACCCTTAATTGATACGGATACTATTGATTAGAATCAAAATTATCATATGATAGTGAAAATTCATTAAAAATATTAGAATTTCATATATTTTCATCAAATATTATAAAGCATAAGTAAAAATACTTAAGAGTTTTAGAATAAAAAACATAGGACAATCTATTTGCATTTGGGACGACGGAAGTATTATAAGGAACAGTTCTTTTTTGTTTAACAAACAAAACTAGTTCAAATGGAAACAAAGGAAGTAAACCATTTAACAAACACAAAACAAGTTAGACATATGGAGTTCATTCAAAACGGGTCATTATCATTTCCTTCTTTACATTGAGAATCTAGTTCAAGTGTTGTTCATCTGATTAAAACAGAATAAATCAGATATTTTCTGTTTCAATCAGGTGAGTTGATCAACAAGTGAGACCTAAGTCAATACTTTTGGATTCTCCAAGTAGTTTCTCTGTCGATAGTCCAACTTACTTCTTGATCTGCTATCACTATTTGATACATTCTTCAAGAAACATATCCTCCTGAGAAAAGCTCATGTGGCGCGCTTAGTCCAATTGGAAAGGTCTCATCTTCACCAATTCAGTCAGCGTTCAATGGCCTTAGCACGAACACGATTAAGTGTTTGATTCCAGAGACCAACTATAATTCATATTCATTAAAGAACGTCAGGGTTACAGAGTGCCGTAAGTGGTTCAAAAGGAAACGTAACAAAACATGATGCCTATTAAGCTTTTCAGATGCTGTCGTTCAGGGAAACGAGTCTAGAATAACCAAAAGATTGCTATGCATAATTGTTTATGGAGCTACTGACTGTTGAGGAAGAACCGGCCGTTTCTCAATCAGCTCGTACTGCAGCACAAAGTTGTCCTGCCAACCAACATATTACCATAAACCTCAGGAAAATAGAAAACTACATATACATGTGACAATCAGGCTGGCAGATTCTAAAGTTGGACAAACCTTTCTCATTGTCAGCCAGGTGTTGGGATCAAAACTGATATAGCTACCTCTCTCATAAGTATTAGTCGTCACAAGAGGCTCTGTTTTTGGATCCCTTCTCAACCACAAACGCATATCTTTGTGGTAGAACCAACCTCTGTTATGTCTGCAATTTAGAAAGTAACCGTAACATTTATAGGTCTGTGAGGGCAACCAATAACAAATTCATACATGTTTCAAAGAAAAATGACCAAATTATTGAAGACAAATAATGGTAGCCATGTATAAGGCCGCCTTTTAAGTCAAGAATGGAGCAAATTTCCTTCAGTATAAAGGAAAAGGGCAAATGCTTTTGACAATTCACTTTCTACAGCCAACATCATTCTTTACTTTAATTTTGAAGTGAAGTATGAAACAAATTTCCAGCATAACAAAAGAAAGGGAAAAAATACCAATTCACGTTCGCTAATGTCATTAGATCACAATATGATTTTGGCTTAGATGTTGACTCATTGACTGACCGACATTATCCAAAAGTACAGCGCTTAAAATTATTAGTCAAATTAAGATGCAAACTTCACTATTGTCATTGTTATTACATACAAATATTTTACCCGACTTTCTGAATACTTACCAAAGAACAATTTAAGATGGATATAGGTGACATTTAAAACTTACAAAGGGCTTGTGGCATGGGTTAATGGAGTAATTTGAGATGGATATAAGTGACATTTGAAGCTGCTTTGTGTCTTGTGGTGCAGGTTAATGGAGTAATTTGAGATGGATAAAAGTGACGTTTGAAGCTGTTGTAAATCTTGTGACGTGGATTACAGGAGACTCATTTGTAGGCTTCCCAGAGCAAGATTTAGTTAGTATACCATGGATTTTACAACGAAATAAACACTTCTAATTTAAACACCCCCAACACACGTTCTCCTCCCTAATTGAGAAGAAAATAAAAATATCCAGCAGACATATTTGTAAATTAGTACTGTAATAGGAGTCGGTGCAGTAGTTATATTCAGACTAGATTAACACAACATGAATCAGTGAATCTAAAGAGGCTTCAGCCTGAGGAGGAGGGGGGGTTGTTCGGATGGTACGCAACCTTACCCTGTTATAACAGCGAGGATGTTTCCAAATTGACAAGAACGTAAGTAGTGAAAATACTATCTACTACTTCATTATATATAAGAAGCGTAAGTAGTGAAATGAGACATCACATCCAAGAGAGAAAAATATAAAAATATTCGACTGCATTACAAGGGAACAAGACTAGATTAAAAAGAAAATATTAAGAATGAGGGAGAGTAGGCAAGATACAATAGAATTGAAGCAGATAACAATCATGGATAATTATCCCTCAAAAGCACTAACAGAGAAGGTACTGCAGAATAGGATTTACAAAAACAAAAAGCATACGTACAGTTCATTTGCAGCATATAGCTGTGCCTCATCCCTTGGCATGCTGCAGCAGGTGAAAGGATAAACATTATTAAGAGGAAGCAAATTCTGAAATGAATACTGTAGGAAATTATCTGACCTGTAAAAGATATAGAACAATGTCTCCGTACTTATCCTTGTAAAGTGACTTTGCTTTAACAGGCAAAGAATGATAAGGTAATGGCAATATATATTTTAAAGATAACTTCAAGTGTCAAACCAGTCCCTCACCTTTAACACAGGTTGTTGTTGGGAAATGTAGCACTCTGGAACGCTATACTCAGGGTCCCCTTTGGCGGGCTCATTAGACCACGGAGAGGAGAACTTCTTGTGAAGGTTTTCTGATGAGTTCAAGTTGAGACCAAGTGTAGTCAAGTCAATCCCTAGAGCCAAAGATGTTAGTGCAGGATTAGTCATCCTTATGACATTCAATAGGCCATAGATTCCATAACAGTCTGAAGCGGCCTTTGATGTTTGTGAAGGCATTATTTCTTGTTCTCTGACTGGACCTCCCACCATCCGAAACTGAGGGTGCTTCTGTAACTGTTGGTACTGCTGCATAGATTGTTCATAAGGTCCCACACCCGATACAGCTGCCAAATTAGAAGATCCTGATCCAGGCATCGATATCCCAGTGCTTCGGTTCTTAGGAAAAAGAATAGGATTGGCAAGACAATCAACTTAGATAACTAATTCCACTTTCTGAATCTATTCAAATAGCAAAATGAAGAATGCAAAGTAAAAGCATGCTAAAGGGAAGCTTTCAATTTATTCAAGTATTGAGAACCCAATCCAACATCGGTTGATTAAGACCTTACGGAAGTATAAATAAGGTCTTGGGTGTTATCCATCTATAGTCAATTGATTTTGCGAATTAATTCCCCAAATGGGATTAACATCTGATTATTACTAGACATGAGTCAAACCCGGTTAAGGCCACGTGTAAACCCGTTGGTGGACCTAATTAAACGTGTCAGTGTATTGAGAAACAAAGCTGCACACTTGGTAGATTAAGACTTTCCAGTGTATTATTAAGGTAATGGACGTTGTCTCAATCTATAGTCAATTGGTTTTCAGTTGGAACCTCATGGACTCTATTCATCAAGAAACAATACATAGAGAACTGCTAACAGTATCGAAACACCCCTAATTACGCAGAAATTGATTTTTTTTTGGCAAAACATTAACTTCTTAAGTTTATTGATGATATGAGAAGGTCCATCTAATCACATGCCCATCAAATTTGTACTCAGAAGTAACTACAAATTGACCCAAATACCTCATGCCCATGAAAAAGAAGATCTTGGTAACTCGATGGTTGAAAAGAAAGCTCGTTAACATCAGTTGATGAAGAATGCTGCTGTTGTTGTTGATGTGATGAATATGAGTTCTTAAAGCTGACTCCAGAAGACCTTCCGATCTGCAAAGAGAAATATGACATTTAGTATACTTAGAACAGTCCAGCCTGCAAATGGCAGTGACAAATGGAGTGACCTGGAACTTACAGACAATTGTTGGGGTTTCATGATAGATGTCATGCCATCATGGAGCTGGTCTTTACCATGCACATTTCCCGAAAATTCCGAATTCATACCTGCTTGAAGTGTAGGGTTAATTATGCTCAGACAATTACATAGATTTTAAAAAAAAAAAACTAAAAGCATCTTCCATAATAAGAGATTTCAAGGGTGTTTGGCTCAGATTGTTTTTAGGAGCTCAAAGCAAGACGATTAAAATTAGAGATCAACTTATCATTTTTACAACCAGAAAAGTATCAAAAAGCCAGAATTTAACTACCAAAAATTCTCCCAAACGTAAAAACTAAAAGATTAATAATGTCATATCATGGTAACAATTGTTGTATTAAGAGTATCTATATCTTGATTCTTGATTTAAGATGATCATAAATTCATAATAGCATGAATCTCTAAGTAGAAACTAGAGACCAGTTCCCTTCAGGATAGATTCTTGCTAGTTATATCCTAGCATAATATTATTCCGAATAAACAAAGTCATAGTCGGAACAAAGCTCTGATAATTTTTTTTTTTTTTTTTTTGAGATTTCAGGAACACGTGATCTCGTTCTCTTCACTCGTACCCAGTAAGGGAAGACAACGAGAGAATGAATCATTGTTATGGACCCGATACATGTAGAGAAAATCACCAAGTATATAGGACCAAAGAAACGTGAAAACTTATGAGTTAACAATGATTTTCAAACACATTGATTTAAATTGAAATGATAAATGTAAAAGAACACCACCTCGGTATCCTGGTAAAGCAGGGAAGTCCTCATTCTGAATGCTAAACTCCTGGTTTTGCTGGCCGAACCCCATATTTTGCTTCCTCATGTAGCCTGAAAATGTACATCAAAGGTTTCAAAATTTCAAACAAAGGAAAGAACTGAAAATGCATTCATATCAATTCAAAAAAATAATTACAACTACCTATATGTCCCTGTGAACCGCCAGCAGAGTTAGGTCGGTGATTCAGCTGCGGGAATTCATTCTCAAAAGCTGTAGTTTCATGAGGATTCATTTCATTTAGCATTGTCATATTAGTTAGATGACTATTCCCACCTTGATAATGGGTTTTCGCAAGCGATGCAGCAACGCCATTATAAGAATTGCCAAGCATAGATACCATCTGTGGGGCTGAAATTTACAGCTGTCATTTATATATTACTAAATTCAAGAATAAAATAGATAGGGACAAGGTGACATTGATAAGTGCTCTATGACTTCTATCTGGCAAACTTAATATTGTGGTTTGAGTTATTGTCCAACTAAATGCCTTAATTGAGAAATTCATAAGTTGGACAATAATTGAGATAATTTTTTATCGATATTCTGACATTTCACAAATTGGACCACCTATGCCTTGTATTTCAAATATTCACCGATATAGTTACATTGCATTTCTAGCTTTAAACCTTTTATGAAATGGTCAGGAACTTAATTCATATTTTGCTCTAGAGGGAGTAAAACAGATCATACTCGATACATCGGTTTAAACAAAGTGTGGGGAGGGAGGGAGGAGGAGGGCGGAGGGAGTGGAGGGAGGAGAGAGAGAGAGAGAGAGAGAGAGAGAATTATTATTATTATATTATTATTATTATTATTACATTACATATTAATATTAATATATATTATTATTATTATTATTACATTATTATTATTAATATTATTAATATCATTAATATCACATTATCATATTATTACATTAATACACATTAATATTATCATTATCATTGTCATTAATAACAATATTTTATTATTATCATTATTATGTCATTATCATTACTATCATTAATACATACATTACATTATCATTATTATTACATTATTATCATTATTATTACTAATATTATTACATACATTATCATTGGTCACATTATTACATTATTATTACATATTATTATTATTATTATTATTATTACATATTGGCTGGCTATTATTATTATTACATATTATTACATATTATTACATATTATTGATAGAGAGAGAGAGAGAGAGAGAGAGAGAGAGAGAGAGAGAGAGAGAGAGAGAGAGAGAGAGAGAGAGAGAGAGAGAGAGAGAGAGAGAGGAGAGAGAGAGAGAGAGAGAGAGAGAGAGAGAGAGAGAGAGAGAGAGAGAGAGAGAGAGAGAGAGAGAGAGAGAGAGAGAGAGAGAGAGAGAGAGAGAGAGAGAGAGAGAGAGAGAGAGAGAGAGAGAGAGAGAGAGAGAGAGAGAGAGAGAGAGAGAGACGTAGAGAGACGAGAGACAGAGAGAGAGACAGTAGAGAGACAGAGACAGAGATGAGACAGAGAGAGAGACAACAAAACAACACAGAAATAAAACCTTGAGCTAGTTTATACCGGTCAAGTTTAAGCGTGAAGCAACACCAGTCAAATTTGATCCTCCTGCAGTGGCAATACTCCTGGGAATATTTCCGCCATTAACAAGATTTGGTATATTGTTTGTGATGTGTCCAGCACCTCCTAAATTGGGAGATATAGCTGAACCTGGAAAAATATCGTTGTACCGCTTACATACAAGGGAAAGGAAATTTTAATTTCCAGAAGCCACTGAAATATCGCATGTGTACATACCTCCATTATTGGGTAGCCCTGAATGACCATGTGAGTTCGCAAGTGACAACTGCATTAGGAGACTATATTATTTAGGAAATGGATAAAGCTTTGAACACATCGACCACAGTTACATATGAAGAGTGGCATTCCACCTCCACATGAAGATGAGTGATTTGTTTCAATTAGTCAGAGATCAGTTTGCATGCAACACAATCATGAAATACCTGAGAGAGGGCTGCAGGGAGACTGTTCATTGCATATCGGCCTATAGATACACTTCCTGGAACTTGTTGAATACCATTAGAAGGAACACCCATCATTGATGGATTCCTAGACGCATATCCTGGTGCCATGTTGTAGCTATCATGGATCCCTTGTGGAACTTGTATATTACACGTTAAAAACAACATTTTAGTTTTTTTTTTCCTTTTTACATTAGTGATGTGCCAATAGGAAATAAAAGGTAAGCAAATTGCATCTCAAACATGTTCAAAACCTGAATTATTTAGAACAGCTGACGAAGAACCAGATTGAGCTGAATAAACTGAGGCCAATGACCTCCCAGAGCCGTCTTGAAAGTTTGAACTCGATACATTTAACCCTGACTGCAAATAATCCTTTGTTTGACAAACAATAACAAGAAGTCATTATGTTAACAAGCACATATGGCCAACTGTCAGTTTCATAACCCCTGTAATATGTTACGATAATCTTATAGGTTAAATTCTCAGATTAGTTATTAAAAAGATGAGAGGATAATTTGTGGTATATGTTTATTAAGTTACTAAAGAAAAATTTCAGATATCATTAATTACTCCAATTTAATTTTAATGGCCCCATTCGACTTTACATGCATAGTCAGGGAGAAATTTGACTCAATTTACTACATCAATATTAACCTTAATACATGATGTTTTTAGTGGGGAACAGGAGGACCCCTCAACACAAAATGTTTAATAAGAGAAGGAAAAGCTAAATGTATTGCTAAAAAGAGGGAGAAGGGTCATTTGAAGTAAACAAGCCAGAATAGTAAGGGGTTTGTCAACCAAAAATCCTAAGTTTGGCAAGTGGTTAACAGTATCATCCTCCTATTAATTAGGTCCTCGTTCTGAACCAAGTTAACAAGGTAAATTACTTTTAAGTAGACTTGCATAGACGCTTACAGTCTTGCTTTCAGTCTTGAAAGAATTTTTTTTAGCATTAAGCCTTTCATGCTAACTTCTGACAAAGAGAGTATGAACTTTTCAAAATCCAAGAACATTTAAGAATATATTCTAAATCAGTACCAAGAAACGTACTCTAGACCATAAACAACAGCATTTTTAACACTAACAACAACGACAAAAATTCTGAAAAAAGATAGACCGAACATTACATTGAGTACTCCTGCCATTGCAGTTCTGCTTCAGCAAGAACTTTGCGAGAACGTAGTCTGCCTACAGGGAGCTTGGAAAGACGGAAATTTCTGGCTGAAGAAAGCAATCTTAAAGTCCAAAAATAATCTACAAAATAGAAATCAAAGAGAGAAAGCTCAACAAGAGAGTAACGCAACGAAAAACAGAAGTTGAGTTAATTAGAACAAGAAAAACAATGCCCAGAACAGAGAAAGGCTTGGCAAAACAAATCTCTAGTTACTAGAAGAACAAGGCAAAGGACCTACATGCAATAAGGGCAAGAAATAAAACAAAAGGTAAATAAAACAGCATAAATCTTCATATGTTATACGAGGTAGATGTCTTCCTACATTTAACAGACTCTTGTAAGGGTAGTCATTTAACGTTTCATTCCGTTCATATACAAGAACATATCAGCGGGTCCTCATTTATGCCTCAATTGTCAAAACTCGTTGAGGTTGACATTATGATCGTTCCATTAATTTATGTTGTGTGACGATCATGAGTTGACTTTTTCTGAATTTGAAAACAAAACCAGAATATAGCATAAATATAGAGCTAATACACCAACGCTAGAAGAGCCTCAACAACAAAACTGATCAACAATCGACAATCCCATGATCTTTTATAAATATCAAACTACAGACTAGCAAACATAATAACAAACATTATTTAACTAGTGTATCCTGGAGATTTCTTAGGAAGCTTAACATCAAGCACAACGTCGATTCTCAGAAATTAAACATTAGAGAAATCCTCATATATCCATCTAGTAGGCAGACCGAGCAATCCAATACCTATTTGACATTCGATCATAAAAACCTGACGGGCCTATCCATCAAGTTGATAATTAACTCGGATTTAGTTATAAAATATATCGTGTTGGAAATCAATTCATTGCTACTTCTAAAGATCACCAACAGACAAATTTCAGTTATATTTTCTATACAAGTCAAATTCCTTTTGAAACTAAACAGTTAAATTTCATATACAACTCAACCTATATGTAAACCCATTCAAAACAATTCAAAATTACTTCAAATAATAATAACTTTAATCACAATTTTACAAATTAATTCAGATCTAATGCAAAAAAAAACATCAATTACATGTAGCATTAATCAAATAAATTAATAACTAAACCTTCAATTTTGGTAATAAAAAACAACAAACACCATGATGGAAGATGAAGCAGCCAATCACCTTTTCGAACAATCTGCTGAAAAATAAAAATAAAAACTGAAAATTAATAATTTGAGTACATATAAAAATTAATATTTGAATAAATATATATATACGGGCTATGATTTAGTGAAGTGATTATATATCAAGTGAAGCTTTTTTACGTTGAGAGTGATGTTTCGTCGAAGCTGTCGTTTTCCCAACTTCACAACTAAATCCTCACTATTTATTTAGATGTGGCTAATCGGGCCCGCCTTCGCTTCTTTCTTTAGGTTTTTAACGAGTCGAACAACATTCAAAATTTTACGATTTTTATTAAAGAAAATCAATAGTAGGTTTCAGCATTGCTCATTAAATACGATTCATTATTTATTAATCTTCGTATTTATTAAGCTTCAATGTAAAAATGAAATACACTACTAAAATGTACTTCCTCTGTCCCTAAAACAATACATTGACTTTAATCAGCTGAACTGATAATAGATATTGCTCATATTATAGTATTTTATGAAAATATATCAATAAAAAAATACATTTTAAATTTTTTCTTTTCGATATACTCCATCCATTCTTAAGCATTGTCCACTTTTGACTGCTTGATAGCTTGTAACTTTTCAACTCGACTCCAAGTTGCATTTGCTTGTGTCGAATAATTGTTTGATAAAAAATATAACAATGTGTTAATTAAATGATTTTCTATCACGTAGCTTTTATCAAGTATTATATAATAAAAACAAAAATATTCTACGGTCAAAGTTTAAAAAGTACAATCCATGAAAAGTCAAAGAAAATCTTTTAGAACGAGGGAGTATTTTTCATCAAATATTATACAACACAAACAAAAATATTTATGGTCAAAATTCAACTATTAAAAGTCAAATGTATCAATCTTTTAGGGACGGAGGCAGATATTTTATTTATACAATTAAAAAAAATTCAAAAAAGTATATTAAAATTATTCTATGCACTTAATTAATTGCACTAAAATTGCTCAACAAATTAAGATGTGTTGCCTGCTTAAAAGTTAAAATAAGTTTATATAATTCACATTGATGAAGTTTTTGTATTACCTAAAATATACCAAAAGAAAAAGAAAATATATTATAAAATTGCATCATTTGCATTTTTTATCATTAATGAACTATTAACTCAAAAAACTTAAATTTAACCATAACTTCACTCCTCTAAAGCACACCCAAACAAAGGTCAAAAAACATATGAGATGACTATTTTGCCCCTAAATGAAACTTCCTCAAACACTACACTTTATAATGTAGTGGGCTGCATTAAAATTCCACATTATTTATTTTATCGTTTGGGAGCGCTTTTATAGCAAACTACGTAAAGAACCCGAAAGCTCAATCGTTCGAGAAATTAAGCTAAAAAGTTTCTTATTCGAACTTCCATTCGACCAGGCTCGAACATCAATTTTAGGTTTGGCTAAGTTTCAAGCGGGTGCTCGACTGACTCCGAATCCACATAAATTTGTAACTTATTTACGGCTTATTTTCCATATTTTAACATTAAAATTTGAATGTTCCAATCGAACTTCGAATTGAACCTGGAACCTTCAAACTTTTCTAACTGAATCGAACCTCAATTTTTTGACTTCGCTCGAACTCCAACCTACCCAAACTTTAACTTCGCTCGAAGCCGAACTCGAACTCCGTCCGGATCGGTAGGGATTTTGCTCGTATACGTGGCTAAATCAATAAGTGGTTCATCACTTTAACTTGTGCAAGATTTGAATCCATGACCTCTTTATAATAAGTGAAGTGAATTTCCAATAGGCTACACTCCATCATCAAAAATTTATGAGTTCAACTTGACTTGATTTTGAATATGAGGTTCGACCGATTCAAACTCATCATTGTGCCCCGAAAATAAGGTTGGATTTGACTCGGGATTGTATGTATTTCGATTTAGTTCGACTTAGATTGGAGAAAGAATAGTGAGTATTTGATTAAGCATTTTCCTTAGAAAAGTCTTACTATTCATATGTTTAATACTCCCACCATTTTGATTTAACCGGAAGATTCTTATTCAATAAAAAGTAATCCTACTTTTGAAGCTATCATTTATTTGTTTAATTTTACTTACGTCAATAGATTGATAAAATTAGATAATACACTTTAGTGTATTATTATGTTTCGAGTTAATAACAAAATATTAAAACAAGATTTATTTATGGTCAAAGTTGAGTATTTTTTCTCTCTGATTCAAATCTCATAGTTAGATTGAAATTTAGATAGTATATATTATTAATTTATATATATACATGTGTCCAGTCCACCTGAACTTTTGACTCGAAATAGATCGATTTTAAAGTAGTTGCATGATAGTTTTTCTATATTGTTGACGTCAATGATGTGGTATTAACTGCATATTATGCAGACTTCAATTTTATATATTCTTCTTGCAATATGATTTATGATTAATAGCATAAATATGCAATCACAAATCAAGAATGAAAACAAGAACATGATTTAATTATTTGACATGGAAAATGACAACAGGTACCATTGATATATGTAATCCAAATTCAAACAAACACAAGAAAATTAGCACATTAATGAGCACACTTTGTTCCAATTTTTTTAGAGCATACTGTCAGCTTTAGATGGCAATCTTCTAAAGAAGTTGCTTGGTACTGAAGGCATCTTGCTCCTGAATTTTGGGTGCCTCAAGAAGAATAAGCCTGCTAACAAAGCGATGATTCCGAATGGAGTCATATATAGAGCTATAGCTGCACAAAGGCAAAAGAATATGAAAAGGGTGGTTGCTCTTGGATCCCTCCAGCTGAGCAATGCTAGTAATCTCTCCCCCTGTGTCGCTATGTCGCCTACCACTGTTTGTATCCTTCCTGACACACTTCTTAGTCTGTCATATCTCATCCTCACAACTTGTTCTGTTTTCGATGTAGGGAAAGTGTCGAACTCTTCATCTAGTTCATCAGGGGCTACTGCTTCTGCCCAAGAAAGTTTAGTATCCATATGTGGAGGATGCCTTGGGCGGAACCTGAAGTTCCATATTCCTATGAGAAACATGTAGAGGAACAAAGTTGGTAGTATCAATTCTGGGTAGCAGATTAGGATGATGAAGAGTACATGCACTAAGATTGTTGTGATTGGATTCTTCCAATGGCGAACTTCTCCAAGCCACTTGGAAATGGAGATGATCCCTGAAAAGAGTGTAACAATTCTGAAGAAATTAGCCTTGCTCTTTCTCATGCTCCACATGTGGGAATCAACATCCAGCATATATTCCACAACCTCTTTTCTGAGGGGAGGCTCAGCCCGACCAAGGCGTGTCGAGACAATGGTCATCGCCTGATATCTCAGGCTGTCTAATTGATTCACTGTAAAAGGATGCAGATAATGCATTTTGGGAAGTAACGGACGACTATAAAGATAAATCATATGAGCCATAGATAAGCATGTGAATCTAAATGCTATATGGAGTTCACCCATTTTTTTCAGTCCTGATGATTGCAGAACTAGAAGTGGATAGGATTGAGTGTAAATCCTATCAGTTTCCAGAGTCGACAACCGGATCCTCACCTTCCCAATCCGCATATCCTTAACCGGTCCACCACCTCCACCTAAATGAGAATTATCAAAAACTCCCAATGTGATAACAGTGCAAGGATCATAAATTTCCCATGTATATTGTTCATTCCATTTGGGACTGAAGCTTTCAACTATAGTTCTTGTTCTTACCCATTTCTGCCCATACTTAGCCACACAATAAGCATCTGTTACTTTCTTGTCATTCCTGGTCTTCATTGGAGAAAGCCCTTGTGCACTCAAAATTCCTACTTCAAGAATCCCAATTGGCTGCTTCCACAACTGCCTAGCAGTAGGCCTTTGATCACTGATGTACATAGTGGATTCATCCGAAACATGATAACCACCCTCAAGGCAAGCCCTGAGATGAATTCTTGTTGAGAATTTAAGCTCTTTTCTTCTCTCCCCCTCGAGGACCGCAAATCCATACCTCTCAAGATTGAACCAACGAGAATCAACAGGCCGGTGATCTAACCGCCTTTCAAAGATATGGAGGGGTAAGTTTATTCTCCCAGCAAGCTCATCTTTTGAACCTTGTTTGTTCTCAACTGTCAGAACTAATTGCTCCTCGAACGGCTCAGCTGCAACAAAGATCATATCTTCATTCCAGAATGGACTTCTTGTTTTGTTCTGACAAACTTTTGTCTTTAGTATCTGATGTCCCACCTGAGCCTTCACAGACACCTGAGGGAGTTGAGACTTATCTTGGGATTCAACATCTTGAGCTTCAATCACATTGACCCTTAAATACCATAATTTAGGTGAAACATACACCTTTGATCTTACACTAAACACCCCTTCTCCATGAACTGAAGCCGCATCCGAGTGCCATGCTTCAGGAAAAGCTTCATCAGCTTGAGTTCCCATCCAAACAGCAAGCATGATCTCCCCTCTATGCTTGGGTTCCCCCTTCCGGTCCACGAGCCGGTACCATTGTGGGGCTAAAGGACTATCAGGAGGAACTCTAGTGGGCACTTCATTCAAATCAAATACCACTTTTCCAAGATAATCATCCCTAGATACCATCTCTCTGTCTCTTACAAAAACTTCAAGAACTGTTGATTGAATCTTCTCCTTTGAGAATGCAAACACTTGTTTCCACTCTGGATTCGCCCTCTTCTCAAAGTGTTGTGTTTTCCCTTTGTAATTCCCAAGCTTTACCTCTACATAAGGATCACAACTTGCTGTTACAGGGTTCATAGGCAAGTCCTTTCCTTTCACGACTCGAACGTAGAGATAGTACATCTGTTCTACAAGATCATAAGTACTAGCAGTCCTTTCACTGCTAATCCACCCTCCCCCTCCTCCACCACGTACACCTCCATGTGGCCAACGCTCCCCGAGTTGCGGTTTTGTATCCTTAACTTGGTAATCATCTTGCTTGGAAGATGCTTGAGCACTCATTTTGATTATAACTTCTTACTGCAAATCACAAACTATATTTTTTTTCTATTCTGTTTCACTTTCCACTATGAAAAGTTATATTTCAATTCTTGAAAAAGTCCATTTGCATGGTTAATAAAAAGAGAAATGATGGTTTTTTTGCTATGTTCAAGGTTCACACTCTATGGTTTATGAGGATGGAAATGGAGAATCATATTCCATTAGTTAAATCAAGAAACAGCTTCTGCTACACAATGCACTTTCTGCTATGGTTTATGAGGATGGAAATGGAGAATCATATTCCATTAGTTAAATCAAGAAACAGCTTCTGCTACACAATGCACTTTGTGCTACTTTGTTAAGTAATCAAGACTAAAAAAGTTCCTTACATAAAAATCATTTGTACATAAACTAGTTATTGGACAAGTCATTGGACAACTTGTTCTGGAACAAGCTTTATTTAGACGCATGATTACAACTTTGTCTTTATAGAATTTTAGACTAGAATAACTAGTGCTTTTTTAGATTGTCAGATTCTTTGGCTTTGTTTTAAGAAACAAACAAGAAGAAGTCAGCTAATAATCCACTTCAATAGATAATGTAAAAGAATGCATGAAATATTATTAGGACTAAAGATGGATTCTGTTATGAAGAGCGTGTTCTCACACGACACGGCTCAACTCTATAGTTCACAGATTTGTCGTGCCGCTTCCTAAGCGAGGTTACTCACTGCTCAAGAGACTCCGGGGTGGCAAGCCTCAGTCCCGAGGGCATCCCGGTTTACTCTCTCTGCTGGCCGAAAGTGACTGGTGTTGGGCGCCTAAATGAGCTTATATCATTTTTTTTGTAAAAGAATGGCGAAATATTATTAGGACTAAAGATGTGAATAAAGAATGGCAAGGGCTTAAAAAAAAGAAAAAGGTGAAATATTATTAGTGTAAATGGATGCAGGCATGCAGCAGCAAGATTATTAAAGATGCTTTTAGCATTTATTCTCCTGCTATATATTCTTTAATCTGCTTATCTATGGTTATTCTTTGACTATAATTGACAAATCATTCTCAAAAGTAACAGCATTTGACAGAGTTTTTCTAGAAATTTATTTTTTTATACTTATTAAATATTCTTGGCAAACAACATCTTTTATTGAGGGGCAATAAGGATCACTTTTATTAATATCAACTTCCAAGTTTCAACACGTTGATGTTATTTTCGCACCAACCGCCTATCCTACCTCCTCTAATGCTCATGCTTTCTTATTTAGAGATAATTCTTACATTTATTCATCAATTTAGCATATCATCTAGCATGCGATCATTAGCCTCATTCAATTTTATATAAGTCATGCTATAGTTTTTACATTCACATTAAGGCTCATTATCAAAAACAATCGACTGGAACTAGAAGTTAGAATCGTGGTTACTTCCATGAGTCATTTGTCATAAGGCATACAACATTAGCAATTTCAACTTCAGAGTCTGAGTCCTCTTTAATTACATCATCATCAAGGTACTGCTCAATTGATCATTTTGTAACTCCTGCATTTTGTCTTGGATCCTCTTTATAATTACCATATTTCTTACTAGTAGACCTCACGATACTCAGCTTTGTTGCTCTTATTTTTCAGAAGCCTCTTGAAATTCTTAGCCAACATAACTAGTTCATCATCACCATCTTCTTCAATATCATTCACTTCAAGTAACATTTCGTACCGAAAAGAAGAAAAGTTTCAGACTTCTGTTCTTTCTTCGCCTTTTGTAAGTTAATACTTCTTCTCTTCACCTTCAACGACTCCATGAAAGTTCTTGCAAAGGTATAGTCCCAATGTCCTTGGCTTCAGTAAGGGCACATATCTTTCCATCATAGTCGTCAGTGAGAGCTTCAAAGATCTTTCCATTTATCTCTTCTCTAGAGAATTCTTTACCAACAGATTCCAGGTTGTTGAGTATCACGTTGAACCTCTGATGCATATCGCAATAGTTTCTCCCTCTTTCATTTCGAACTGTTGATATTCTTTGGTCAAGAGGCGACCTTGGTTTGCTTCACTTGATTTGTTCCAACATGAGCGGTTTCCAACAAATCCCAAATTTCTTTGCCAGTCTTGCAACTCTTGATTCTTCCATACTCTTCCTTACAATACAGCATCGTGCGGTGAAGATTCACGGCCTTTGCAATGTATACATTTTTCTCAATTCTTTAGGACGAAGCTCACTAATACTGGTTTTATCTGATTATAATAAAAGTACTTCAATAGAACTAAAGACTAGCCTCTTGTGCTTTCTTCTTATCCTCATCGCTATTTTTTCCCCAAGAGCCTAAGTAGTCTTGATTTTCATTGCATGAAAGCACCATCAATGATAATCCTCCAAAGAATATAATCTATACTCTTCACATGAAACATCATACGATTGCTCCAATAATCATAGTTAGTACCATCAAGAAGAGGAGGTCTATAACTAGACATACCCTCACCACAAAATGTACCACTCATACCCAAATTACCCATACTTCCCATGATCTTTTTCTACGTGATATTAAGCACAAATTATAGAACACGGGCTACGATACAAATTGTTAAGCGGAATACTATCCTAAAGTAAAGCAAGATTACACACTATTTTAGTCTTTTTAAGATTTTACGATTGAATTACAAATTTAACTAATTTGAATTCGTTGATAAACTACCCCACACATAAAGAATAATAAATAGAACAATTCAATTATATTGTATAAAAGCTTATCATAAAGAACAATATAAATAATGTAAAGTAAACAAATGAAAGATAAGTGGAAATAAAATATTCAATGATTTTAATGAAATTTTCTGGCTTACGCCACAAATCGTGCAAAAGAATAGTTAAAAGTGTTTTTTGAGGCGGCTTATATAGACTTTCAAAACGCTGGGAAACCTAAGGTATAAGGTTATCCCACTCAAATCCCACCTAAATCCCTAATTCCTCCCAACCTTAAGAGGCAATTCACCTCGGAGAAGATCGGGAGCACCAAAGGTCCCGACCTAAGTCCCGACGACGGGTTTTCTCAAGCGCAACAAAGTCGAGTTTCAAACTTGATTTGTCCTCAATTAAGTATGATTTCAACCTCAAGATACACAAAGTCATATGCCACAGTCATATTATGTTGAATCTAAACTCAATTCATGTTCTAATCAAGCTCGAAAGACATTCTTTTCAAAATATTTTAAATAATTAAACCATATTAAAACTTGCATTCTTAATTAAAATCATAAAATAAAAATAGTTAAGAGATTTCTTACAAAAACCTATTACACAAAGAGTCTTCGATTCTTCAATACAAGGCCTTCAATCTTTGACTTGGAAATGTGCCACATGATCTCCATCGATCGTACTACTAAAGTCAATAAAAAATATATTAGTCCGAAGGTGGTAATTTGTTAGCTTCAAAATATAGAGCGGAAGATCCTTGGATCAACAATTCTCCTGCTATATATTCTTTAATCTGCTTATCTATGGTTATTCTTCGACTATAATTGACAAATCATTCTCAAAAGTAACAACATTTGACAGAGTTTTTCTAGAAATTTATTTTTTTATACTCATGGAGATATTCTTGGCAAACAACATCTTTTTTTGAAATAGGGGTAAGGTTGTGTACACTAAGTAAAAACTACAATATACTAACTAATAAATTCTCTAAAATAATAAATTTATTTGATCTCGAGTTGAACCAATTTAAAAAATGACAAAAATCGATAATACTAATAAACTCTCACTAAAATAATAATTTTTCCTGGAGATCACTACTCTCTAAAATAATATTTTTTCCTGATTAGGTCTTACAAAAATCATAAATTAATAAATTTTAGAAATTAAAAAAATAATTATTTAGTTTTAAAGTTCATATCTTGTTGGAGTTAATCCCTAATTTTTTCTTATTGAATCCAAAAGTTTCGGTGTTCTGATTTCGAATTGTAACATAAAGTTTTGAAGAGATTAAGATGCTAAAAGTGCTTTATTTCGCATAACAGGCTCCAAAGGCGGCGTATCATTTCCAGCTTCATCCTCAACAATACGTTGTTGTCAATGATAGTAGTCACAATTTCTTCTAAATTGTGAACCTCTGTACATGCTTCATTTTCACCCGGATAGTTCATTAGATTGTCGATATACATTTTCTTATGATAGCTGGATTGATTCATCATTGTTTGAGGTCTTAAATTTCTTCATCAAATGTTAATTCATCTGAATTTTTTGCAACATCAGTACTCAAATGAATATACATTGAATTAAACTCTTCATGTCGTTAATCAAAGTCTTCATGTTGTTAAAACATTATTTAAATTACTCCCTCCATCCTACAATGTTAGGGACATTTTCCCAAGTTGGAATTAAATGGTTCCCACTTTGACTAAATAGTGACTAAAATCTTAGAGGAAAAATAACAATTGAGAGAAGAATTCAAATTTGCATAAAAATTTGTGTAGGTAAAAAATAAATAATAAATTATTAATTTATCTATAAATTAATAGCTCGCTAAATTCATAAGTTTCACCGGTTCCGACATTATTAATTTATAGAGTTTTTATTGTATTTGACAATATTTTTCCTACTTGTGCGCAGCCTCTAGGATATATTAGACATAAGGAATGAATGTTACGGAGTCAAGGACTATAGTTTCGGGCGACGTTCGCCTAATATTTTGATAATGGTTAATTTATCTATTACTTTATTAGAATTTTGACATTTTATATTATTTGTGCAATTAAATTATATTATTTAAGTAAATATTTTGTATTCGGTCCACCCTATAAGTTCATTGTAGTTCCAACCCTATTATGGATACATGAGTTGGGCTCGATAAACTTAACTTATTTAGTCCAAATATGCAATGGACAGAACATGGCACATCTACACATGCTTAATTACCAAGGTTTGAGATGCAAAAATAGATTTGACTCAAAATGGATTTAAACAATTTAGATGATTTAAGACTAGAAATTGCTGAATCAACTGCTCCTCCAGAATGGCTTACTTTAGACTTCTAGGATCTATTCCTACTTTGGACTTTCTGGGTGTCTTTAATTTTAAAAATACTATTCTCGACGGGCAAATGAATAAAAAAATCCCCTTTTCACAATAATTTTTACTGCACGGGCCCAGCCGCGCTGCCCTCCTTCTTCTTCTTCTCTTGCTTTCCTTGTCTTTGTCGGCCGCCGCCGCTTCCTCCGACCGTAACTTGAGTTTCCGCAATGTACCGACCGTCTCCATCCCGGGTTAAAATTATGAACACAAGACATGTCATTCAAGGCACTGCAGGATAGACACCAAAGAAGACACAATCCTCCTCCAACTCCAAATTGGTAGTTCTCAACAACCAAAATTGGATTTAGCTTCCTTTGGGGAAGCCCTCTTTACACCATTGATTCTTATTAAAGACTAAAATGTGGATTAGATCTATATTATTACCGATGGATTCACTCGCAGCATTGGGTTTAGATTTTACCAACATATCGCAAGGACGACGAGCGGATGTATAGATTCGAGAAAATAAATAGCAAAATTGTAGTATCATGGTTTTACCACGTCGGATATATTTTAAATCTTTATGACATATCTATAAGTAGTTTCAATTACGTTGATGATGATTGTAATGATAATTACAGTAGTAATATCCGCTATGAAGACAATGATGTAACTCGAATATTCCACTTGATTTATGAATTGCATTATTTATCAAAAATAAATAAATATTCTCATTCTCATAAAATTATCCGCTTTTAATTTTTATTAAAATTTCAGAACCACTTTTTGGGAGAAATAATATACAATCGTTTGTTCATTTATTTTTTTTCAAACGTTTTCTTTTATTTCCTCTATGCAATCTTCTGCTCCAATTTTATTGTCCTACTTGGGGTGTGGTATATTGCAAAATTATGTTCCCAAAATTGTTCAGTTTGAAGCCAACACATGTGGTATTAATCACATTAGAATAGCGCTTGTCCCAAAAGATTGTCACTTTTGGGTGTGTACATATTTATTCCGTAATACCATCCAAATCGTTGATGAGTATTTGCAAAACGTTGATGAAATTTTTTGTTGATCAGAAGTGGTTAGTTCTCGATTTCAATACAAAGACTCATAGGTTAGTTAGGTTTCGGCCTGATGGAGTCTAACCAATCACATCGTCATGGTTAGTATGAATTTGGCTATTCGCGACCACATATTATGATTAGTATGTATTTGTCGTCAGTGGATCTTATGTCGCAGCTTAATAAAGATTTGCTACAATCATCGCTTATAGCGGTTGGAAAGATTTGAAAGTCTCAACATTTGTGGTTAATATGATAGTTTCTCGCCACTCACGGATAGTTGTTTCAGCTTACATCTTTTTATTTTTATTTTAATTTGTGTTGGTGATTATCTTAGATTAATTCTTATATTTTACGGATGCAAAATATTTTGGATTTCTTTGAAGTTATTTTGATTTGATTTTTAGTGAATAATGATTTTGATTTGAAATTGAAAATTAATTTTCTAGATTTTGCCCTTTTATTTCTCAATTGAAATTTGAAATTGGGCGATGCTTTTCCTTAATAGAAAAATATCCATTTGCCTTTTAGTAAATGGCAATAATGTCTATAAATCATTGAATGTAAGGCAATACTAAATGGAATACAAGTTAATAAATCATTGGGACCATACTACAATAATACTTATGGAACTTTGGGGATAAATCCTAACAATGTAACTATACGAGACTAAACACTTCATCCCACTATTCAGATCAAATCGATAGCTATCTTGAAAAATGCCGCTACTTGAAATCTATAGATGTCATTGATCATATTTCTTTATTTGATGTCAGTATTGATTGGCATAGAGGATGCTGCAGGTATGTGATGAATTACGACGGTGGCGATTCATGGGATAAAGGATGACGCATTTGGGGACGACGTTGAGATTGAATTTTGAATGTTTAGTAATAATAAATTTTATTTTTTGTTTAATGAATAATGTTAGGAAAATTTGAAATAGTTTGAAATTCAAAAATTTAGAATTGAAGGGATTTTGAAATATTGTAAACGACTAAAAGGCCCTTATTAAAAATAACCATTAGATCTTAAAAAAAAAATACTAAAGAAAAACTTATGTCATAAGGCCCAACACACTCAAACATCAACGTGAATAGTCCATTAACTCAAATAAGTCCAGTTTGAAGAACTCCATGCTTAGCGCAATAGGCCATTAGCCAAACAAGTAGCAACCTAACATAAGTATTTGGGCCTCTTGGCCACTTTCAAAGGGTCACCAACTTAACACCAATATACACACATCCAAATAAGAATGGCTGAATTTAAGCATCGTTTTAATTTCGCAATCTAACGGTTGCATGCTTAAAAGATAACTAACGAACGCGCTACAAGCTTATAAAATAACTAACGAACTACGTGCATGCTAGTCTAATTATAAACATAACTTAAACTCGCAACTTATTCTAACGTATATAAGAAAATTAACATGACAATAATTCGTTACTTGGCTTAAAAACAACTTATTGGCTTGTTTGTTTTCATATAAACACATTTATTTTTATTTATTTCAATGTAAATCATAAGAATGAATTAAATAATGCATTTATTTAAAATTGCTAAAACGCTGTTCAAGCAGCTGACATTTCAAAGCATCGACGGCCGACATGCCGGTAACGTATGCCAATAAGCTGATTCTATCTCCATATCAATTTCTAAACCTCGAAATAAGCATCTCGCCCATTTTAGAATACAACGCTATCGAGGATAGATGATCGCTGCTATTCAGGTAAATGCTAATTAAAATTTGACAAGTTATTATAGAATATATAAACGAGGTAATTCATAATTTGAGAGAGATTGAATTTACCAATATAAAATGATTTTCTCCATCGACATTCCCCCAAAACTAAGTGTTTTGGATGGCGCCCCATTCGATCCAAGATAGCCGGAAGCGTAGGTCGTTCTCGCAAAGTTGGGCAATGCCTCAAATACGACATTATATGTCAGAGCTAATTACGTGTCCACATTCAGCAACGACATCCATTTATCTAATCGGAGTCGGCCCGAAAGTGAGATATCCCGAGAACAAGGTCGCACATTCAAATGGACTCTAGATCCGCTGCAAGTCAGCGTCATAGAAAGCAGGCCGACAAGTTAAGATCGCTCCTAACCGGGAGCCATTCTTCACAAGATTTTCGTAAAATTGCCAACGCCACTTTACCTAAAGCCGCTAGCTATACCCCTCTATGTACATTGGTAAAAATTATCAATATATGAAAGCATGACACGGATGGAATCGTCGCATACAAAACCTCAGAAGGATAACGGTCCACCTAGAGCGCTTACACAATCTCACGAAGAGATATTCAAGGATTTACGTAAGTATTCGATGTCCTGCGGACGCATGAAAATTCGTATACGCCTTTCGAAAAGATCATTTACATCAAGATGAACCTTACCTCTTTGGCACCTCGCCTAATACTTTTTTCCTAGGAGACGTTTCGTAACCACAAATTTCATTACTTTTCTCAAAAGAAGATGCCATTCTACCTTGGCTTTCTTTGATTTACTCGGTTTGGCTCGACTTCCGCGCGTCTTATGGTTCGATGTTTGATTTCGACGATAATCACCGACTGCAACGCTCGCCTGCACGGTTAATGAGGACTTCCATCGCCCTCGAGTACTAATAAATTATTTTCTTCATCCCCGTCATAACCTTCGAAACTTATGTCCAACTTTGCCAATACTCGCGGTATGTCACTGCTGGAATGCTAATCTCGATGGATGTGATGGTCAGAGTACATGTGTACTCATGTGTTCATCTAATGTAACAACCACAACTTTGGAAATCCCGACTCTCTCTCATACATTCCTTCAGCTTCCTCATTTATTAGATGAAAATCTTGAGATTCCCTTCGAGATTTTAAGGATTGTAAAGCAAGAGTTGGTTTTGTTGCCTTGGCCTTTTTTCTTGTTTTGTTTCTTTCAACAACAGACTCTTCCGCCATTAAGTTTCCCATGAGTTCATTCGAAGGAATTTCACTCACATTATTTGCTTCCTCACCCACACACTTTATTGTTGAACTCTTCGGTGACAGATTCGAGAATCTTGCTATTTAATTCTCCCATTGGTATAATCTCTGTTAAGTCCTTGGAAGATTGTTCACAATTGCTCCACCGCTTTGTATCAATATCGATTCTCCTTCCCTCATCTCAAAGGCCTCATACTCTTTGCATAAGACGGGATCTATTTTGATCTTTGAGGTACCAACATGAGCCATCTCAAGACAATCCCACACTTCCTTGGCGGTCTTGTATGCCTTGATTCTTCCATACTCTTCTTCGCTAAGAGCATTGTGAAGAAGATTAGTTGCTTTTGTATTTAAGGATAGATTCTTCTTATCTTCTTCACTCAATGACCAAAAGTTTGTAATAATCTCTTCTTCATAGGACGCATCCTTTTTCTTTTCCATCGCTTCTCTTAGCCGAGCATTATGCTCTTCCTTTTCCTTTTTCACTTCATCACTATCTCCTTCATCAATGGCTTTCAAATCCATAATCTTCAATGTTGAACTACTTTCCCGGACAACTCTCAATTTCTTGGGAACAAATGGACCTTCCTTGACTATATGCCATAATGTATAGTCTTGTGCCTGCAAAAACATCTTCATACGACTACTCCAATAATCATAATTAGTACCATCAAAATAAGGAGACCTAGAAGTGCACAAGCCCTCTCTTAGAAAATCATCCATGATCACACTACGAGATATTGCCTCAACTATAAATGACTGCCTCCGATACCACTCTTGTCGACTATATGCAATCGAAGAAGGGCAGATTAGATAAGGTATAATGTTGAGAGCTTTTCCAATTTTTAAGCTAGTGAATAGTTATAGCAAGATTAATGGTTATTAACACGGCTAATGAACTATTCCCAATTCAACTTAAACTTTAAGCCAATTCACACAATTACACAATCACAAATACAATTTACCAAATATCAATTTCTAGCAATTACAATAATATAAATTGACGATAAGTAAATAGATAAGAGATAGAGATGATAAGACAACGATATAACGAAGCCAAAACCTAATACTTAATTTTGGTTTTCCAAACCTGTGGATTTGAAAATGTAACCTCAGGTATAATAACACCACTGTGGTGTACAAGAAAGCAACACAAAATACACCCTAATAATCCCACTAGACACCCAGCTAAGCCTCTAGGAAACCACCGAGAATCTCCTAAAGCAACCTCGAATTACCGAAATGTCAAGGTCAACCCAACCTGAACAAACCTTCAAGCCTGCTAGGCTATCTAGTATTTAATTAGTCAAACTCTTTCTAAAAGAAAGAACTCATTTTATAATAAATTTCAATGGATGAATAAGAGTATTAAAATATAAGTTTCTATGAAAATCTCTACAACAAATTAAGATTGAAAAGTATATGAAAGCGAGATGGATTTTTGCTTTAGATAATTCAAGATTGATATTTTGGACGATGGAAAAGGAAGCCTAAAAATGAGATACTTTTATAGCGGATGAAAAATCGATGAAACCACACCATCAAGACCTTCATCGTGGGTCAACGCCCACGACGGAGATCACGATGGAGCCACAACCGTTGCATTTCTATAAGCTCATCGAGTGCCAAAGCCTCGGCTTTAAGCGTCTCGATGAATACCGATTAAATAAGTCAGCACTCATCGAGCGCCTCATCTTAATCTGCAGCACACGATTAGAGCACTCGATGCAAATTTGAGAGCTCCTTTATTCTTTCCATCGAGTGCCTATCTTCGATGGAGAACTAGATGGCGACTCGATTTAAGCTGTGAGCTCTTCTTGCTTATCATGTAGACTACTATCGAGTGGCCATAGGTTCGATGGAGATCTCGACGAATCGTGTTTTCAAGCTGATTTAAGCACTTGATCTAACTCGTTCTTAGCCTAAATGACACCAAGTCATTTCACTAAGATTCTATAAAGCAATGAAACACATAAACGGTCGAGCATATCTTGACTTGATTCTTTGTGCCAAAATGCCGACAGTTTATCAGAAGTCACTTAAACAACAGTTAAATTTTAAATGTAATTTGTTATTATCAAATAAGAATTAAGTGACTGTGAGTCAACAACACAAGTTCCTATCTTGCTCGGGCCATTCGCCCTCTCATTAGTCAGCCGAGCATGTTCGTTCTAGCATTGCTCGACCTCTCCAGAGCATCCGGTAGGCGTCCCCGTCGAGACAACGTTTTGTAAAACACACCGCTTCTACGTGGTCGTGAAGAATCATTTTGTGTCGGATCTAATGGAATACTTTTCTTATTGCCAATATCAAAGCCTCAACTCGACTGTGATAAGTACGCGCGACCACCGCTTTCAAATAACGCCTGTGAGCCACATCATCAAAACTCCATGTAATTTCTTCATGTTCGAGGAAATCATATACTGCGGAAAGTTTTATTTGTACTCTTCGCCCGATTCCATCTTTCGAGTAGTGCCATGCCATACATGTTCATATATGCTAACGAAAGACTATCACTGAGGATATACATTCAAGATGGTACGGGACGCCTGGTGACTGACGCTTTTCCGAAAGTGTCGACAAACCCGACACTCTAAAGTCGTTAAGTACTTATTCTCTTTTTAGAATAAACAAAAAATTTCCAACCGTTTCTTTCACAGATTCTCTCGACACCTCAGAACTCGCAGGTCGGTGAACATTCCTGTTTGTCCCTTTAACGATTTAAGCATGTCGCTAGAGGTAGCATCATTTTTTCTTGTTCTCGAATTGCCTCATACTAGCAGCTCGATTGGGCCTAAATCCTGCACTCCCCCATCATACGCGAGGAAACGGATGGTTATGCCTCCCATACTTTATTTGGACTCCACTGTTGGAAATCAATAATAGTTATTGATCTCATTTATTATGCCCGTTGCGATAATTGTCAGAATAATTCATTTACTAGTTTAGTAACGCGATCACATAAATCCGAATGCCCAACCACAAGAATTGTAATTACTAATGTTCTCATGATACTGTAGATTATGCCGCATTGCTAGATCTCATGATAATCATTATAATAATAATGGCCAATTATATTATTATACAACCTGCTATTATCTAAGCCTATAAGGTCATTAGCACATACAAAGAAGTCGGCTGAAGTTTTATTTCATGAATGAAATTAAGTTGTTCTTATAATTGAGAGTTGACTGAATCAACGAGATTCTCAATCGAGAATTTTACGCCTAGCGTGAAATAAATTGGATTAAATGCACTAATTAACTTGCATGTTTAATTAATTGATTGACTAGTTAAGCTCATTAGTGACTTGTTAGTTACTTATTAGTAATTTATTAGTGTTTACTTTACTTAATTAGTTAATTAAATTAAACGAGTCGGCTTAACTAAGCATCCAAGTTATATTGATTGGTGGTCATGGGTCTATATATTCAAGCGGGACGAATTAGGTTTTCACAGAATGTAAAACCTAGCCACCACCACTAGTTATTCACGCCTCCCTATCAAGCTCGCTGCCTCCAACACAAGAATTGAAATTTTGTGTTGTTTGTGTTGGAAATATAAGATATCTGAAATATGTCCGTTGAACAATTCGAGGTACAACCGACAACTCATTTAAGTTTAAGTTCATATATACATTCGATTAAATCAGAATGCTTTGTGATTAGGATACTGATATTTATTACTGGGTTACGATGGCTTACTGTATCCGGCTGATAACAAATATATACTAATACACAATGTTTGGTTAACATTTATTAGTATATGGCCTTTATCAATTGAGCCTAAGAGGTCACACACATAGAACTTTAATTCGAATCATAATTAATTATAAACTTCGAGGTTTAAAATGAAACTATATTTAACATTGTATGATTTCCAATTGTTGGGAAATACACCCTAGTTCGACTAGAATAGGGAAGTGATAAGAGTTCCGATCTTTCCTTTTGTGTATCAATTCTGTAATATTCTACCTACCACTTAACGTGCCTTTATTTTGGGATAAAAGCATGGTAAGATTTAGAACTCCTCCCTTACGGTTCGACTAAAAAGTTAAGGAGATGGTCGAGTTTTTGCTTAACTTTCCACAAACCCTAAAAGTAGGAATTTTGATGCCTATATAAATGACACTTTTAGAGAAGAAAGTTGTTCATCACTTTTTGGTATTCACTGCTGCTGAAGGCAAAGCTCTTCTCCCTTCTTTCTTGTGTCGGGTCGACTAAGAGGCGGAGAATTCCTTTGAATTTTTCTCTGCCTCTTGAATTTTCTTTCTACCCAACCTCTTTCGTAGTTCAATATTTTAAAGAAGTTCCAGTAAACTCCTGAGGACTTGTTCGCTGGCTGGGTGTGGAAAATTTCAGCGGCATTCCCCGCTGATGCTCGCGTGCTTCACAATATTCTCCGCCGCTATTTTCTAATTATTATTCCCCAAGTAGTGCTTGAAAATTGGCCAAGTATTTCATGATGTCGAGCAAAATGTCTCTACTGGCTTGGTAGCAACAACAGTGCAGAGTAGATCTTTCTCAAGAAAATATTGTTTCCTTTTATGAAGAAAAATCTCATGATATGATTTGGTTAACGGAAAGGAATTACTTGGGCATCAAGAGGAAGATTCACGCTTAATAAGAGAAGGGTTAAGACCTAATGCATTGAATGTTTCCATAAGATGTAGTTTTATTTATGGAAATTATTTCCATAAACTTATTTGTACCTACATTATATAAAGGCCTCTAATGCGCATTCGTAAGATCACCGAAACAAAGAGAGTATTCTCGCATTGTATTTTGTGATTCAAAAGAGCTTTAAGTTTTTATTTTTATTTGCAGTCGAATGTACGTAGTGTTCTATAAAACTTTGGTTTGTATTAATCATGTTGTTAACGCCTGCTACAGCCCTACTTTTTAAGGATTAATATCGCAATGGGACAATATTACTGGATAAGAGGCTGCAGAAATGAGGATGTATATCAAGTCGGGGAGCCCGACGCATATATAGAGATAGGAGTAGAATAGAAAAGAAGAATAAGGAGCAACGATAAGTCCTTATTTGCAATTCTTGTAACATAAATCCTTCGCTGGGTGTTTCCAGCCTCCTGCACCTAGGCGCTTACATCGCACCGAACCGGATTACCAAGTTGTTTCATTTTTACTTTCGCCCGCTTTTACTTTAATAGGTCGAGTCGGGTCAAGCATCGCTGACTGGTTTATTGACAACCCGGTTGTCAGTAGACGATTACACTTTAAATTGGTATTAGAGAGGGCATTCTAACTTACAAGAGCGAGATCGTGTATAATCTTTGCAAATGGAAGGTTTTAGAAGGAGGTTCACTGACCACCTATTCTCGATGAACCAACTATGCCATCGGAAGGATGACTCCATTCTAAAGTGTATGGACACAAAGACATGGAAAGCTATACATGCCGGGGCGGATAACACCAACTGTCACCAACGAAAAATGTAGTACGGTGAAGTTGGGAGGATGATTGGATCAAGGGAAGAACAGAACTGCTTTAGCAAATGACAAGGCCATGAATGCTATCTTCAATGCTGTAGATCTTAATGTGTTTAAGCTAATCAACACATGTACCGCGGCAAAGATTGCTTGGGATACTTTGCAAATCGGTGACATGAAGGAACCTCCTTGAAGCTACGAACAATGTCGAGACTCCAACAAGCTAACAACGAGATTCAAGCTCTAAGAACTAAGGAAGATTTAATCTATAGCCATGCATAACAACACAATCAAGGATATATTAACGAGTCCTTTTCATTGTGGAACCTATGACCAATGAAACAGCAGAGTGCTAAGAATGTTGCCCAAAAAGTTTGCTCATAAGGTAACGCCTATCAGTTAAGGTCGATTGACTACCATAAGTCCCGATGAACCGATTGGTAACTGACTACATTCGAGATGTCTCTAAACGGCGCAGCCTGGGCAGTAAGAAATGAATTTGCACTAAAGCTCCGTCTGCTGATGTCGATGATTTAAGAATCGGGAGAAACCATAAATATATGCTTAAGTACAGTTCAACAAACCCTCAAGTGATTTTAACAAGAAACCACACTGAGCCATTGCCACCATTTTTCACCGACTCGAACAACAACAGATGAAAGAAGCCACCCATGTTTCGCCATGGTAATAGTCACCAAATAAACCCAAAGGTATTCAATGCGTAGAATGTGAAATGCTTTGGACATATTCACAGTAGTGTCCAAACTATCTCAAGAAGCACCAAAGAATGACTCCTCTTACCTCGAGCGACGATGAAGTCGGAAGACGGACAAGATGATCAAGTTAACAACTTATGGGCCTTTACCGGAGTGCTCGAGCCAATCAAGCATCGAGATCAGGACGACACCCGCATGGTGATGAGGAAGATGTGACTGATGAAGAGGTGCTTGCGAATTACAAACTCTTATACACCAAATGGATGGAAATGACAAAGGGTGTAAACCAAAGTGGATGTCGAAAGGAATAAATCAAGATAAAAAATGCTACACTCCAAGAAATTAGGTCGATCATCATCAAGAGATCTTACCACTTTAGAGCACAAGTTAATACACTAAACAAGGATTAAAAATGATGAATTCAACCACGTGATACCTGGAGGAGATTCTTGAGCTGCAAAGACGTTTGGTGATAAGATAGGAATTGGTTTCACAAAGGGAAACTGCTCAAACCAAAAATAAGATACTAAATTGCTCAAGAAGCTGGGTCTATCCGTCAACAATGTAAAGAGCACCCGCTTGGTCATCAATGCAGCTAAGGAGCAAAGTATATTGTCACACATGAAATAAGAACATATTGCCCCATACTGTTGCTACAAACTATATGGACCAAGAGGAAGCAACATCAACCTCAGAACTCCGCTGGCCGGGCAAGGTGAATTATTAGTCAGTTGCTTACAACTCTATGAAAACTTCAAATGTAACTGCTGGTCCTTTGATAGTGGTTCTTCAAGACACATGATGTGTATATATGATTCACCTGTGATTTGCTCACTCAAAGGCGATCATGTCACTTTTGATGATGGAGGCAAAGGAAAAATTATCGAAAAGTGAAGAATGTTGATGGCTTACCACATTTAACTCCGATGTTCTACCGGGTAAAAGGGTTAATTGCAAATCTCATCAAGATAAGTCAATTATGTGATGATGGCATGAAAGTTATTCTTTGATTGTATGAGGGTGCACACAATGACTCTCGTGAAAAGACGGTTATGCATGGACAGGTCTCGACAATTGCTACATGTGGAGCTCCGTACAAGCCATGTCTAGTAGGAAAGGTGAGGATGTTGAATTATGGCACAAGATATTAGGTCATACTAATTACGTAAATATTCAAAGAAATTATTTATATGAAGTCGTTCGGTGAATACCAATGCTTGATGTCGAGACCAAGTTACGCTGAGATTTGGTGTTGAAACATCAGAGTGTCACTGTAATGCAGAATAAAGGGTCACAACTGTACTGAGTTGATGCACATGGATCTCGATGGACCTATGTTGAAAGCTAAGAGGCAAGAAGTATGTCTAATGCATGATTATGTTCACTTGCATACATGGGTTGAGTTTGTTGTAGAAAAACTGACACGCTTGAGGCGGTTAAGAAGTCGATTCTTCAAGTTCAAAAATGAGAAGCAACATGCTTCTCCGAATCAGAGGACCATGGGAAAGAGTTCGAAAATTCAAAATTTGCTGAGTTTTGTGCTGATGAAGGAATTACTCATGAATTCTCCGCTCCTATCACACCACAACAAAATGGTGCCATTAATAGGAAGAATTGAACTATTCAAGAGATGACACGTGTCATGATTCATGCTAAAAACATTCCTCTTAAGTTTTGGGCCGAGGTTAATAACACCGCCTGCCACATCCATAACAAGAGTCACCTACGAATTAGAACAAACAACACAAATTACTTAAATATAGAGGGAAGAAAAGCCAAATGTTCAAGATTTTCACGTATTTGGTAACAGGCTATATTCTTGCTAATTAAGTAACCAAGACAAATTTGATGTCAAGAGTGATGAAGGCATATTCTTGGGATACTCACGACATAGTAGGGCTCTACGTGTGTTCAACAAAAGGACTCAGTGGTCATGGAGTCTATAAATGACTTGCTTGGGACCTCGGTGAGTCAGACGAACGAAGAATTACTACTGCATTTATTTGCACACCTATCAAATTCCATGTAAATTGGTCAACCGAGAAGGAACATGTTGCCATTGGCAAAGGTGTTGATGATACATGTGATGACGGGGCCGGCCTATACAACAAATTAGTCGTAATCCGTAAGAACCATCCATTGACAATATTATCGGGGAAATTGATCTATACAAGAATGTGCAGCTGAAGTAGAACTAAAATGGGACTAAAAATATGGTTGGTCTTATCGAGGAAGCTATTTCATGTTGATGAAGCTCCTCAAAGACAAGCATTGATAAATGCTATGCAAGATGAATTGCTCCAATTTTAAAGAAAAGATGTAATGGAGTCAGGTTTAATCTGTGGATCATAATGTCATAGAAACAAAGGATCTTCAAAAACAAGTTCATTTGTTAAAGGCCAGCATTAGAAATAAAGTAAGGATAGCGGCTCAAGGATACTCAGGTGGAAGGTGAAATTTCGAGAAAACTTTTGTCTGCTGCTGTGTCGAGTCTATATCGCCTTTCTTCTTAGCTTTCAAGATGCTCAAGTAAAGTTCAAATTGTTCAAATGGACGTTAAAAGTGCTTTCCTCGAATGGCGCTGGGTTGAAGAAGAAGTATATGCAGAGTACCCAAAGGTTTTTGATTTACGCTTCCAATATGTGTACGCACTAAAGAGCTCTATATGGCCTCAAAGAAGCCTTACAAAGCAATTTTATCGACTGGGCGGATATACACGCGAGAACCTGATACATTCTCTTTATTAAGTAATGAATCTAAATTAATGTAGCACAAATGTATGTCGATGAGATAATATTTGAGTGGATGTCTCAACAATCGATACGACAGCTTTTTCCAATGTACGGAGCGCGAAGTTCGGTATTTAAAGATGTCATGAACAATTATTTTCCTTGGATTTCAAGTCAAGCAGATGAAAGACAACATTTTCATATCTCAGTCCAAGTATGCCAAGAACTTAGTAAAGAAGTTTGGTCTTGAAAATACCAAGTCGGTGACACTTGTTGTAACTCATGTGAAATCAGAAAATACACGGTACTGTCGACATGCTTGAATCAATGAAAGACGATAGAAAGCCTTCTATATCTCACAGCCAGCGTGCCGACATTGCCTAGTTGAGTACGTACGATTTCAAACAAATCCTAAGGAAAGCTATCCGAATCAAGTCAAGATCATCAAATATGTGAACGGCATCGCTAATTATGGTCTTTTGTATTCTTTAATACTAATAGTTATTTGGTAGGTATCAATACGCTGATTGGGTTGCACATCAAAATAGAAAAGCATGTCCGGAGGGGATGTTTCTTTTTGGGGGAATAACTTGTTTCTTGGTTGAGTAAGAAACAAAATTTAGTTTCTCTATCTACACCGGCTCGAATACATAATGGGCTGCAAGAATATCTAACTTCAAGTGATTACAGATGCTTCAAGACTACAATGTCAGTAAAAGCATGACACTCTATCAAGTGACAACTCGAGTCCCATCAAAATATTCAAGAATCTAGTACAACATAAAGCGTAATAAAGCATATCGATATTAGAGACCATTTCATCGTGAGCCATGGAATATAAAGTACTTCCTTGGAACACGCGAGTACGTATAAGCAAGTGGCGATATTTTACTAAAGCTGTGGATGCAAATAAGTTCAATCCGAGATCCTCGGGTTATGTTATTGATAACAGCAAAACTGTTAAGTGGTCATAGAATCTGTGAGGTAATATGGCTGATACCTTTGTTACAACTAACGGTTTCTAACGTTGTTCTCGGTCAAAGCAAGATGTTATAATTTTGGCGATGAACGGAAGTTCAAGTTTCTGCAACTGCTTTGAGGGAAAACTTGAAGGAGAGTTAATTATCGAGTTAAAGGCAACTATGGTTTATTTATGGTGTCTTCGCCTTAACCACCTATATTCTTTTTATTAAAAAACATCTATATCCTCCCAAATCATTCAAAACCGCTAATAACTTCCTTCAAATTCATCTATTTTATCCCACAATCATCACAACCAATCACACAAACTCTTTTCTTGTCTACCAAATTACTCACAATCTCACCATATCTTCTCAAACCAAAACAAAATCCTAAAATTAAAAATGGTTAAGACACGGGTTATAGTTAATATGTCCGGGAAAGCAACCAAAGCAGTTAAGGGCGTTGAACTAATGATGACATAGCGACGGGCGGTTAAACCACCATGTGAATAGAGAAACCTGTATTAGTGGCAAAAGCCTAAAGCTCCTGTTTCGACGAGTATGTAAGAAGAGCTTGTTCTAAATCCAACTCGACAGATGCGTCACTTCGTTGATATATTACCCACGGTGTCACACAAGAAGTAACCCCTGAAATCCACAATTTCTATTTACCATGGGTGGACTATACTAATGTTCGAGAGCTCGAAGCCCTAGGCAGCCAGGTTAATGCGGAAGATGATGACGCTGGGTAGGGAGAAGAGCAATACGTAACTGAACCAGCAATACTGA
>JADFUC010001265.1:0-87258 GCA_019722365.1 Lithospermum erythrorhizon | reverse complement strand
AATTAACAACAACAATAATGCTCCTCAATATTAGCGTAGGCATGATTTTCTTTGAAAAAATTCCAGCAATTCTAATGCTTTTACGAAAATAAAAAATGTCACTGACTGGCGACAACAAAAAATGCATTTTTTTCTTATCCGAACGAACTGTAGGGAGGTTTTTCGATGTTCCCTAATATTAACGAGGTATGATTTTCTTTTGAGAAAATCGAGCAATTCTTATGCTTTTAATATGCGAAAATAAAAAACGCCACGGCCGATTCGCCGACAACAAAAATCCATTTTTTCTTATCCGAACGGAACTGCATTTGTGCTTTTTTTTTCGATGTTCCCCAATACATGAAGATTTTCGAGTAAAATCCGAGCAATTTTATACTTTTAATATGCGAAAACAAAAAACGCCACGGCTCGATTCTCCGCCTACAACAAAAAAATGGATTTTTTCTTATCCGAACGGAACTGCAGACGAAGTTTTTTTCGATGTTCCCTAATATTAACGTAGGTATGATTTTCTTTGAAAATCGAGCAATTCTAATGCTTTTTTTAATACGTGAAAATAAAACGTCACTGGCCGATTCTCCGCGACAACAAAAATTCATTTTTCTTATCCGAACGGAATCCGCATTTAGCTTTTTTTTCGATGTTCCCTAATATTAGCTGCAGTTATGATTTTCTTGAGAAAATCGAGTAGCCCTTAATGCTTTTAATACGCAAAAATAAAAAATGTCACGGCTCGACTCGGCGACAGCAAAAATGCATTTTTTCTTATCCCGAACGGAACTGGCATTTGAAGTTTTTTCTCATGTTCCTCAATATTAGTAGTATGATTTTCTTTGAGAAAATCGAGCAATTCTTATGCTTTTTTAATATATGTAAAATAAAAACGCCACGGCTCTATTCGGTCGACAACAAAAATGCATTTTTCTTATCCGAACGGGAATCAGAGGGAGTTTTTTCGAATGCTCCTCTAATATTAGAGGTATACTTTTTTTTGAGAAAATCGAGCAATTCTTATGCTTTTAATATGCGAAACAAAAAGCATCACGCCTCGATTCGGCGACAACAAAATGGATTTTTTCTATCCGAACGGAACTGCAGACGAAGCTGTGTTCTTAATATTAGCGCAGTAGGATTTTCTTTTCTTTGAAAAAATCAGCAAATTTACGCTTTTAATATTACCTAAATAAAAACATCACGCTCATCTGCGACAACAAAATTGCATTTTTCTTATCCGAACGGAACTGCATTTGTAGTTTTTTCGATGTTCCCTAATATTAGCGTAGTATGATTTTCTTTGAAAAATCGAGCAAATTTTAATGCTTTTAATATTAAAATAAAAAATGTCACGTCTCGACTGCGACAACAAAAATGCATTTTTCTTATCCGAACTGAACTGCACGAGGTTTTTCGATGTTCCCCTAATATTAGCTAGTATGATTTTCTTTGAAAAAATCGAGCAATTCTAATGCTTTTAATACGAAAATAAAAATGTCACGTTTCCCGATTCCTGGCCGACAACAAAAAAGCAATTTTTCTTATCCGAACGGAATCCGTACGAGTTTTTTTCGATGTTCCCCTAATATTAGCGTAGGTATGATTTACTTTGATAAAATCGAGCAATTATAATGCTTTTTAATATGCGAAACAAAAACGCCACGGCCGATTCACTACAACAAAAAAAATGGATTTTTCTTTATCCGAACGGAACTGCATTTGGTGTTTTTCGATGTTCCCTAATATTAGCGTAGTATGATTTCTTTGAAAAATCGAGCAATTCTAATGCTTTTTAATACGCCGAAATAAAAAATGTCACGGCTCGACTGGGCGACAACAAAAATGCATTTATCCGAACGGAATCCGTGACGAGGTTTTTCTGGATGTTCCCCTCATATTAGCTTAGGTATGATTTTCTTTGAGAAACTCGAGCAATTCTAATGCTTCTAATACTCGAAAATAAAAATGTCACGGCCGACTGGAGACAACAAAAATGCATTTTTCTTATCCAACGGAACTGTGACGAAGTTTTTTCGTTCCCTTATTATTAGCGTAGGTATGATTTTCTTTGAGAAAATCGAGCAATTCTAATGCTTTTAATAAGCGAAAACAAAAAACGTCACGGCTCGATTCGGCGACAACAAAAAATGCATTTTTTCTTATCCGAACGGAATCCGTACGAGTTTTTTCGATGTTCCCCTAATATTAGCGTAGGTATGATTTTCTTTGAGAAAATCGAGCAATTTTTAAAAAGCTTACTTTAAACAAAAGTATCACGCCTCTATTCAAGCGACAAATAAAAAAATGGATTTTTTCTTATCCGAACGAATCGTACGAAGCTTTTTTTCGGTGTTCCCTAATATTAGCGTAGTAGGATGTTCTTGAAAAAATCGAGCAATTCTAATGCTTTTAATACGCGAAAATAAAAACCATCACTGGTCTCACAACAAAATTGTTTTTTTCTTATCCAACGAACTGCACGAGTTTTTTCGATGTTCCCCTAATATTAGCGTGAGGTATGATTTTCTTTGAAAAAAATCGAGCAATTCTAATTGCTTTTAATACGCCGAAAATAAAAAATGTCATCACTGACTCGGCGACAACAAAAAATGCATTTTTTCTTATCCGAACTAATCCGTGAGGAGGTTTTTCTATGTTCCCTAATATTAACGCAGTATGATTTTCTTTGAGAAAATCGAAGGCCTCCTTATGCTTTTTAATATTTAAAATAAAAAACGCCACGGCTCGATTCTCCACGACAACAAAAAAATGCATTTTTTCATCCGAACGGAACTGCACGAAGTTTTTTTCTGAAGCGTTCTCATTAAGGTGAGAGGTATGATTTTCTTTGAGAAAATCGAGCAATTCTTATACTTTTAATACGCGAAACAAAAACGCCACGGGCCGACTAGCCTACAACAAAAAAAATGGATTCGCATTTTAGAGCATAACTTGCATGTTGAATCTACTTGTGTTTTTCCTTTCTCCTGATTATCTCGATGTTGGTAGATTGTTGTGAATAGGCCTCCATATGAAGTGTTTAATCTTTAGCCGGTAGATTTAACCTCCATAGCTTGTTGAAGAATCTTTTGTTGTTGTCCTCGTTCGATGTCCGACGTATAAGCTGTTTAGAGTCATTAAATGTCCGATAAGCCGAATAGACTGTGAAACCTTTTCGGATGATGTTTCCAAATTGGTATATCCGGGTCTATATAGACTGTTAGAGGAATCTCAATAGTCTCTTGAATGTCTATGGGTAAGAACTTGATTGTAACTTGATAATGTCCCATGTCCTAATGTCGGCATCACTAGTTTTTGAGAGTGCATATTTTTTATTTCAAGGCATGTCAGCATCAATTAGTTTATATGTTTTTTATTTGTGGTTGGTTTGGTTGTATAAGGCATGTGAGACCAAGTGTATGGTGTCCATCTGTGATGCCATACTTGTATAGTCTTCCCATCTCCTATACACCAATCAACCGTTTTGTTTAGAAACTCTCTGACTTGTAATAAACTTCTCCACGTGTATGATGGTTTTGTTCCAAGTTGTGCATCCCAGAAAGTCCCATGAGGAAAATATCTAGCTTTGTATACTCTGGCTAGTTGTCCCTGAGGATCTGCATGATACGCCAATACTTGTTTGTTGAGTAGAATGCATTGAAGAGTCTGCATCCCTAAAACCTAGGCCCCCATTCTCTTTCTAAGCATGTTTTTCCGTGTTGCCTAATGTATTTCTTCTTTTCAGCTGCTCCCCTACCAGAAGCTTCCAAGATAGAATTGATTTTTGTTCCACAATTTGCTTTAGCAACAAAGCACTACATAGGATAGTTGGGGATAGTTTGTAAACCGATTTAATGAAGATTTCCTAGCTTTAGAAAGTAACTCCTGGTTTTCAACCTCCGGCTTTGGGCCTCATCATGAAAAGGAAGTTGAAGAGATCTCTCTTCCCTTTGAAGGGCCTAAAGAGGTTGGTAGTCCCATGTACTTTTCTATGAGTGGGCTACTGCATATTCAAGATTCCCAAGAATGGTTGCCCTTAGTTCTTCCGAGACATTCTGGTTGAACCGGACGCCGATTTTTGGGGGTTGATCAATTGTCTTGACCAGAGTTCATATTGCTTCAGAATTCTCATAAATGTTGCAGTCTCAGCTACGGCGTCTCTTCCAATAACAACGTCTTATCATCGGCAAATATTAGATGTGAAAAAGTGGGAGTATTTGCTCCCAAACCGACCCTCTCAAGTTCCCCTCGCTACACATGCATTATTAAGTAAAGAAATCAAGCCTCCGCATATAATGATAAATAGATAGTGATCAATCTCCAGAGGCCTCGGCCCCGCTTAATGAACCCCCGATTGGTTACCATTAACCAGAACGGAGTAAGAAACCGATGTCACGCATCCACATTGCTTATCCACTTATGGCTAAAATTCAGTTGTAGCAGCATGGCTTTAAGAAAACTCCATTCTATTCTGTCGTAGGCTTTCATCATGTCAAGCTTAATAGACATGTATCCTTCTTTTCCAGCTTTCTTGTGTTTTATAAAATGATGTATCTCATAAGAAAGCAACACGTTATTGTGATGAGCCTATTAGCTACAAATGCACTCTGAGACTCTGAGATAATGGTGGGAAGCACATTCTTGAGCCTTGTAGCCAAACATTTTGCAATCACTTTAGCCACCGTGTTGCAGAGGGCAATGGGCCTAAAATTTGTCATCGTTATAGGATTTAATCTTCGGCACCAATGTAATCAAAGTGAAATTGAATCCTTGTAGCGCGATTAAGTAGATCTTTTACTATTAATCATTATAATAATAGTACGGTCAAATTATTATTATTATACAATCCTACTATTATCTGAGGTTTCAGAAGGTCACACACACAGTGATCTTTGAATTATATTTCATGTATGAAATTAAACTACATTTACTAAATTGAGAGTTGATTGTAATCAAATCTTAATATTCTCAATTGAGAATTTTACATTGATAATGTAAAATATAAATTGGATGAACCCAAATTAATTAATTAGTCAATTGAATTAATTCGGTAGCAGTGGAGTCTGTTAGTAACTTGTTATACTATTAACAACTTGTTAGTGTTTGATTTCCATTTAACGGGTTATCAAACGAGCCGGCTCATTAACCGCTCGGATATTTTAAACTAAATGATGGACCACTATATAAGTGATGCTTATCATTTGTGGTTTATTTGATGATCAAAGCAAAATGCTTCCATTTTCCTCCCAAGAATGGTCGAATCTGACGCCAAGAACAAGAATTGAAATTTTGTCTTGAATTTTATTTCAATCCCTTAGTTCTAGCAAACTCAAGTGTGGGACCTCCCCGGTGGGGACCAACTAGAGGCACTAAGATCCGAGTGCCTTAACGAAGTGGAATTCAAAGGAGGCTTCGCGGAAAGATTTGTAGATAGACTTCGCTGGCATCACTGTAAGTGTTCTGCACTATGCCGTATTTTGTGAATTTTGATTAATCTATATCATTTGAAGATCCGGATGTATGAATTTGGTGTTTAATCACAAATAAAATTCATATTAGATTCTAACAAAGGGCCTCGTAGCCTACTTAAGTTTGATGTATTTTATCTAATTCGATTTGTGTGTTGACGTAGCTAGTGAACTACAGGTATTTATCTACAATTCATTTGTATGGATTAGCTTAGTGAACTTTGTACTAAAGTATCTCGACGGTCTTACTAGCATATCATACAGATTAGATAAAGTATTTGTACTAGCATTCGATTTTATCTACTAGCATATCATACAGGATTAGATAAAGTACAGGTATTATATTTACAATTTATTTTGTAAATATGTATGGATTATTTTGAACTACACTGTTTTTATTTTAAGTTGCATATTTCCTATTATGTTTGGTATATTAAGTTTACCTATTTTATTCACCATTTATTGGGCAAACTAAATGCATGACTTTATAATGTGAAATAAAAATAAGTTCAAAAAGAAATCCGAATGACTTGTTGAAACAAAGTGTTGCAGCAACACGATCTCCTTCAACTATTGTAATCGGCTAGGTGCTAAAAGAGGACAAACTTTAAATATCACAACATTCAAGACTTGATTCAATCGGCGATACAAGCATGAAGTTTGTCTAAGTGAACAAGTCACATGATATGATTGAAGATACTCAATTTGACCCAAATCAAATGTGATGATGCTGCGAAAAACCAATATGTCATATTGTCTCTTAGCCACCAAACAAGCCTTAAATAATAAATAGTTTAATCTCTTTTATAACTCAATTGAGAAAAACTATTGAATGATCTTGAATGTTGTGTATCTATATATCAAGACATGTGATTGGTATTTAGTTTCTTTAACATGATGAACATGGTTCATGAATTGTGATGAAACAAAAGCTTATGGTATGTATAACTCCGCATAAAAAGTTATCTATTCGTTCGCACGCCACTTCAGATACTGAAGTTGAACATAACTATAAGTTGAAATTTAATGATTCACTTTATTATTTCGAACTTCTAAAGCATAGAAAAAAGATTTTAAGTAACATTTAGAATTGAAAGAGAGATTTGATTAAACCTCATATCTCAAATAATTTTGTTGTCAGAAATGAATGTCTGTTAGCTTACCCAAAGGTTCTGGTGAACACATGATTTAGCTCATGGATAAGGAGCCAAGTAAAGAATAGCCAGAAGACAAGATACAAGAAAGTTATCGAGCTCTGTGTAATGATAGACCATCACATTATGGTATAATACGCTTTAAACTCTCCATGAAGGTGGTTGAGATTCTAAACTATTTTTTTTGCACTCAGAGGAAATTAAATGTCATGTTTGACATACACGTTTCCATATCGATGATTCTGATTAAAAGGAACATTACTCTATTCTTTTTTAAGAAGGACACTTTGAACAACAAACGATTGAGTAATAATTATGGATTATGACTCTGAACAAGACTTGAGTATAATCTTTTGAAAAGATGAACTGTCAACTCTCTTACTAGAATTTAGTGGTGGTTCACTAATCTAAATTAAGTTTGTTTGGTTACATACAAGTTAATTAGAGATTTGAATCATTGATGATACATCAGAATTGGCATGAATACTATCAAGTTCCGAGTTAGAAGTATATCATCGATATAAGTGATATATCATCCGAAGAATGAGACATCATTCTAATCTTAAAAACGTACTTGTTAAGATACGAAAATAAGGAATTGTGTTTAATGAAGTTAAAACACAAATGGATGAAATCTTTCAATTTCATATACCAAGAGAATTTCGTTCTAACCTTAGATGTGTCATTAGTTGAGTGATACAAGTAAGGAATGTGTTTAACGTGGTTGAAACACAAAGAATGAAATAATTTCACATTAAAGTTGCTACACACCTACCTTTAAACTAATTTATTCATATTCAACTCCGTGAGACAACTCAAGAGTTGTGTTTGATAAACAAACTTTTGAAACGCCTCTTTTATAGGGATAAGTTAGTATTATGTCACTTTAGTAAACTGCAACGACCCACCCCTAAGGTCGCTTCCGAGGTTTAGATCATTAACAACCTCAGACACCCGCAGTCACCAATCGATAGATTAAGACAACAAATATGACCTGCTGACATTAACAAAGACAAAACTCTCTATTCCATCGTGGTGTTCCAACAACACATCCAACAAAACAAAAGACAACAGAATACAAATCCACCTGAATAATACAACCCAAGGATATACAAGAAATCCAAAATACAACATAGGAAAGTATGACAACCAGACCCCTCATTGAAATACAACACACAAGTCTAAAAATATACAAGTCGACAACAAAAGGGGAATGACTGATGAGGACTTCCTATGCCACCACCGCCTCACCTATGATCTTCACGCAGCTCTGCAATACAGATCCTCAGCCACCTCAACGATCGCTCCTAGAGACCTAGGCATAAAACGCCCGCCCATAGAGAAAAGGGAGTCAGCTATTAAGCTGAGTGAATACAAATACCACAGATTTTACCCAATCACATATAATCATGCTTATATATAACATATGTATATACATTAACCAAGCTACACCAGGTAATAACTGTCCACAAATCACATAGAGTCCTCTTATACGATATCACATAATACTATACGCAGAAGCTTATAACCATCAACAATGCATATTCATTTAAGGGAAACTGTCTCAACACACAAAGTTATCAAATGAGGAATCCACCTCTCATTAAATAGTAAATATTTGAGGAATCCTCCTCCACAAAATAGTGTGCACCAGGTCCACCTCCACAAATACAACAAAATGAGGAATCCACCTCCACAAATAACAAACAAATGAGGAATCCACCTCCACAAATAATACACATATGAGGAATCCACCTCCACAAATAATCAGATGAGGTCTCCACCTCCATCCTCCCGACCGAGGCTACCCCCCTCAATATGCATATCACACCAAACCTCCCGAATCCACGGGGCTACTCCACTATCATGCATACCACACAAACCTCCCGGCCGGGTCACCACCGGCCCACAAATATATATCAAAAACTGCACACAACACACAACACACGTGGTATAACCTCACAATGACAATCTCTTACAACATACAATCATAATCACAACTATCTCATAATATGAATCATAGTCACAACTATCTCATAGCATGGATCATAATCACAACTATCTCATAATATGAATCATAATCACAACTATCTCATAATATAAATCATAATCACAACTATCTCATAACATGGATCATAATCACTCAATACACATGTCAAAATAGTCCCATGACAAAACACATGTAAAATATATAACATAATATATATGAAGGGTTCCCATCGTGAGATTTGTACTCACCTCGAGCCAAAACTGGCTCAACTCCTATTCAAAATTATACATTATAACAATACATCGTAGAACAACTTCTTTAACATCTATATAAACCCCGAGTATTATACCACGTCTCACATTTCAAATTAACCATCCTTAGTAATCATCCTATCCCCAAAACTAGTATACACTTCTAAAATTCAAATGTAACTACATTCTAATTACGACTTCATAAATCCTGATATTCGGTCACTTTATTACTCCCAACAATAATATTTTAATCACATTCCAACCAATCCTAACAATCAATTGCCAACTAATTAAACCATATTAAGTACAACTCCAATTCAAACACTAACTACTATAATATCCTTTCCCAAACTTTCTCAACCCAATCTCTGTCAATCCATATCCAAACCAATACTTCTATTCTCAAATACATATTAAAGTCCTCTAACCTCCTATTACAATTTAAAGTTAACTTAAGAAAAGTCAACAAAGTCAAATCTCAACATACACCACTTTCTAACCCCTACCAATCACTCAAAGTCACCTCAAATCCCCTAAACCAAACTTAGATATTTCTATTCCATAATAAAGTCAAGATCTAAAGTCAACATAAAAGCTCAACTAACAAATAGTCAACTATAGCCTAAAAAATGATGAGATTTGAAGATTAAAACTCATAACCGATGAACGAGAGATGGGGAACAAGATTTGAGGGTTGGATTCAACAAGTTTCACCAAGAAAAAAAAAAAAAAATCAAGGTTTGGGGGCTATGGGGAATTTCGGCCCTTATGAAGAAAAAAAAGACAAGATTTTTGTGTTTTGATGAAATGGTGATAAGTATGAAGAGTTAGTGGTGGTAGGTGAACATTTAAGTGGAGTTTAGGTCTCGTTTGGTTCACAATTCTCGCTTCTTCTGTTTAACAACATAACTCGAATGTGTCAAATTAACTTTCTATTCTCAAAATATATTATCGTTCAACCCATATTATCATTATTCGATTCAAATTTTAACTTTAACCGCCAAACACTCAACCGGGCAACTAAAATCATAAAAAAAAATTGCTTATACGGAACGGGTTATTTCAGTCTCCCCACCTAATAAAAATTTCGTCCTCGAAATTTACTCAACACCCACGCGCCCCGTTCCCAACTCACTTACTCATCCTCATAGTAATTCACATATTACACATATTATAGCACAAAGTTTAAGAACTAACCCTCTGGCTCTTCAAAAAAGATGAGGATATTAACGACCTCTCGACATCCTCATCTCGCCCCACGTAGCTTCCTCTCCCACTCACGATTTCGCCACAACATCTTTTCACTAAAGCCACAACTCTTTATTTCGCAACACTTTTCCTTACGATCAAGAATTTTCACCGGTTTCTCTTCACGTAAAGTCTTCCTCCAAGCTCCATTGGTTGTGACTCTAAGATATGGGATTCGTCTAGGATGTACTTCCTCAAACATGACACATGTAGACATTGTGAATTTCGGCTCCACTGGAGGCAACGCTAAACGATAGGCCACCGGACCAACTCTGCCCAAAATCTCATACGGACCGATATATCGTGGACTCAACTTCCCTCTCTTCCCGAATCTCAATACACCTTTCCACGGGGATATTCTCAAGAATACTTTATCACCAATTTCAAACGTTAAATCCACACGGCGACGATCTGCATACATCTTTTGTCTATCTTGCGCCACTTTCAAAAGGCATCAATTTTGGCCTTCCACCGACCTTTCCACCAACTCCGAACTGAGTCCTACATTTCTTCCGCATATCGCCCAAATGGTGCCATCTCAACAATGGTGGTGCTTGCTATTATATGCAAACCCATTTTAGGCAATCATCATCCCAATTTCTTGGAAAAAGTTCACTAATGCCTCGCAACATATCCTCCAAATGTTTGAATTTGTTCTCTCTCACCGCCATCCGACTGGATGAAATGATGTATCAATCAATTGCCCCCATCGCTTCCTGAAATCCTTTCCAAAATCTGGAGGTGAATCTAGCATCTCGATCTGATACAATGGATACCGGCACTCCATGCAATCGCACAATTTGATCAACATATAACCTTGCCAACTAAATGAGTTGGATTTTGAGCTCACCCACTATCACCCAATACTCATCATTCTTCTCGTCCCTGGAGTCCGAAAACAAAATCCATCGTAATATGCTCCCAAGTCCACTCCTGAGTTTAGCAAAGGAATAGCCCCACCGATCGGTTCACTGCCCTGCTGACAAGACATTTTGATACAATTCTTTATTGCCCCCTATATTCGGACAAGATGAACTGTCGAATTCCCCATTTATGTTTCAAATAAAACCATCAACTCCCACTCCAAAATTAACACCAAGTTGCTTCATTTCATTCAATGGCTCCTTAACCTTTCCCTTACGACTTAATGCATCAGCCACCACATTCGCCTTTCCAGGATGATACTCAATGGAAACATCATAATCGCTAATAAACTCCATCCATTCGCTCGGATTTAAAACCTCTGGCCGAGGTATTTCAAACTTTTGTACTCAAGAAATTTGGCGAGAGTCACACCATACAAATAATGCTTCCAAATCTTAAGTAAATGTCAACGGTGTTAAAGTTCTTAAACGCCGGGTAATTCTTTCTCATGATTTCTCACTGCCGCGATGCATAAGTTACTACCATCAGTTGCATTAGCACATCCCAACCCCTGATGTGAAGCATCACTATACACGACATAGCCATCCTGTCCTGACGGAAGAGTCAATACTGGCGCGGTAGTCAATTTCTCTTTCAACTCATTGAAGCACCGTTCACACATTATTCACTCCAAAACAAATGAACTCCCTTCTCGTCAACTCCTGTCATGGGTGTTACAATAATTGAAAAGTCCTGCGTAAATCTCCGATAGTATCCCGCTAGACCCAGAAAACTTCGTATTTCAGTAACACTCGTAGGTCGCTCCCAATTCATCACAGCTTTCACTTTTTGAGGATCAACACTTATACCCTCTCCGGGAAACCATTACCCGTGAACCGCACTTTTCTCCCAAACTGGCCAAATTCACACTCTTGGAAAAATTTAGCATACAATCTGTTTTTCTCAAAGTCTCCAGCACAATTCTCAAGTGTTCTTCATGCTCTCCCTCACTACCAGAATATATCAAACAGCCAACAATAAACACCACCACAAATTTATCCAACCAAGAGCCGGAAAAACCCGATTCATAAGGTCCACAAACGCCGCAGGGCATTCACAACCCAAAAGGCATCACCAAAAACTGTAGTGGCCATATCTTGTTCTAAATGCTGACTTCGATACATCATCCTCCTTAATCCTCAACTGATGGTAGCCTGACCTCAAGTCAATCTTAGAAAATACCCGGGCATCCTTCAATTGATCAAACAGATCATCAATCCTAGGCAACGGATATCGATTCTTAATTGTTACTTTGTTCAACTGCCTATAATCGATACACAACCTCAGAGATCCATCCTTCTTCTTAACAAATAACACCGAGCACCCTGCTGTGAAATACTTGGTCAATGAATCCCTTTAATCCAACAATTCCCGCAATTGCATTTTCAACCTTTAACTGCAGGGAGCCATTCTATAAGGTGCCAGCAGAAATTGAGTAGTACCAGGAATTTTTACCCTGGAAAACTCCACCTCTCGCACAGGAGGAAGTCCCGGCAACTCCTCAGGAAACACATCAACATACTCTCTCACGACATGCACCTCCCTCAGATCGATCTTCTCCTTACTTGTGTCAACAACATGGGCAAGATAACCAACACATCCACTTCTCAACATCTTATGGGCAACTAAGGCAGAAATGAGACAAGAGGAAAGAATTTTTCTATCACCTAGGAAGAAGATCTTAGATTTACCAGGACTAGATATTTCAATCTTCTTAAGATGACAATCTATCACTGCATGATGTCTCCCAACCAATCCATTCCCAGAATAAGATCAAAATCATTCATCTCAAAAGGTAGTAAATCTATCTCCAAACATTGATTTTCAATACTATGGACAACTTCTAAGTACCTCATCAATCTTAACAGAATTTCAACCGAGTTAGAATTAGAAGTGGTATAGCAAGAATTTCTCGAGTTATAGGAATACGCTGGGAAAATTTCAGAGATATGAAAGAAATAATAGCTCCAGAATCAAACAAGACTTTTGCTTCCAACCCACATATAAATCTCTAGAGTACTGGCATTGCCTCCCCTCGGGGAATCCCGAGCTTCCCGCTGGTAACTACAAATCACTACTCAGTTCCCTGCACTAATCTTTGACTAGTCCCAAAGAACATTACTACCCTGACTATTTCCAACTCCCCCAAAGCTTCCTCTACCACTGAATCGACCTCCACGACTTCCTTGATAGCCTCCTCTCGCTCGGGCCGTGACTGAGTAAATGCTAGCACTCTAGCTCAACACCGTAAATGGGGGGATGACCGAGAATGTGCCCTTCCTGGCGACATCGATAACAGACCACAACCCTGTCTCGGCATTCCACAGCTCTATGACCCGGTTTACCACAACGGAAACACCCATTGTTACTCTGCCTCCCCTGATAACCTCTCTGTCCCGGACCGATTAAAAGACCTGGGCACAGAAACAGTAGTGCTGAATTGAGAATTAGTAGCAGGGGCACTGAACTGACTCTGGCTGTAACGGCCGCGCTGCAATGGACGTCCCTGGAACCCAGAACTCGACTGGCCACCCATCCTGGAAGCGTCATATCTTCCTCTTTTCTCCCCACCAACTGGACACTCAGCCAAATCCATCTCTACCTGTAAGGCATCATTCACTAGTTCATGGAAAGTTGCATAATTCTTGAGTGACAACCTGGTGCGGATCTCCCAGTTCATTCCGTCCCTGAATCTCTCGATCCTCTTCCCCTCAGTAGTATTCACCTCCGGAAGTAGACGGCAGAGATCACTGAATCTTTTCTCGTAGTCATTTATATTTCTGCCCCCTTGCTTAAGCTGGATCAATTCTCTCTCTAGAGCTGACATATGCACCTTAAGACAAAAGCTCCCTCGAAATAATTCCACGAACTGATCCCACAACCAAAGATCGGTGTACATTCTCCCACCAATCTCGAGCTCCACCATGTAATCTGTAAGCTGCGAATATGGTCCTCAACTCCCCAGTAACTCCCATAGGCTCAAATATACTCTCCAAGTCTCGAATGAACTCTAATGCCTGAATAGGAGAATCAGCTCCGGCAAACTTTGGCGGGTCCCGCTTCAGGAAGCGGTCAAATAATCCTACTCAGAATTCCACTTCCCTCCGCGGCAAATACTACTTGTCTCTCGATCTCCACCAACATTTACCCCAGAATCCTGTGGTCCCACACTAGGCTCATCACTGCCTACAATGCTATCCACATTTCCTGCATCTCTGGCACCTCTACCACCTTCCGCACCTCAGCCCTCGCACTCCCCTTGCTACACCCTGGCGCCCAATCGAATGTATCTACGCAGGCATCCCCAATGCCTACGAAATAACAAAAGAAAGGAAAGAGATCGACCCTCGCAAGAAAAACCCCACATCGACCACACTCTAACAACTATCAACTCCAGACACATAACCAATAATAAGACACCATAAAGACACCCAAACCTAGGCTTTAATATAGACATAATTTAAATTTCATTCAAAGTTGATATCGTCATTTTGTACATAACCAAGAAAGTCGGGTATTTATTTTCATCTACTATAATGTTGCAATTTATTGTACATATAGAGCCTCATTGTGAAGTACAAATAGTGGAAATAAATATGCATCAACCATTCAAGTGGTTCTTGTTATATCATGAGTTTCACCCATGCATTTAAAGCTAAATGAAAACATGAATAAATTATATTCCAATAGTCGACTTTGAGGTCATTTATATGAAATAAGATGTGAATACATGGTTGAGTATGCTCTATTATCTTCTGGATGGTGATCACCAAGTTAAGAGCCCATTAAATTTTACATTCTGGAATCTATCAAGTAATAAATGTATTTCATTAAATGAGCAATCGGGCTCGAATGAACGTTAAATCGCATACATTTGGTTGAGAAACCAAGACAAACATATTCATTGCTGACTATGCTCATATTTATTTCAAACTTTCTTATTGCTATTCCACAAGTTGTAACATGTGGTCTACAAGATCCAAAGAATGTTCCTATGTAATGATCAGCGATGATGGATACTTGACATGGTTATTGGAACTCCACATCTCAAGCGAGAATATAAAAGAAAGTTTCTATGCTACTAGAATCTAAAGTTACAAACTTAAGATTGAGTATAATGGAGCTTTGATACTTGATGAAAATCAATAAGAATCAAGAGTGATGAAGAGCCTTGAGTTCCTTAAAGGTCGCTGGGAGCGAGAATCGCATAAATAAAAGTTTAATAATACAATAAATGTTGAAGAAATCTTCCTACAACCTTAAAGGGCATAGTAGTGATGAGATTCTTGTACATTTGTGAGTCTGACTACATATATGTGACATATGCTGGTACCACATTATATATATGTGAGCTTGCATGACATTTGCTTAAGTTTAAGACGCCATGAAGCTCGAGGTGATTGAAATCTATAATAGATTAAATTTATAAATAGACAAATTCTCATATTGACAAGCAACTTTCGTTAGAGGTCCAATCCCATGGGTAAGGGCCTCACATTAACGAGTGGGTTGAAGTCTATTACATAGTAATATGATTCACCTTATGTTGTGTCATCAAGGTCATGTGTTGCACACCACAACTATGACGTAGCATGATTCCCGTGGATTGGAATTATGAAGTTTTACTAGAGGAATTCACGCCAGTGATTCGAATACGCTTGGTAGTAACTTTATGAATAGAGAATTATAGTTACATGGAATGGATCGGGCTGTTGATCTTCACTTGTAGCATTATGTACCATAGGAAAAGCTATTAGCCAAGAATTTCAATAGGACTGAGTCTAGTATGCTCGATGAGTAAATCAAAAGGAAACTTGAACTCGCAGATACAACTTGACCACTAATGCTGCTTTTGTTGGTAATGTTGTTAGAAGAATATGCATTTAATAAGGTCAGATGTGGCTTTTAACACACACTTTGCCAGGCGGTAAACCTGTCTGGAGAACCTGGAGAAGTGGTTGAAAACCCATTTTGATCATAGTCGCGCATGACTATGTCAGATAATCTTAGCCACATCAATGATTCCCTTGCTGAGAGACCGGTGTTGACAAAGTCGGAAGGCCGGCTTGTAAGTAGTATTCCAATAAAGGATGTGATTATAATCAATATCCTTTTGCTTTACATGTCCTGAAATGACCTAAAGAATCTCATGCAAGCTTAAAGGATCCATGTATGGATTTGCATGCATCTCGGAGTTGAGATCCTTCCCCTGTGATTCAACCAAGTTTGGTTTCACGAGCTTGACATGAACCTAACGTGGCAAAGTTCAAAGGGGAGCTAGTTCATTCACAAAGCCGTTGAAATATATAATATACATGTATTGTATCCTCGATGAGTGAAAAGTTAAATCTCTAGGCTCGTCTTATATTTTCTAGGTGAGGTAACATGAATTGTTGATTACACCTCTTCAAGCCTAGAAACATAGGATAAAGCCAAGGCCTCGGGTCGATGTCGATAGTTAGGTTGACAAGCATCATATGACTACAATATGGCTATTGATTAGTGATCAAGTTTGATCACGTTAGCCTGTGTGACTAGATCAGGCATACCATACGCCGGTCTTATGACTGGGAAGTTGGTGTATGACTGAAACGAATTATAGAAGATAAGGAATATCTGTGTCCTATGATATTTGTTTAGAATTTTAGGTTCTATTAAATTTAGACCTAAGGATATATAACTATCTCTGTGTTATATAAGCTCTTTATTTTGACTATTATGACCAAACGTCTGCTTTTAACCGGGATTATAACGGCATATGTTGGTCACACAAAGGAGTAAAGATAGATGTTGATATATTAGGATTTAACTGGCCCTGATATACAAGGAAGATCTCAGCCTCTCACAGTTGGTACTCATTGGTTTATGGGACTACAAATGCTATTTAGTTCATACTTGAGTAAAGAAAGTTGTGGGTGTTTCTGCTTGACACACTTCTTATGGTTAGCCTACGACTAGAGATCACGTCTTAAAGGAACTGTATGGTAATCTTCCAAGAGCGGTTAAATCAATGAAAATTCGATTCCCTTTTTATTATGCCTGCTATGCACAATTATGTATCAATTCATCAATACCAAAGTTGTTGCAAATGTGATTACTCGAACTTATATTCACCTTTAGTAATTGTATATTACTTAGTGTGAGTTCTCATGATAATTTAAGGGGTTATGGTTTATTGCTAGATCTACTCATTAATCGTTATAATAATAGTAATTAGTCAAATTATTATTGTTATACAACTTACTATTATCTGAGCCTAGAAGGTCACACACATATAGTGACGTTGAATTATATTTCATGTATGAAATTAACCACATCATAAATTGAGAGTTGATTGTAATCCATGAATATTTCACTGGGAATTTTTACATTGATAATAAAATATAAATTGATAAACCTGGTCGAATTAATTAGTCAATCAATTAATTCGTAGTTAGTTGAGCTTGTTAGTAACTTGTTAGTTAATACTATTAATAACTTTTTTAGTGTTTGGATTTTACTTTTACGGTTTAATTAAATCAAACGAGTCGGCTCATTAACCGTCGCTTATTGTGATTTAGACTAAATGATGCATTCTCATCATATATGTGATCCTTATCATTTAGGTTTATTTGATGATGAAATAAAAGAAAATAAGCCTCCATTTTCCTCCCAAGAATGGCCGAACCATTCAAGAACAAGAATTGAAATTCTTGTCTTGAATTTTGTATCCAATCCCTTTAGTTCTAGCAAACTCAAGTGTGAGATTCAACCCCTCCTGGTGTGGACCAACTAGAGGCACTATATCCGAATGCTCAACGATGGAATTCAAAGGAGGCTTCGTGAAAGATTTGTAGATAGACTTCCGCTGGCATCACTGTAAGTGTTCTGGTATTCATAATGTATTTTATGAATTTAGATTAATCTATATCATTTTGAGGATCCGGGATGTATGAATTTGGTGTTTAATCACAAATGAAATTCATACTAGATTCTAACAATAAAACCCCATTTTTCAGAAAGTTCAAGACCATAGCTGTAAGATCTGAATCGACAATATCCCAGTAGTGTTGGAAGATTTGAATAAATCTTGGTAGAATTCTGCAGCTAATTTCTGTATCTCTTCTGAATTGGTGTATGAGGTTCCATATTCATCCTGGAGCAATGTGATAGAACTCATTCTCCCCTTCTGAACCGATAGAGCGTGGAAATATGCAGTATTTCTGTCTCCCTTCACACGCCACTCGACTCTAGAACGTTGTCTCCAGTACTCATCATTAGCTGCCCGTAGCTTGTCAATTTCTTTACTCAAAGAAATAGCCTCAACCTTAGACACATTGGTGATAGTGCCTGGTTGAGTCTGTCTAATGCTGCCTGTTTCAAATCAATCTTTTGTTGTACATTACCCAAGGCATCACGTTTCCATTTTAGTAGTCCCAACCTACTATTCTGGATACAGCCAAAAAGGTTTCTCCCTGGCCATCTGAATTTTGTTCCAAGCTGTTCTACCTCGTAGTTTCTCAGAGTAGGCAAATTCAACTACATTCAAACCCGAATCTAGCCTTACCCCTTTTGATCCCATTCCTCCGGGTCCCTTTATTGAGTAATAAAGGTAAATGATCTGAAGTGTTGCTAGATAGATGTATCAACTGTGCATCTGGAAATTCATTCATCCAATCTTTGCTAGCTAGACCCCTATCTAATCTAGCTCTGGTAGAGTGAGGAGAGGTGAAATTATTACACCAAGTGAACGGAAACCCGGAGAAACCGACATCAATAATCCCACAATCCTCGACCATTTGGCGGAAATTATTCATTTGCCAATGTGGTCGGGGGTGAGTTTGGGAGACATGCTCATAATGGTAAAAATAACGCATCTGGCCCCAGTGGGCCGCCTCAGGTTAACTGGGCTATCAACCCGAATAAATAGAGTCACCAACGATGGATAACGAAAAATGACTTCATTTAACGTGATAATAAAAATAATCGTCCATCGGGGGTGAACTAACCAACACTACAACAACCCGAAGTAATAATATAAATGGCAACATCAAACAATTGGTTTTACCACTCAAGACAACAATGTAATTTATTAAACAAAATCACAAGCGAAATATAAAAAGTACATATCGTTGAGGTCTTGAAGCCACCATCGCCACTCTCGCAGGTAAGCAGCTACTCGGCTAATGCATTGGTCATCCCAAGAACAAATCCTAGGGCATAAACGTCTTTCCATAGGGAATAGAGTCAAATTAAAAAAGTCGAGTGAAAACAATATCATAGAAGTTAACCCACCACTCATACAAACAAGGATAACTTAAGACCCTTACCTATTTAACGACTATCCACCTCAAATTATATTTTTTTATGCTACTCACCACAATATAAATCTTTCCTTAATGGCCTCCCACTAACAATCGATAAACCACACCACGTCAACAATTTACACAGTATGCCTTAATCACAAGAGATATCTCTATTTGTTATCTTTTCTTTAAGTATAACTAATTCTCACATAAATATACAACTCCAAACCTACAACAACTCAAGCATATATCTCAACATCTCATAATGTAGCATACACAACTCAACTACTTATCTTTAGTTCACCTTAAAGTGCTACTCCCAATTATAGTCACACACCTCCTATGACATCTAAATATTTCTCATAAGACCCTCCAAATCATTTCATTTTCTTAATATAACTGAGCAATATATGTCTTAAATCAAGATAACCTAAGTACGAAATTATCTCCCCAAATTCTTCATTTAGTATACGGAACTTATTTACCTCAATGGTATTAACGCCTGTGACAGATTCCAACTTATATTTAACACGTTTGAATCCAACTTTCCACTATATATATAATATCATCAACATCATCTATAGATTAGCATGAACGTCGGTCTATAATTTATGTACCTAATGTTCTCATTCAAAAGTTATCTCAACCATTAACCAACTCAACTTTTAACCTTAAAGGATGTATAACGATTAATACCAACCTAGGATCCACAAGAAAATCTGATAATATTATCAATAATCAACCGAAACCTAATTCGACATAATTTCATCAAGGCAACATCTAGTATAATCAGCACAATGTTCATAACCAATAAACGAGTCATAAAACAGATTATACAACACCATAGAAATTTAAACAACATGTCAAGATATAATACAAAGTCTCAATAAGGCACACCATCACCCAGAATAAAATCACAGAGACTCAACAACGACTATAACTCTAGTCATCAAACCATCTATCTCTCATATCTCCACAACTATACCAACCTCTAATGCGCATATGTTCAATCCGTCTACCTGCAGTGAATGACCACCGCCGATAAACACCGCACTTAGCCCCGTAGTATAAGGCCAACACCAACAATGCAATAAAGAAAGTAATAATAGACTTCACACTACACTTATACCAAAAGTAGCGTCAACACCGATGTCACATAGCAAAGTGATAATAGATCTTCAACATCGCACTTATACCGAAGTATAAGGCCAACACCGCACAATGCACATAGCAAAGTGATAATAGATCTTCACGCACTTATACCAAAGTATAAGGCCAACACCGATAATGCACACATAGCAAAGTGATAAGGGATCTCACCGCATCTCTATACCGAAGTATAAGGCCAACAACGCCACATACATCTCATGAAGGAGAGTCACCTAACCCCCTAATCACTCCAACTATAGGGTCATGTTCTAATACTCAAGCCGTCACCTCAAAGTCAAGCATAACTCCAACCAACACCTCTCAACCAACTACTCTATCCAAACAATATCTAAGCACGCCTAAAACATCTCACAATCGTAAATCAATCACAACCACCGACAAGGCCACAGAAATACCAAAAAGTGCATAAAGGCCACGTAAATACAACAGTGCCGACAAGGTCAATAGAATAAGGCCAACAAGGCTCTACAAGGCCACATAAATCTAAATATAAATTTGGGAGTTCAAGCCATTACGTACCTCCAGCAATCTTCGACACGCCGCAGAATAATCACATAATCATATCATGGGTCAGAAATCCAAAATGCCATTGTAAATACCAAAATGCCGACAAGGCCATAGAACATACGAACATAAGTTGGGAGTTCAAATTGTTCCTCAAAAGTAAATCTTAACGCCACATAAATACCATCACAGAATCATCACATGAATCAAACATAACGTACAACCATTACATGCATACCATTCTCACAAAAATCATACCACAATAACATGTTTACACAATTTAAAAGTACGTGAAGTAGCACCCCAGATAAGTACTCACCTTGGTTAGCAATAAGCATCTAATCGATCCAAGTTTCTCTCACGTTCCGCGTCTAATCAAAACACCTCGAAATAACAATTACTACTGCAAATAATTTTAACCCTACCTTGATTAAATTTTTTACTTTTTCAACCCATTTTAGTTACCAATGAACTACTTAAGTATAGATTGGTACTTATGTCAAGACTGTTAAAATGACGAATTTCAACTACCCCGAGTAAATTTCATAAATTTGGTCAACACCTAACCAAAATACTAACATTTTCATCTAATTTCAATTAACTCCAAAATATCAATTTTCCAACCAACGAAACCCATTTCTAACAACCTTCAAATCCCAAAGCCCGCTTACTACTCAAAATCTAACAAAACCACTTCAACATATAATCCTCCAACAACTTATAATTCATAATTTCACCTCAAAAAATCACAATAAAGGTCCAATAACATATTTATACTCTCAACAACTATTTTAGAAAAAGTCAACCCAAAGTCAACTCAACTATCACAACACTTTCTACCAAAAATCGATTATTATCAACTCTTATATTATAATCTAAGCCTAACCAATAATTATATTCAATAATATCTCATAAAAATCGGTCAACCCAAATTCCAAAAAAAGTCAACGGCTCCTAAAATGTCTGAAATCTACATCAAACACGTAATTTCAACTCAAGAATAAATAATTATAACCCAAGAATCAATTGAGCACACATCTGAAATATGAAAAGTCAACGAAAAGTCAACTCGAGATCTCACAAAATATCCAACAAGACCGCACCTTTTTACCTTGAAACCCATTTAGGACGATGAGGGAAAGCCTCTCCAAAAAATTTGAGGTCCAAAGCTTGAGATGAAGGAGAAACTGAGAAGAAGAATCAAAAAAAAAATGGAAGTTTCACCACTGCTGTCGCGCCGCCTCTCCCCGGGAAGAAGGAATTGGGTTTTTTTTTTTGTTTTGGCTCAAGGCTGTTGGGTTTATGTGGTGATGGGTCGCCCAGTCCAACCGGTGGAAACTCCGATCGCTTAATTCAATAGATACTTCCTCGCTTTAACTTATCTCGACAATCAACTTCCAAACTTAACATTTCTACCTCAAATTATATTACCACCCAAATAATACTGGCTTCCATTTGACTACTTTTAAAATTTAAAATTCAAATGTACTACCGAATCGACCGATTCACATATTTTCACTATTCAAATCTCAAAATTTTGATTTTCTCCTCGAAATAATCCAATTAAGGAACTAGTATACTATTACAGTAATATTAGTACGGGACTGTTGCCACCAAAAATAATCTCATTAAAATCTCCAATGAAAGAGTAGGTAATATGTATGAATTTGAAATAAAACGCAATAAACTCCACGATAGTTTCCTTTTGGCTGCTTCATGATGCCCATAGAAACCCACCATTCTCCATGGGTCTGCTCCATCCTCCTTGATAACTGCCTCTATATGGTGAGAAGAAAATGATAGAACTTCCACATCCAGCGTCATGGCTCCTGTAGTAGAGCCAAACCTCCTTGCATTGGGGCATCCACCAAAAAGTGCCTGAGTATTTCAGCTTATGCTTTATATAGTCCCATTCATCTCCATGTAATTTAGTTTCCATTAAAAACAGTATGCGAGGCTTATTAGAAAACACTAGCCCGGGTTAGCAACGAATCGGCCTGGCGCTCCCAAGCTAAGATACTCATGGCTGTCGGCTAGCTTCTGCCTGCAGCCTCAAATGATTGAGTATTACGAATCAATCCAGAAATGAATGGAGCTAGTTTCTACTGAGAACCATTGTTTTTATTTGACGAAGTGATGGGAATCTCTTTGATGCCATGTATGTCTTAGATGGTCCCAATATCACAAATTTGCCTTTTGTTTAGCGATGTTATGTGATGTTGGGGGGATTCAAGCCCCTCTCCATGTTGGTAATTAAAATTTTTTAGAGCTGGAATAAATGCTTCCTTTTCAACTTGATTTGAACTATTTGAATGGGCTGGAAAAATTCCACCCTTATTATTACTCCATATTTATGCCATCGGGTGACGCTCCCATTTGAATTAAGAACCTGGAATTATTATCTTATTTTTAACATACATTATATGTGTTCTCTTATGTTTAATTATACTATTATTATCGCTGCACAGCCTGGCCTCCGTATGTAATTCGTTGGTGTATCATGTCTTTATATATTTACTTAGTGATGTAATTATGAAATATGTAATGGTAAAAAAATAAAAAGAAACTGATAATCACATCATTATTAACAATTGTATCATTTATGTACAAATACTAAATCTAAAATATCAATAGACCATACCATATACATATTGATTAAAACATCATTAGTAGTTGTATCACTTATGTACAAAATTACGGCTAAATATCGATCTAAGTAAGTATCTAATTATGTGATGATTTTAGTCCAACACTTCGTATCAATTTCTTAATCAATACGTATCATTACAATATATTATGGTTACAAATGAAAAATTGATTTTCAATATAAGTTCGACTAAATTTTGCCATCGTATCTAATTTTTTCCATGCTTTATTCGCGACGCTTACTTGTTCATTTGCATGGTCTCGGTATCTCTCTTGGTTGAATAAATTTTAAAAACTCAAGTAATTAGGTCATTGTAAATGGCATAAAATAATTGGTGTTATTGATAAATGATCATGCTAGACTTCCTCTATTAGATCCCATCCCTCAAGCAATTCAATTCTCCGATCACTGATTATCATATAATAATAACGCTCCTCAAATATTAGTCATTTCAAGTGATTAATTATGTATTTGTGATTTAAAATAGAATAGAGAAAAACTACCTTTCATCTTTTGTTACTTCAAAATATGTGAAACAATTTTTGAAAAATTTGTTGGACATTTGGTGTATAGTAAATGCAAAATTTGGCAGGCTTTGAAAGTTGTGTATTCCATATTGCTCTTTTGTGAGGTCAATGTTGAACTTATAATAGGAGTCACTTTATGATTGTGTAAATGTGTTCATATGGCTAAGCTTTTACGGGTGCAAGAGGGTGCACGTCTGGACTAGTATAAAGTTATACCTCGTTTTGATAATATAATACATTATTCCAGAAATGGGCATTGGGGTCTTGGGAGGTCTTAACTGATTATCACGTCTCCTTCCAAACTCCTTTTTGAATATCAAGTTTTCCTACAAAATTTCTACCATTGATTGCCACCAACATGACTTGTATGATTTTATATAAATTTTAACACTTCAATTTTGTCGGTCAAATGAATAATATACATTTGAATTATGAACTAAATATAAAATACGTTTACATCCTATTTTGTAGTGGTCCAATCAAATGTTGAAGTAAATAAGAAATAATTATTAATGATAAGATTGGATTGTTATTGAAATCCACAAGACAATAGCTACATACCACAAAGAGGGTTTGATTGTTATTGAAACTAAAGATAATAAAGTACATACCTACGAGGGTTTGGATTGTTATTGAAACCACTACAATAAAGCATACCATAGTAGGGTTGGATGACTGCATTTTCTTCACGTGGTGTATCTACATGCTCATTTTCATATGATTCCTCGTTACCTAGATGCATATATATGAAACTATAAATTTGTATTCTTAATAAACTATATTTTTTCACCAAGTTAAAAGTGTTTAAAGAATATCAAAAATTATAGATGACTCAATATATGGTGTGGAATTTAACTCAAGCTTCACAAGGAGGTCTTGTGTGGAAGCTTGAGTTCTACACCTGGCTCATGAGCTTTGTCCCATTTACTCTAACGCTTCTTTAGTTAGAAATTTATGTAATTTTACTCTTCATCGCCAATTTACAAAAAAAAAAAAAAAAGCATACCAAAATTCTATTTTGTCCACTTCTACTTGAGCTCCTATACTCAAAGTTCGATTGCAATTCAGACATTCTCTCAATTCTAATTCGTGACAGTGAACTTCTACGTGTCCAACCACGATTCTCTTCTATTTTTCAAGGAATTAATTACCGAAATGGTCCTCGAGTAGTAAGTACCCCGTTGCACTTTGATCCCCAATAGTATGACTGTAGCGCTTTTTTGCCCTCGTAAGTGGCACAAAGTTGCACTTTGTCTCAAACTAACATTTTAATTAAATCTTACCACTTGAAGTTACAGTTTGGTCTCCATAAGTGGCACAAAAGCTATTTTTTGGTCCCCAAACTAACGTCACAATTAATCTCATGATGTTTAAATTAAACAAAAATTTTGGGGACCAAAGTGCAAATTTTGTGCCATTTACTTGTGACTAAATCGCTACGTGACTCTATTGGGACTAATAAAGTACAACCAGCGCCATTATCAAAATCATTTCTCGGTAATTTTCACAATATTGATTAGTATACAAACAAAGGAGTCGACAAAATTACAGGGTGGGCCAAATAAATAAATAAATAATCATTAACCTTTTATTATTAACTTAATTACAAGAGCAACCTACGTTCTTTCGAATCACGAAAGTCATTGATAAGAGAATCAGTATTAAATTCATCTTCTATTTCGCTTTCAGTACACAAAACCAAAGAATTAGTAAGATAATCATTGCACATTTTGTTGCGGAGTTGAGTCTTCACATTTTTCATAGCTGAAAATGCACGTTCAGATGTTGCAGTGAAACAGGGAGTGTAAGAAAGCACAAGAGAAACCAATTTGAATATCAAAGGATAAATTTTTGTTCTTCCAGTCTCTGCCATCCATGGACACTACTTACTAATACTTGGAAGAGAATTCAAATCCTCATTATCAAAAACATCAACTCCGAAGTGTCGCAACTCAATTGGCAACAATTGCTCCATTTCTTGCTCGTTGAAATCTCCTAAGCAATACCTTTTGCTAGTTCCAGGTCCTCAACATCAAACGAAGCATTACTTTTCTTTTTGCATCAAGAGCAATAACTAATATAAAATCAACCCATTGATTGTTCATTGAAACGACTATTCAAACTATTGTAATTAAAATATATAGTAGATTAGTAGCATAAAATATATCGAATTCTATAATGATTTTCAAAGTCATTTAAATTGACTGCTACTTCTAAATTTTATCTTTCACTTAGGTTGGGAATTTTCTATATGCCATGGCCTACACAAAATCCTTTACCTTTTAGAAAATCATCCTAATTTAATTGCTCCTGTAGCCCTTAACAAGGATTTTGCCGTTCAAATGAAGATATAGAGCATTCACAATGTCTTGTAACTTCCTTTTCAGAGCTTAAGAAAGAGAATCCGTAATCTACATCAATTCTTTGATGAAATGAAAAATGAAAACAAAATCAAATGTATTTATTGCCTCAAAAGAAGAGAATGGTTGACCACATATTGCTATTTTTCCCTCTTTAATAATATGATCAAGAACTGCCCAGAATGCCATCCCATCTTGAAAATGATCTCGCAATCCCAAGTACTCATCTCCAGCTCTTTGTAAGCTACAAACCTGGAGAATGTCCTTCCAATTTCAAGTCCACAATTTTCAATCATTTGAACAATTTCTTCTGCTTGAGCAACTAAAGTCACCAGGTCGCTAAGACCCTAGTGGCATAATTGATAATATGTCTCAATTTCTTGAAAAAGTTCTCAACATAAACAATCTCAATTGAAGGCGGTGAGCAATGCAATGAACATACTATGAATTGTTTCGAGAAAGAACTGAAAGAATTCCATTCCTCAATGTTATTGATGAAGTGTTCTTAACATGCACTTGATCAAAAAAGCACTCTCTTTGTATTCCTTTCTTATCAACAAATCTAAACACTATCGCCATATGTTCTTTCGTTGAAACATCCTTAGATTCATCTACAATAATAGAAAATAAAGAGTCATCAATTTCATCTCGTATCGTTTGTCTAACTTTTCTTGCAATGAGTTCAATTATCTCCTTTTGAATTTGTCCCAAAGTGTAAGACACGTTTCCATAACGTTGTTTCATCACAATCTGTTCCTTCTTGACATAAGAAGTCAAAAGGTCTAGCAATTCATGAAAATTTCCACGATTCAATCATTCTTCCTTTTCATCAAGACTTCTAAATGCCAATCTTTGGTGTGTCAAATATTTTGTTACATTAATGGATATTTTCAACCACAACCTATTGTCTTCTCTTTGTTGTGCACTTTATTTCTCAAATGATTGGGTTATATGTTGTGGTTGATTGAATAAATCCAACATAGATGGTACAACTTTATCATGAAATGAATTCACATCCCCTATGTGTATCAATAAAGCATAATTTTGTCTACCTACCCTAGGATCACAGCCCCCCATGTGTGTCAATAAAGCATAATTTTTTCTACCTACCCTTTTCCAATCTTGAAAACCATCAATTGTGAACGTTGTTGGATTTTCAGACTATTGAACACGAAGCACGGATGACAAAAGACCTTATCAGATGACTTTGAATATTTTAACCATGGAAAAGTTATGAAATAATGATGTTGACAACGTCGAGGGTGCTCAACAGGGCAGAAAAGCGGAAAGTTGTATTTTACTTCCTGATGACAAGGACCATGTTTAATATAAGCCCGTCTAACTTCATCGCATTGGTTAATAGGATATTTTCAAATTTGAGATCTCATAGCGGGATCATAATTGATAGGATTCATACTAATATCCTCATTTTGAACTCGCTTTGAAGTTTCCAGCTGTCTCAAAGCCATAATATCTATAACAGGGTCATCTACAATTTGTGCCTTCTTAGCTAAAGGAATTGGTTTCTTTTTTCTTTTTAAAAAAGAATTAATCATTCTAGGCTTTCCTATTAGCTAAAAAAAAAGAAAATCTTGACATAAACACATGCTAAATTATTAGGAAAGAAAAAAAGAATCGATCATTATGTCACAACTTATCATTATAATCCATTAGTCATTCTAGGATATTATATTGAAATCATAAATTTGTGATAATGATAGATTTATATTATATTTAATACTCCCTGAAAATTGACCCACTCAATTGGACGATTTTATTAAATTATTACATAATTATGAAATTCAATCAGTAGCATAATAGGTAAGATAATTCTAAAAATTAAATAGTCTACACTCTAAGTTCTCAACATAACACTCAGAACAATATAAACACAATGCAGGAAACTTTTAAGCCCATTGTTCTTCTAAGCTCTTAATATTGTCAATTTGACACAATGTTCTTCTAAACTCTATCAACACTAAGCAATAAATTTTTTAACTCAAAATAATTACTCCCTAAAACATTAAGCTCAAGTAATGAAAATCAAACTACCCAATTTAACAATTTAAATCATTATTCAATTCATTTCAACTTCAAAAATTAGTCAATTATCAAATTCTATCTGCCAAAAAACATTTATTTCAACAAAAACACCATCACTTATTTGTTCTATAACTAATTTAAGGAAAACTTGCAAGTTGAGAAAGATGTCGTTTTCGTAACTTGCAAGAGTCCAAGTGAGTAAGGGCTAAGAAGGTAAGTTGAGAATAGAAAGGAGTTGTTTTGTTTTGAAGTGTTAATAATTTTTTGATATATATAATAGGTGATTTTTTTTCAAAACCGTGGTGGGCCCTAGCCTACTTTTGGCCCAGAATCCTCCGCTAATTGAAATAACATCTAATCAGACAACAATGAAGTGATCCTTCTAGATGTTATAGCACTTGGTTCAACAGACAACAAAATAAGAAGAAAAAGAACACAAGCAATTGTTTGCCCAGTTCACGTGTTGATCGAAGATCTTTTGAACTTTATTTTGAAGATAATAAATTACGCCGTTAAAATTAATGAGCTTTTGAGTTGACTTATTTCAATGCTAACAGGCATTACTTCAAGTCAACCTAAAGATTTGAGCTCTCGAAGCGGCCGAAGTGGCTTATGCCTTGTCTCTTCGACAAGCGATTCCTCCTAATCAGAGAGATGAAATTTGCTGCTTTGAAGGCCGCTCTAGCCTCCACGTGAAAAGGAAAGACCTCGTCCTTTCCAAAAGAGATGACTTGGCCGATCTGTGTTTGAAGTGCTGTTTAGAACGCGAGAGTCTTTAATGACGCTAGAGAGGCCTTCAAGTCTATAAGAGTGAAATGGAGACGTTGAAGAAGACCAAACGAGAACTCTAAGCGGTCAACGAGACCCTCCATGAGATCCATATATCCGAGGCCCAAAAGATGTTAAGGGGTACATGACAAAGTCGGGTGGGATGGAGGCTCGTGATCGAGGAACTCTATAGAGCGATGGACACCTCTCGTTGAGAAGTTTAAGCAAAGAGAGGAATATCAGATCTTGCTCAAAGGTGACACTGTGACCTCCTTCGTAACTGTCAAAAAGGTGGCCACCCATTTCCCTGGCATGTCCTCCCATTTCACTAACTTCGCTTGCCACGCCTTTGGGAGAAGGGCACTACGTGGTCATTCTCCTCTTTGATGACCAGGAGGAGGAGCCTCGTTGAGCGAGGACGATTCTCAAAGTGGCTCAGTTTTGTGATTTAGGCCGATGAAAGATCCTAGGCCCTTTAGATTTATAAACTTTTGTAATACCTTGGGTCTCTTTTGTTAGCGGTACCATTAGTTTGTACAACTTTTTATTTTCAATTTGAAGCGACTATCATCTTTGTCGCATATTATTTTATTTTTTCTTTATTTTCTCTCTTCTTTCAATTATCATTCTCTATTTAACTATTCATATTATATCATTTGCCCCTTTACGAGAGTATGTGAATAATATGCTTAAATCATTTTTATACTACTTCCTCGATGATCGGCCATGACTTGTTAGTTCTATGACTTAGCTTGACAGTATAATTTTGAACTAATTCCTCCGATCCTCAAGGAAATATCCGATGAAGGACTCCCAAAACCGTTCGAAGGGATACGATTTAATGATTGCTCAATTTTCACGTCTGAATTTCGCTTTTGAAATGACTTCGGTCCTTTTTTAACTAGTTCTCATTTAAGACAAGGGAAACGCTTAATGATCGCTTAAATATAGTTTTTAGGGGTCCATTGCCCTCCAGCTTACTCTTCTTCCTTCACTGATTCATAGGAATCCATTTATGATCTGTTTGTTGTCATTATGGTTTTGTAAAGCCAAAGTTCGTAACTCTTTCCTTGTCGCTGCCAAGTGGTAAACTTTATATAATGTTGTTGTTAGTTTTTGGGACCTTGCCCCGTTACTCTTTCCTTATCGTGGCGAAGGATAATAGGTTATTTTTTTTGTCTTCAAATTTAATAAAGCTTTAAACTCAAGCTAAAATCAAACACGGTTAGATAAATATTTAATGTAAACCAAATCATCATAGACTTCAAAATAGAAATGACCGTCTCATCAACTTAATTTTGAAATTGTCGAGGGACTCTACAATCCTACACATAATATTTCTTAAGATTGATTTCGTTAAGTATGCTCAATGTCCTTTCCTAATAGCCTAATATGTAGGTTCCTCGCCCTACGACTTCCTCTTAACTTGGTAGGGTAGTTCTCATTTTGGATTTAGTTTGTTGTTATCCTTGGTCCTGTTAGCCTTAAAATATCCTCAAAGACTAGGTCCCCAATGACGAATTGCCTATTTACCCTCCGATTGTAAAACTTGGCCATCGCTTGCTTTCTGTACTTTTGGATTTTGACAATAGCTCAGTCTCTTCCTTCATCGCCAAAGTCTACGCTTCTCTCACTCATTCGCCATTCTCGATCCTCGAACCCAATCTTTCTGATGTTTGAGGCAATACCCTAAGGGTAGCACCGCTTCGCGCTACAGACCAAGCTAAAATGGTGTCTCGCCAGTATCATTGGAAGGTGTGGTTCGATAGGACATAACACGCGATCGGCTTGCACCACTTGCTCCTTGATCCAAGCAAAGTTCTTCGATTCCCAAGAAAATGGATTCTATTCATAACTTCCACTTGGACCGCTGTATTAAGGGTAACACACAGAAGCGAATTTGTGCTCGATTCCTCAATCGCTGACACATTTCCCGCATGATCGTAGCATTGAACCGCGGACCATTGTTGGAAACTATTATCTTCGGATCCCAAAGCGGTGACATGTTCTTCCAAATAAACTCTCCTCATCTTTTTGGCCACCCACTTGCTAAAGTAAATTACCGCAACTATGGTATCTTTATATTTAACCGGTGAAGTCAAGAATTGTCCTACTGCATCGATTCCCCAAGCGGCGAACGGAATTGGGAAAGAAGACGAGTCATCTTCACATCGCCGCCGAGGGATCGCTCGCATCTTCTAAATATGAATCGCATTTTCACATATTCCAACGTCGTTCATTATCATGACCAAAAAATATTCGGCTCGTGTGATTTTTAGTGCTAGGATTATCCTCCCATATGATGTCTGCATTCTCCCTCATGCACCTCGTGAGAGGACCCGGTCGATGTTTCTTTTGCTACATGCACAGAGGGCCTAAGTACGAAGCGCTTCTACAACTCTCCTTGTATCATTTGGAATTTGTAGCTTCGGCTTTTGATTTTACGGGCTTCCGCCCCATCATTTGGCAGTTCGCCCATTAGGATGACCTGCCATGGGCTTCTAATACTCCTCTTTCTTCCAAGTGACTCCTCTCATGATTTCTTTTTCTTCATAAGTCGGGCATTTCGACCTTACCACATGACTCGGCATTTCGTCGAAATTGCCAGACGAGAAAGATGGTCGGTATGCTCATTTTGCATGGTGGATATGATCAAGATCACATATTCAATCCTTGTGCCAACAGGTGGCCTTGGCAGATACTTTTCAAGGTATTGTTCTTAACCCCACAATTTCTCAATACATGTTCTATGACCAACTTCGAGTCTCCTAGGACTTTCAAGCGGTTGATATCCAAAGCTTTAGCCATTTGCAACCTTGTCACCATCGCCATATGAAGCTTCGTTGTTGTAGCTTTAAAAGCAAAAAGCGTAAGGCACATCTGAATGAAATCGTTTGCCCCCTAATCCCTTTTATCATTACTTGCTCCGTCGACGTAGAAATTCCATTTTGGGGCTTCTTCAAGTATTTTTGTCTGGCTTGGAGCTTCATTCGCTGACCGAGTACTATTTTCCATAATGATATCAGCCAAGATCTGTGCCTTGATCCTAGCGCGCGAGGGCGTAATTAATCTCAAATTCACTTAATTTGATGGCCCAAGTGGTGAGCCTCCCTGATCAAGTGTAGAATTGAATATAACTCCGCTATAGCCTCCCGATCCGCTATTACTTTGATAGGATGGGCTTCAAAGTAGGTTTTAAGTTTTCTCTTTACTAAATAACAAGGCGAGGATAAACCTATCGATGAGCCGGATATTTTCTTCTCGGTCCGTGAAGGACACATGGCTAACATAATATGTAGGTTTCTGAACTTCTTTTCTCCTCTCTCTTAACAGACATACTAATGACGGCACCTCCGATACTACAAGATACAACCGGAGCTCATCGCTTCCTTCGCCTTGTAAAAGTTTAGAGATCCCAAATATTGTTTCAATTCTCAAATGCTGCGGCGCATTGAGAATCCTAACAAATTCCTCCTCTGGCAGCTTGATTTTGATTTTCTTGAAGAAAGGTAAATTGTGGTCGTCGATTTGAGATGGTCCACTTTAAGGTTGCCGTGCAACGTCGATTTCTAACATCCTTATAAGTATCCTGGGGCTCCATGCTCAAAAGTTCTTTGATATTGTCGGGGTTTGCCCCTATCCCTTGCTTACTTATCATGAACTGGAGGAATATTTCTCAAGTTACCCCAAATGAACATTTCTCTAGGTTGATGCGAAGTCTGCATTCCTTCAACCTAACATTCTTCCAAATTTTATGGTATTGGTCAGCTTTTGACGAGCATAAAAATCCACGTATCTCCATGTTATTCTAATCCGACTTTGGAAAACAGAGTTTACATTCATTTGGTGAATGATTCGGCAGTCTTAAGGTTTAACGACATGACCTCCAAAGAATACATGTCGATTCCTGCTATGAATGCCGCTTTCTCCTAGTCTTGTGTGTCAAGTAGGATCAGTGGATACCCCCTCGATGCATCTAGGGCCGCTTTCTGGTCTTTAAAGTCAAGTAGGATTTGGCCATATTCATTAAGTCAAAGACTTCGTGACGGCACTTGCCTCCCTCAACATGGCAAATGATAGTAGTCCTTCTACAAGCTTTTGTTCAAATTGGTGAAGTTCTCGCACATCCTCCATTTGTGGCTATCCACTCTGGGGAATTGGAGCTCCTCGACGCTTGTGGCTACCAGTTCTTCAACCTCTTTTTGTATCGCCCGGTTTTTATCATCCAAAAAGTTTATTTTCTTCTTCTTAACTGGTTTGAACGAAGGGTCTACGTAGCTTGTGGTGTGATATCTCATTACCCACACCGAACAATCATATTTTTTTTATCAACTTAATGAGGTCTTTTCAAAGGTTTCTTTCGCCCAACCGAGTGCCTACTCAAAAACTCGGTCTGGTCGTCTTTCATCAAAGGCCACTGCTTCCTTTAGTCTTCATGGGGCATCCTCTGTGGCTATCGAAGCTTTTAAGATCGCTGTCCTTGCGCTTCCCTCGATTCGCAGGGCTTCCTCCAACATTCATTACCCCTCGAAAGTGTTTTTCTTTGGTGCCTTTTCCTCTTTGGGGGTTCCTTCGATAAGCCTGAAGAATGGACAGCTGATAAAATTCAATGACCTCTTTCTGATCTTCCCGACATCTCTCCTACCTCTCCCATGCGGGGAACATCAGTCTTGAGATGCAAAAGGGACACGACGCCGTAGCCGTTAGTGTTATCTCCTATGAGCCCATTTATAAGATGGGTCGGTTATATCCACGACCGTAGCTGGCTTCGCACCATGATTGTTCGGGAGGCATTCCCCGCTGCGGACATCCAACTCAAATATTCTTATTGGGAGAATTTGGAATGTGAGTTATCATTATCCCCTTATTGCCTTCTATCATTTGCGCATTCGAGGAGGAGGTGACTCCCTATACCTTCGAGGGGATCCCATTTGATCATTTTTCATAAACTCGCTCAATTGACCCCTTTTATCAATTTCTCAATCTCCGCCTCCAAAACCCGACACACTCGCCGGTATTATGTCCTTCGCCTTTGTGGTATCTACGTAATTTTTTAAGGTCCCTGCGATGGGGAGAGGCCTGATTTTCTGCGTTCTTTGGGAAAACTTTGTCTTCTACCTAGGCGTAAATCCTCCCCACCGGACCTCGGGTGGTCTATAATGGCACTCCCATCAGTCCGGCATTCTCTTGGGACCTTGTGTCTTCTGCCGAGGTGACTCTGCCTCTAAAGGGTAGATTATCTTTGGGTTTTTCTAATCTTTCCCAAATTCGACCCCTTCCAGGAGAATCTCGATGTCCCTCGAGGGTGATTTCTTCCCCTGGTCTTATGTCGCCCTCTCTAATAACAACTTTACCTCCACCTTTATGTATTGGATGCACCAGCTCTTTGATAATTCGTATCTTGTTCCTAGTGGCTCCAAAACTAACTTCTCCTTTAGCGGCCCATACCTAATCCATGGAAGAATGATATCATCGTCACCGTTTCGTTGGTTGTTGGTGTTGGAAGCTACTTTCAAATCGGTGGCATAACTCCTTAAAGTCTCCTGTGCCTTTCCCTCAGATTTCCATTAGGGTCCTCTCGTCAAGATCGGCGAAAATCGACGCCCCAAACTTATCCATGAATAAATCCACCAATGCCTTGCCAACAATCTATGGAGTTGGAGCGGTAATTTGTGAAACCACTTTAGAGGCTCTCGAATCTCGACAGTTGGCAACTGTTCCCTCGCTACCCTGCCGCTTGGCCCAAAAATGAGAGCTGCGAATCAAAAGACTTGAGGTGATTGCTTGATCCCCTATCCCACTTAACGCTTTTAAATTTAGGCATCCTAAATCCCATAGGCATCTTCGAATGCCTTAGCCTGTTTGAAAAACGGAATCAAAGTGTTATGTTTTACTCCGCTCTAGACCAGGGGTAATGTCTTCGGTGCGCCTCATCGACTTGTTTCAGAAAAGCTTGGCATTACTATTACCTCGCATCATGTTTATTTGGTGGTCTAGTGCCATGTGTACTTTGTTTTGTCGCCTATTTCCGTGATGAGCTTTAGTGTCCCTGTCTCGGTGGTTTGAAATAGATTGGCTCGTCACCTTCCTTTGTGTACCGGTTTCTGTTTTTCCCTTACAGGGACCTGTGAACTATCGATGTCGTGGAGGTCATAGCTTTATCATTAGACTCTCCGGTATGAGAGTCCTCAAAAGGCTGTGATGGCGAATATGATTTTGCCTGGGCTCCGGAGGGGAAGTTTTGCCAACTCCTCGTCGCCTGATCCTGAGCTCACCGTGGCCTTTGTCGGCATGGGCTTTATTTTTACCGCGATCCAATTCGGCCGGAGACGATCGGGTGACCGCTGAGACTACCTGCGATGATCATATATTTGTAATGGGTTCCCACAGACGGCACCAATTGATGTAAGGGGTCTTGGCGAGGGCCTATTAGATCGGTCCCTCACCTCGCCCCTGCTCAACATCTCTTCCGTGAACATTCTCAGTGAGGGCGAGGTCATTTGAACAGCTCCTTCTGCCGGTTATAAGGTTCTGTGTCTTGGTTGGTTCTTTATCGGTACTGGTATCCCTCAAGCAACTTGATGTTATGTCTGAGAGTCAGTATCTTATAGACCACGACTGCAAAGTCGATCACAAATACCGATGAGATAAAGTCAATTATTTGCTCAAATGAGCAACTGCATGGAAATTGGGCATCAGAATTCAATTTTTGAATGTGGAGAATGAAGAGTATTTATAGAGTGAATCAAGAACCTTGGTGAAGGAGATGGTGATCGCTGTCAAGATCTCCTCGATGGACAAGTTCATTTTCCCATATTGAGTCTTTGAACATATCATTAAATTGGCCTTTAATAAATGTTCTTTTTAGCGTTGTGGTCCATAAATTACATTTATATCACAGCTTCTAATGAACAAGATTCTAGAAAGTCAAAATATTTCTTTTGAAAAATTCTTCATAACATATTACTAATCAAATACGGGCATATTTTAGCCCTTAAAACAACGAATAATTTTATTTTATTTTTATTTTTATTTCTATTTTTTACTAGATATCAAACGATTACATTCTAACAATACAATCATAAACTCAAGGAAAGAGGCAAATTAGGCATGAAATGAGCTTCAAACCAGGAGGCAAAAAACTTCCTCCTAACTACTTTCCTTGCCAGCAAGAGGACTCGAACACGGGACTCAGCTAGAGATACGCATGTTTGCCATCGGGGCAAGTTGTCTTGACGAATACCTTACTTTTTGAATCAATTTTCCCACCTCATCTCATGGAAACTCTTTTTGACCATTCAGCTGGTTAGATATTAAAACCTTCTAATAAAAAGCTTTTATGATATTAATGTTAGGATTTAAGACCCCTAAATCCCTCTCGGAGTTTCAAGCAATCAATAAAAACGACAGAAATTTAAATGCGGAAATAAACAGACACCCAAATTATACAGGTTTCCCTCAAATGTAAAAGGTACGTCCTGTCGCTACGTAATCCACTAACAAACCGTAAGATCATATAAAGCTTCCTACCACTAGCTATAATCTATGTTGAGTATTTTCTTATACACCGAAAATCTCAACCACAAAGCCTATCAAGAACTAAGATAAACTCTCTAAGTTCTTCAAGAACAAAAACTATGTTCTTCAATAATATTAAAGACCTAATATTATTCTAGGATGAATTCTAGTATTTTTGTGTGATAAATAAAACTCATAGTGTTCATCCAATATTTATAGGTAAAAACCTAACAAGGCTATGTCTTTCTGGGCTTCAAGATGTCAAAACCACAGTCCCAACCCCAAGAATGAGGTTCAGGAGCAGTATGGGGATTGCAGGCTGCTCCCATCCCATCCCGACCTCTACTGTTTTTCCAAAAATAGCAGTCCTCGAGAAATGACTGTCAGACCTGTCCACCCTGTTCCCGACCTCACGCTAAAATTTGGTCTTCAATTCCAAATAATCTCCCACTTGAAGCCACCAAATTTCGGATCACTGCCTCAAGCACTAGCCCTCCGCAAGCAGCTTCCTGAGTTCATCATCCACGAACTCCCACTGAAGCTTTATCCCCAACTTCAGTATCTCTTTTCCAATCCCGTAACATCCCCGAATGACACCAACTGACTACCGAAGAGAATCTAGGAAATTAGTCATTGTTTCATTCCGTTGGACTTTTCCCCATCTCAGATAATCACCATGTTCTGCCTCTGCCTTCTTGATTCTCAAAATGTCCTCAACCCACTAATCTTGGAAAACCTCCAAGCTCATTTGGTCATCAATGAATTTCTCTCTCCCATCCATCACGCCATGACTTCTTTTGGGACTCAATTCATTTAATCGGGGCATTTGATCAGAACACCTTCAATAGTTAAAGTAAATAATCAGAGGTTAAATGTACTTCACCTATTTATTCTTTTGAAACAGTCTCTTCCGCTAACACAGATATTCCAAGTAACACAAAACCAAATATCTTCCCAGTTCCTTCCTAATTTGAAAACTCATCAGCAAATGAAGTGGCTTAAGCATCTCTACTGAAGTTGGGGTACCTTTTCGCAATCAATGCAACTTCATTTGCACAGCTCCTCGACTTCCGAGAACCTCTCGCACATCCGCAATGAATTTCACCAATCCACAATCACTTTCAGAGAAACTCCCATGTCGAATTTCCTCATCTGCTTTTCTCTGCACTCAGATCCTCTACTCGTATTCTTTTGAGAATTGTCAGCTGCTATGAATTTTAATTCTCACTTCTTCGCTTCCTATTTACCATTGCTCTAAACAACCTTCCAAGCACACTTCAAAGAAGTTCAATAACCATCACGATCCAGCCGGACTCACCGAAATTGTCCCCTTTTCCCCTAATTTCTGAACACACCTCACTTTTGTCAGTTTCATAAGGAACCATCTCGACAATTTCGCATTCACATCTCCCATACTCCATTACATATATCCAACCACCATCAAGAAGATGAACAAATTCCATAATTCCCAGAAATATACCCACCATTACATTCCTGTCATGCGTAGTATGAAAAGATGCTCCAGAATCTACTATCCAGGAATCAACGGAAGCATTCACAGATAAAACCAAAGCATCAGAATAATCGCTCAACACAACATGAGCATCACCGTTAGCTTTGTAGTGCCTCTTCATGTGACCCGTCTTGCCACAACCCCAGCACACCAGATCAGAATTATATCTACCTCTACTCTGTGATCTCCCACTGTTTCCAAAACCTCTGTCTCCCGTTCTTCCTCTTCCTACACTTAATGCAAAGACTCCCTTAACATCTTCACTTATTTATGACTCTCCCCACAAGATACTCTATCTACAACCACCTTCGCTCAACCTTGTTAGTACTACAGAATTACTAACCGCCGCCCTCATTGACTCCCCAACTTCCAGGTAAGGAAGCCAATAAAATCAGTCTCGCATCTCATCATCAATATTACATCTACCATCTACGCTTCGATTAATAAATTAAAACATTAAGATTCTCGCTATGGGTGTACTTTCCGACATCTTAAGGTGAAACAGTTTTTTCATGTTTGAAGTACCTTATTATTTGCAGATGGGCTCTCTATACAGATCGCATGTAAAGCTTCATCGCCTCCCTTGGGTGGTCTCCTTTAGTAACGCTTAGCAACAACGCTTCTTTAATCACCCAAGACTCGCCCGGTCTGTTCAACCATTCATATCCTCATCCATCTTCTCACAGGCTTCTGCACTAGTGGGTTTGTTCAGCTTCTTTCCGCTCAGATAATCCTCCATACACATCTTCCAATGTGCAACCCAATCACTAATTTCTACAAAGATGTGTCACAATTCTTCAGCTCTCCAACCATTGATTCTTAAATTTCAACCAAGCTACAACCAAGTTTGATATCAATTGTTAGGATTTCAAGACCCCTAAATCCCTCCCGAGTTTCAAGCAAATCAATAAGAACGATGAATTTAAATGCTGAAATAAATGCATTACCAATAAATTTATGTTGTGTCTCCTCTCAATGCAGTGTACGTCATGTTGCTGCTACAGAATCCACTAATAAACCAGAAGATTGTTACAAGCCCTACCACTAGCTATAATCAAGGCGTTGTATATTTTCTACACCGAAAATCTCAACCACAAAGCCTATCAAGAACTAAACCTATGTTCTTCAATATTAAAGACCTAATATTATTCTAGGATGAATTCTAGTATTTTGTGTGATAAATAAATAAACTCATAAACATCCAATATTTATGTGTAACAAACCTACTAAGCCTACGCCGCCTTTGTTGGCTTCAAAGATGTGAAAACCCGCCAAAAACGAGTCTTCCGGAACTCAAGAAAGTCAAAACAGGCTGGGAGCAGGTCGAGACATAGGTTGCGTTCACCTATCTCCTGACCTCCTACTGTTTTTCAAAAAGAAAAGGTCCCCGAAAATGGACTTGGTTGGGACCCGCGTCCCGACCTTACCCCCCGACTCTATTGTTTTGTTCAGCAAAATTTGGTTCAATTCCAACAATTAATACCGATCATCTTTTGTTTTGATAGTATTATTTGTAGTATTTTGGACTCCTTAAAAACAAGATCACCTTCAATAAGATCCCATTCTATTCTTCCAATATTGGGAGATTATAAGCAAAAACTAGTCTCTGATTTGACGAAACAAACTCAAACCATTTCAACTGAATCCTTCAAAACATCGCATATCCAATGCCGCTGAGAGAGGTATCAATAATAAACTCATTGTTAAGTAGTCCTTGTCAGAGCTATTGTCGAAAGAATTGTCACAATATTTGCATCGAGATTCTGCAGATCAATCCGTAGGGTTTTATCCTCAAGTTTTAAGCAATACAAATGGACAAGAATTAGAGGCATACCTTGCCTCAAGAATAGAGTATGGATATGCCTCACCATATCTCGTGCTCTCTCCCTATGTTTGGAGGGTTTATTCACATGATGCCCTGGATGAAATCACAACCTTCATGACATTTATATCTGATACCAAATTAGGGAACAACTAGATGAAAATGCTAGTAAAGTTTTGAAAAGTAATTTGCTTAAGGAAAATTTATTAAAAGTAGACTAAAAATTAGAAGTAAAGATAATGTTGGGTAAAAGCACTAGCGTCCATTGTCGTTCTGTTTTAAGATTCTACCCAAATTTTGCAATGATTTTCACCTCCATTCAATCCATTTTAATCTTCTTCACCTATTTTTGTCATTTCGTCATATTTGGCCATTCATTAATTCGCTAACTTTAGCTTTCAAATCAGTAAATGTGCTCACTTTTCCTTGATAAGTTTCTCAACATCCATTTGATTTGAGGTTTACAATCTGACTATCTTATTTGGAACGATCTATCTATCCAATCTATCCATACAGGCCTCCATGAAACTACAACAACAACAACAATGGTGTATCATGTCTCGCTCATAAACTCAATAAGTTGTAGAAATAAATATCGGCCATATTATGGGACAAGCAAAGAATAGCCTTTTTGGGTTTCCTTAGTGGTGGAGACGAGTTTGACACAGATTTTACCACAATATTTACATAAGACAACTCTTTTTTCTTCATTACCCATGTCCATTGCCGAAGGAAGCAATTGGGAAGGTTTGGGAAAAATTGTGAATCAGGCCTTTAAAATGGACAACTTAATAAAAATTATGAAAATTGGATGTAACTTGTGTGAATAACGTAACGTATTATTAATTTATTATAAACGCCAACATAATCTTGCCAACAGTTTAGCGGAACGACAAAAAAAATAGCTTCATGTAAGAGTAGAATGGACTAAATGGGAGAAGTCGCTGCATGGGTGCTTGAACGGAAATGAACTCGAACGACAATGGGCTTAGTACCTTTTGCCAATTAATGCTTGATCACCACTATATAATAGGGTTTTCAAACGGTTCGGTTCGGTTCGCTTTGTTGTACTAGAACCCAACCTTATTTCATCGGTTCTTCAAAGGCTCAACCAAACGTTCGTCTACTGTCTAATCCCATCGGTTTCCATCAAGTTTCAAGAATTTCTCGGTTTTGAGACATTTTGGAGCATATTTCCATTCTTTGAATCTCAAAATTAAGTCCTTAAGTTAGATTTAACCCCTTGTAATTTCAATGACCTCCTTTAAGATTAATTATACAATCTATACACATTGAATACATGTAATACCAATTATTTTTACATATATTTGTATACTTATATTATTAGTTTAGTATTTTATATATATTTTATTTCATTATACCAATAATGAACAAAATTAAATCTAAATTTTCTTAAAATGTGTACAATGCAAATACTACAAGATCTGAAAATGATAATAAATAAAATTAAAAAAATCTTACAATAAAATTTAGAAATCGGTTCGGTTATTTCCCAAAGCGGTCTAACCTAAATTAGTTCGGTTCTTCTTACGAACTCCAAATCATTCAAGCCCATCAGTTCCAAAAAAAATTTCTATTATTTTCGGTTCGGTTCTCACGGTTTTGCATTTGTTGTCACCTTAATATATAATATGTATACTAACATTCAAACCTTAGGGGACCAGGTCCGCCCTTGTTTCCCAAGTCCGCCCCTGCATGATAAATGATAAAACATGAACTTTAGGGATTTATACAAATGATAAAAAATCCTGTAGAAAAAGGGACGGAGGAAGACAAGACATTTAAAACCATCGATTTAGTAGAACTAACTTTGGTAGACAATAGCTTGAAAAATTAGGAAAAAAATATAACCAAAGATCGATATGTACTTTAGGGTGCTCAATTCAAGAAGCTTACCTACCTCGAGTCCTGGTTGTAATGAAATACTTGGACATCCAAGTAGTTAAAAAATCTTGATCTTGAAGAAAGTAAAAAGACAAAGGAAAATTAAATATGTTTAAAATTTTGACTAATTAGCTATTTTGGGTCATGAACTATCGCTTAATTTTTTCAACTTGTTCTCCCGAACTTTTTCATCTTTTTAGCCTTATCCCTAAACTTCTTATATTTTTTCTCGAGTGCCCTGGTATGTACATTAAATTTCTGTGATGCCCTCCTAACACGAGCACAAAAAGGAATTGTTACTATTACTACATTTATGAGGCATATTGTAAAATAACTTAACATGAGAGCCTTTTTATAATACTCCCTCCATCCCACAAAGATTGTCCATTTTTGACTTTTGTTATACCTCTTGAATTTTGACTATAGATATTTTTGTTTGTATTGTATAATAATTGATAAAAACCAGGTCAATGGAAGACATTTCAAAAGTCCTCATTGATATACTTTAATACAAACACTAAAGTTCCATGTTTGAAAGGCAATTATAAAAAAGTAGACAATTTTTTATGGGATGTAGATAGTAATTAAAATACTACATACTTTCTCCATAGAAGATCTGATATGTCCAAAGGGACTTTCGCTAGTTTATCAACTGTGGGTGATGCCGTAGTTTGTTATAAAATGGAAAACCACAACAAGAATTCTGAGGAAAAGAACGTCCACCTTCCCTCAACAAACTCCTCCACTACTCCTCTACTCCCCACCTGTTTTGTTTAGTGTGTTAGCAACCAATTATTAGAGTAATACGGAAAACGCTCGCAGTTTTATTAATTATATAAACGCTAACCTCCTCGATAATCTCATATAACAAATGGGTTGGTTTGGTGACTTGTCCAACATAATTGGGCCTCCGAAATGGATCATGGTGAACAAGGCACCAAATAAATGCAGACCTGGACCACGAGTGGGCTGTGAACAAAAAGCTAGTAGCTCAGGCAAGTCATCCAAATTTCAGAAGAAGAGAGAGCTGGAGACTAATGGCTTTGGTTCCGCCTCAATTAAGGCAATTAAGATCAGACATACCAAACCTCTCACTGAGCTAAGGCCCCACCTCAAAGTAACGGTTTAGGCAGGACTATAAAAACCCCTGAGGCCAAATCAAGTAAGTTCATTTGTGATACTTCCAAATTCTCTCTCTTTCTGGTGAAACTAAAACTCTTTCGACTACTTAGTGACTCGACGTTGGAGTGTTTTCCTGAAATGGACAACCTGTCCCTGTTTGTAAGAACTCCCTGATTTGGGATCCCATGATCAAGCTCAACTTGGAAGATTTGTGCATCCGCCATCAAATCGAACCAGATCATCATTAAGGACCACAGCGGGAGACTTGCATTAAGAAAGTCAATACCCACTCATTGTTATTGTTATCATGGGAAGCAAATGGGAGTACGACAACCAAGCCCGGGGAATGATGGACTAATTTGAACAATCCGGCCGACTGACTGTAGGTCAACACTCAAGGACTAGTCCACCTTGAGGTATGGAGGAAGAGTGCCTTGAGGAAAAACCCGCCACCCACCGGAGATGAAGCCAAGTTATCATTTTCATGGGCACTGCTTGTAAATCAAGTAATGCAAAGAATGCCGTGAGGAGCTTCCCCTAGTTGAGAGGGGAGAAACCTGTGAATTGTCATCCGTCCGAGAGGATGCAAGTTTTGTTGTCCTCATACCCATACCCCCCCTGCATGAAGGGAAAATCAAATTTCGCAGCGGGAAGCAAAGTCGCCACAACCCAATCCGGCGTGAGAGTCGTGGCTCCCGCACTTCACGGATGCAATGGTAACTTTGCAGTGGCAGGTGGATGTTATCTCGGCAAGAGTAGCCTGACAGGCAAAGCGAGGGACTAACACCGAACTGGCGGGTTCATACATTTTTCACCGAGCACTGAGTACAGTCATGCTGCTGGGGGATGGAAACCCCAAGAAGCCTGGGCCAAATTCAGAAACATAGACCCGGAGAGCATCGCGGAGTTTCACCCTGTATATCTTCCAGCAACCGGACAGCAGGGTGTACTGCAGGGCCTTTCCATCCAGTCTGGCCGGTTTAAAGCTAAAATGCTTCAACCGCTGCCAGAAGGGTGCATTACATCTTCAGGAATCCCAAGAATCGGGTTCACTCTAACCTATGCGAGGGAAGAGAGTCCGACAGTATAAGGATGGTTACACCCTCGATGAGGCCAAAGAAGAGGGAGACGGAGTCGATTGCATCCTCTGTGTGGGCGGTTTCAGATGGAGTTTAATTTGATACCTGGTGCCAATCAGAAGATTGTTGTGGGATTGCCTTTGTGGAAGGCTTCATGCTGAGCATGTTCATGCAATGCTTCTAAGAGGCAGCCTCATGTGGATTTGGAGGAGTGGGGTCAACGAACAGGCTCTAAGCAAATATATACAGATAGAGGAGGCGGAGAAAGTGCTAAGAAGGGGCGCGGGAAGTTCAGAGGAGAATCGGGCGCCGAAGCCCCGAGCCCAAGAGACGAAGTACCCCTCGACAGATCCGGCCCCCTCGATGCAGCGCATTCCTGCCGATCTCGCCGAGGGGTAGTGCCTTCGAGCCTCTAGGGGATCCGAGGAAGCGGAAGGAGGAAAAGAAAGAGAGTTGATTAGAATACTTGAACCCCCATGAAAACCTCAATCAAATGTGTTCCGGAGATAAGGATGTAATGTCACAATGCCACTCGCGTAAGACCCCACAAACAATAGGGGTCTCGATAGTTTTTCATGCCGCTACTCATAAGAATCATGGGGCATGATACCGACGACTGCCGGCACCTGAAGATCGAGATAGAGAAACTCATCCAGAGGGGGCAGCTGAAGGATTATGTCCACAAAGAGACTCAGAGCGTGAATAGACACTTTGATAGGGACAGGTCGAGATCCCCTGATGGTCCTCCTAACATTACTGGGAGGGTCAACGTTATCTCTGGGGGCAGAAGCGGAGGGGGAGATTCCGGAGTGCTATGGGCGCGTCAAACGATTTATGCGGTAACCGGGGAGAAAGCCCGAGTTTCTATATTTATTTGAGGGATAAAGTGCCCCAATGAATCCATTGGTTATCACCCGATGATAGCGAACTTCTGAAGTAGAAGCGAATGCTGGTGGACACCGAGAGCTCGAGCAGATGATCCTATTTTTTGGATGCATATCTGCTGGGCATGAGTCGGGCGCAAATCAGACAGGTAGCCACTCCCTGGTAGGGTTCACTAGTTGTAGTGAGTCCCCCTGGGTTGCTATGTTAGAATCTAGTATGAATTCTACTGTGACAAAAACACCAAATTCATACATCCCGGATCCTCAAAATGACATATATTAATCTAACACACATAATATGCAATATGAATACGAGAGTTCTTACATTGCAGCGGAAGACGAATGAAATCACCCACTTCAAGCCAAGCCTCACGTGTGTCCCTTCTCAAATAGCCCTCCAATTGCTTGACCAACACCAAAAAGATGTCCTCTAGATTGTACACACCAGGAGGGAATTGAATTCAAGCACTTGAACTTGCTAGAGTTTTTGAGCAACAAATAGAAGAGAAAAACTCTTCCAAATGGGGAGGGGGTGCACGGTTTTCAAGAGGAGGGAGGCAAGGGGTTTTTGATTTCATGAAATGAAAAACCCTTGTCTCTTTCTTTAAATACCATTTGCTAATTTTCACCCGTTAAACAACTCGTTAAGAAATCAGTTTAACTCGTTAACTTAATTAGATCGTTATGTGCTTCTAATCAAATAATGAGTCACTAGTGAGTTGTTCTATTTTAATTAACTTAACAAGTCAATTAAAATACTAACGAGTCACTATCAAATAACTTATCAAGTTATTCATCAATTTCAATTGCTTAATTGATTAAACTTGCAAGTTTAACCAATTGATGTTCATCAATATATATTTGACAATATATATTGAGAGACACATCTCAATTTATGTCTTGTTTAATTTCTCATGCATGAAACATATGAATTCGATATCACCTGTATGTGTGTGACCTTCTAGGCTCGTATATTGCGAAGTTGTATAATAACAATAATTTACCAAATTATATTATTATAAATAATCAGAGTAAGATCTAGCACCATAACCCCTTAAATTACTTGAAACCTACACTAGTAATATACAATGTTGGAAAGTAGTTCACCAAGTTCTAGTATCACATTCAACCAACCTAGTAAATGAATTGATACAATTGTCGCAGGGGTAATAAAAAGGGAATCACTTCATTGATTTCCTAACATACCATGGTTACATGGGAAGCATCCCCAGCAGCTACGAAGATGCGGAAGTTCACTATTGTGCATTTATGGATGGAGCGTATAATGGAATCATCGCATGCCAAGATGTCGCACTTGAGGAGGTGGTGTTCTCATACACCCAAACATTTAGTTCTCAATGTCAAGACAGAAATGTATAGGAAGCCAGAAGAAGGCAATGAGGATGTCTATTTCACCATGATAAAGCACAAGTAGGGGCGGGCTCCACATCCCAAAGTGTAGGGGTCCAGAGATCGTACGTGGGCACCCTAGAGTAACCCGGAGGAGAGCCCCAAGAAAGGAGGCCACATGAGGAGATTCGGTATCCTGTTCGATGAGAGCAACCATGTCATTCGAGTCCTGAGAGTACCTGGATATCTCGCATTTGGAGCCGAAATCCCACGGGGCTTGGGACCTCGGGGGTGCCGCCACCGCAGTGTGTTGATCCAAATTATAAGCCTGCCGTTGAAGACCTTCTCGGAGGAGAAGGGAGGAAGCCGCCATCCGGTGAGGTGGATAAACTGTTGGGGGAAAAGGCCATCCGGGAACTCTTGTTTCGACGGTCGCTATTATGGTGTTGGTCCCAAACCTAAACGGGACGTGGTGATGCATGTGATTTTGCAGTACTAGCATCAACATGGCCCTGGAAGGATTTGTTAAACACCCTCTCGCCTCTAATATTGATAGCTGCTGTAATCTACGTTTGACAAGGTGGTGGATTCTCTGCTGATGCTTCCGAGGGTACTAGACATTAAGTGAGTAAAGATGTGAGAAGACCGCTTTGTAATCGAAAGTATGACATCTTTTCCTGGAAGTCGCGGCCTTCAGCTTAAAGAAGAAACTGCGAGAGCCACATACCGTAGATGGTCAACTAGGTGTTCTCATCAAAAGTCGGGAGGTGGTGGATCATTATAGTCAATTCTGTGGAAGAGCTTTGAAAAACTATGGATGCATAAGCTTCACCAACTTGACAAGTGTGTCTTTGGGGTAACCTCTGCAAGTTCTTGGCTATATGGATAAGCCGCTGGAGCTGAGCCTTAAATCACAAGATAGCAAAGAATGCCATGTCCGGGAACCTTAAGAGGCACAACGCTGATTTGAAGATAACTGGTTGTGGACTCGGTTCATATCCCGCCCGGGATAGGAGTTTGCCCTTCTTCGCTGCTATTAAGAAGGGGAGAGTTTGAGTGGACTCCAAAGTATGAGTAGTCCTTCCGTGAGTTGAATGCGTACCTATAAATTCCTTTGTTGCTGCACGCCGGTTGCGGGGGGACGTTTTGCAACTCTATCCCGTAGTTTATGAGTCGCCGCAGCGCCCTCATCCGGGAGGAAAGTGAAAAGGTCCGCAGAGCGGTGTGTACTAGGTTAGCCGGTCATGAGGGGGGTCAGACGGTATCCCCCCCATGAAGAAACCGTTGTATGCAATCGACATTGCCGCCGCAGTTTCAAACTATACTTTGAGGCCCATCTCTGAGGCCTACAGATGAACCTCCGATGTATATTGGAGAATCCTACCGGTCCGACGATAGTCAGCCGCCATAGAGATGAATGAATTTGGATTCCACAGCAGGCCAAGGACGAAAGTATCATGCCTGCCCTAGCAGACTTCAAAGGGTTGAACCACCATGGGCCACATGATGGGGCATCCAAGTTATCTGTCCTGGTGGAGGCCGCAGAGCAAATGGCCTCGGTTGTTATAATGAGACGATGTAGCAACCTCGGTGGCTCGGGGCCAGAAATCCTATTATGTCTCCAAGGGTCAAAAGATCGAGCATGCCTTGAGATTCTCGCCTTCACAGCCACGAACAATGATAAAGAGTATGAAGCACTTGCCAATGGTCTTTCATTAGCAAATGCTTTAGCTAGAGCAACATCCATATAAGGATACCTTTAATTGTTGGTGGCCATGTGGAAGGGCGATTTTAAAATTGATGAGGCAAAGGAAAGGCTGGTAGGATATCTGCTGAGGGTTCAAAATTTGGCCGCATTCTTTTCCATCCTATTCAGATGGCATGCTCCCTGAGAGGAATCGAAGGCTGATAAGCTTTAGTCCTTTAACTGGCCAACACGGAAGATTATGAGTCGCCTACATCCAACCCCATAGAATAGGTAGTAGAGGAAGCGTTTCTCGGATGAAGGAAGTAATGGATAATGCCCCGGAGGGTGAGGGGACTTCCCGAACCATGGTATCAGGCTATCATGGATTTCCTGAGAACCGGAGTCCTTCCCGGAGATCCCCCGGTGGCTAACAAGATCTAGAGGCAGAGCTTGAGGTATACCCTATTGAATAAGGCTCCCCACCGGATGTCCTTCGTGGCCCAATCATGCCACTGAGAGGGAAGTGGCTAATGGCGGCTCGAGGAGATGGCTGGGGGCAGCTGTACTGGTCCTTCCGGACGAATCCTGAATCTCATCATGTGGGAGACCCTTTCATTTTGGTGTATGGAACAGATGTCCTCATACCGGTGGAGATTCACCTAGAGACGGATCGAGTTTCATACTATGATGAGTTAGCTAATGAGCAGTGGATTGCGGCTCAATTTGACCTGTTGGAGGGAGCATGCTGCGATTGACAAGATGACCTCGATTACAAAGGCAAGGTTGCCACTCACTACAACAAAGGGTCCGGGGCCGATGGGGCCTCGGTGGGAAATATTATGGTCTTGAGAAAGACGGAAGCCCGGAAAGCCGGAGTCTCACTCGAGGGCCCCATATCTTGTCCGGAGAATTGTGGTTCTAGTCACGTATGAACTGAAACCTTGAAGTACCAGGTGCCGCGATCATGGAATGGTATGCTATCTTCGAGAAAATTACGTGTCACTGTTTGTTATTCGCTTTATTATGAATAAGAGACTTTGATTCATTTGAAATTGTCTTGAGTAACTCCAAATGCCTATGTGGATAGAGTATCAATTATTCCCGGCTGCCTAGAGTGGATGCACAACAGTGAAAATTGGTGTAACCCATTCAGATGTTTGAGCATATCCTAACGCTTGACTCGATTTGAGAATCTAATCCCTTACATTAGAGTCATGAGGGAAAGTTCTCAAGGAGATGTCCTATGTACAATTCACCCCATCGGAAGGTTCACATCCCCATGCTGAGGAGGATCGTAAAAGCAGCGAAATAAACAGGGATAAAAACCCTTAAGGTAAGACCTCAGCCGTATGGTCGAGATCCTCCCCCACTGTAGCTGTCCCGAGGTGAGCCCTAGTCAAACATAGAAATACCAAACAAACAATAAACAAGCAACTAAAGACAAGACAATCAACAGGTAAAGGGAGCACACTACGAAAGAGCAAGAAGTGGAAATTGTATGGACAGACTCTCCCCCAAAGTGGGGAAAGAGTACATGATTAAGAGCAGCAAAATTTAAGTGGGCTGGACGATCTCATCAATTAGGGGCGGGTATGGTGTTGTCAAACCACTCCACCGAGTACCGGGCCGGCCTATACTTCCTCAACCAAAGATGGGAGTGTGTGACTCCGTCCTAGAAGTTCAAAACAAGTCCGATAGGACGGCGTATCTCAAAGGGTTGTCCTCGGGAGGTAGGCACGCCCGGGCAGCCCTCCTTCTCCCGGGCGGGGCGGCCTGGCCGGGCAAAGATCCCTCTCTCTCCGCCTAGGCCTCTCTTCAAGTCCTGATCTAGCAAGGCAATATCCTGTGGGTGGTTAGTCGGATTCGAAGCGAAGACCTTCAAGCTCATGCCTCGCACCTCACCTTGCTATGCCTCGGGCTACTGCTCAGTGTCCGTGGTTTGTCGGGTACAACATGACATTGCCATTTGCCGTGGCCCGAAAAGGTGAGGCGGCTCAAGAAAAGAAATGGGGAAGTCGACTACCAAACAAGAAAGTTAAAGAAGTGACATGAAACCTAAAATAGATATAAAATAATTGCAGCCAAAGCAGCAGCCTCGTGGATGCCTGAGGCCAAAACCCAGTTAGCTTTCATCCTCTCACGCGGAAAGTTTCAGCTCATTATTATTAAGCTTTTGATTTATTTATTAATGGATTTTACAAACGAAAAAGGCAGTGGCATGCCATAAGAAAAGGCTTCAACATATACGGAGGTATATCCGAAGGTTAGGTCAGGGTCGTCGGATCCTTCCTCGATATGAGGAAGGTAAAGTTGTTCTCTCGGAAAGGCGAGACGGGTATCTACCTTCTCCAAGGGTATAGAAAAATAGGAGGTTATACCATCCAGTTGGTCATCCGTCAAATCAGGGGGAGTAGAATTTTTTACAAAGGTGGGAAGGGAAGCCATCATACCTTGATAGGTATCTTTTCCTACTGAGCTGCTCCTCATCTTTTATGCTCTGGGATGGTACGCGAGCGGGTTCGCTAAGGAGGCGGAGGTGTAGGGGCAGGCTTCCGCAAAAGTTGATTTTGCCGCCTATGAACGAGTTCAAAGGTCTCGGCCATTTTCTCGACCACCGAGACATTCCTTTATCTGCTGAGAATAAAACTAAAAGGCGGCCATCAGATGAATAAGCTAAGGGACAAGAGGGCAATTTTATCAAAGATAATCAAAACATAAATTTCCCTCCTAAACCCTAGTCGGTTTCTCACTCAGTGAGTCACTACCGAGTTAGTGAAGATGAACAATCCCATTTGAACCATCAAAGACAGATGATCGGCAAAAGTTCAGAAAGTTAGATTCATCAAAGAATACGTTACTAGAGGTCAACCATTTCTCATAAACGTAATCATAACAACAATATAACACCCTACCCCAAGTCTCAAAATCAGAAACGTTTCCCATTCATCATGCAAGATAAGACCCAGAATATACAAAGTTACAACGATATCAAGAGTGAAAATCCACTAAACAAGCAAGTACACTTACCTGAGAACGGGAAGAAATTGGTACAAAATGTGTCTCGATTACACGGTGGGAAGCAAAGGGAGTAAGGGTAACCGATTGGAAGAGATTGAGGAAAGGGTCTGAGGAAGAAGTTCAGAAGGGAGATATGATGCTGGAAAAATGAAAAGTACAACAGTCAGGAAGTAAAGTACCTTTTATAGGGGCAAGCCCCCTGACAGCATTTAATTCCGGAGTGAATTTCGAGGTTACTTTATCTCCGAACTGCACTTGAGTAGATGGAGAATCAGACAGGTGCCCGGATTGGCCGAGGATCGGGTAGAAGAGCGAAGTCGCCAAAGGTTGGAGCCGACTCGCAACCTTCGACACCGGAGCATACGGACACTCTTGTTCGTACACCCGAAGATCATATAAGGTAGGATTTAACCTATCAGCAAAAATTGAACTTATTCCTTGCTCATCCATTCTCAAGAGGACGGAGAATATGTCGATTTCACAAGGAATAGGGGGCAATTGATATGGACATAAAATGTTTATATATTTATAGACGTAATCGGGTTGTACCAAAATGTATTCGCCCTGGCGGAGTACCCAAATCCGTACATATCCAAATTTCATTAACGTAATATCCAGACACGTGTCGCACAAGGATTCAAAATTTCTTAAACCCAAGACTATCTTGTACTATCTCTATAAATACCAGTACCTTGGCACCATTTGAGGTAATCACAAATTTCCGTCCTTTAGTACTCACTTCCTTTATTTGAACCTTGACTGACTTGATCGTCGGAGTGTCTGTGGTCGGTCCCCGGCTTCACTTTCTCTGTGTAACACGATGACTACCTGGCCTCCGGCAGATCAAGGCGTGATAATAACTCGACTCGGAATTCCTGCCATAGACCCCAACGGCTATTCCACGGAGGAGTATTTCCACTCGCCAAATCACGGTAGTGACGAGTCCAAATTTGAATCGCCAAGCTCAAAACATTGACCACATACAGAACCAACCTGACACGGAAATGACAAATCAGTTTTTTAATTATTAGATGCCTTTTTATTTGGGAAGAATAATTTAGGTCTTACTTAAACTCAGATCCAAGCTTCCACAAAACTATGGGATTTGCTACACAAAATCAGATCCAAGCTTCCACAACATTGCTTTGTACCACTTCCTCAGGCTTTTGGGATTTCAAACTACCACTACGACATTGCTACAGAACTTAAAACAACTCTATATTTCTTAATTCCTCTCAAGAACTTCAAACTCCCATCTTGGACGATTTCAACATCTGAGAAACATTTTTTATTTCAAGACTGTGAATATCATTATTCAGTGTTGAACCAAAATCCTGTTCTCCTAGATGTGCCTGGACTTTGGGATCTTTGTTTACCATGGACTGGATGTCCAACTCTACTGGAGGTGTTGGTGAGAGCTCGAGGGCTGCTTCTCCGGGATCAGAATGATGAGAGTACTCCTTCTCCTTTTGGACTCAGGTTGGTCATCTAGTGCTTCGAGCCTCCAAGGAAGTCGAGGCCTGTCTCAACTGTGTGGGTGAGTCTCTTTTTGCGAGCCCTTCCTTCACATTCGGTCATTTGGCTTTGCAAAAGATGAGTGGGTAATCAAGGAGAGCTTAACAAAAGAAACGGAAGAAAATAAAGATTTGACATTACACAACATATAGGCTTTAGGAGAAACAAAGTCCGTCCATTTGTTAGATAAGAGATATGGATTTGGTGGCTTTTTATTATACCCTATTTTATATTTCGAATAACGAGTAGTTTGAGGTAACGATTGCAGATGCTCTAAATTAAAACACACGTTCTAGCATGTGCTGAATAGCTGAAAGTGACGATTTAAAACACTTCAGATCATTTTTATTTTAGAAGCAACAATCTATATTATCAAACACTTCAAATCATGTTATTTAAGAAGTCTATTGATCACATAATTGGGTGAGTGACAACTAGAATGTTATTGAGCCGGCCGATCTAATAATCCTTATCTTAACCGGTTCGTTGGTGAGTGGAAAGAGCTATAATCCAATCCTGGTAGACAAATTTAGCATGAGCAATTGAATGGCAAGGCTTTGAAAGGAAATACTCAACTTCAGAATTGTCCTAATCACAAATGGAACTGCAAAAAGAATTCCTATAAAGGATGGGAAAAAAGAGAAACTACTGAGTCCATTGCCTATGAACACTAAATCAAACTAGCTAATCACTGGACCTAAACTCTTCGCTTCTCTAACTTTATAGAACCTCATTCTTTTCTCTAAGAGCTAAGGCCTTGGCAACTACCAGTGCTCCTATTTCCCCCTTTACATCTATCTACAACAAACCAATTAACAAAGAAATGAATGAAATGTAAAACAAGTACTAGACTAAGGATAATAACTGCGCCAAATGATGACAATGCCCCCTGCTGTTGCTTCTTTTCATCGCATCACTCGAGCTGTGGCTGAGAAGTTGTAGGTTCAGATGTTACAGACAAAGCGGTACAGCCTGTTTGAACAGACTTGTTTCGCATTTCAATAACCCTTTTGTGTGAGTTTGAATGCACCGCAGGAACAAATGTAGGACTAGCTGCTGGACGGTACTCAGGGAAGAGTCTGCCTGATTTGTAGCGAACGCCACATGCATTACAGAGTGTTTTCAACCCATTGACCAACTTCAATTGAGGAGTCTTTGTTATTTCAATACTCTGATTCTGAAGAAACTCTTGGAGCAACAAATGGCTTATGCTTCACCCCAAACAATGATGAAGTCGATATAAGTTGAATTGGTGGACGAGGACTGAATGTAGTGGGACGTGGGCGCTTACTTCGAGCACGTTGTTGGCCTTGATGACTAGCACTAAGAGGAAGTGTCTTCCCCTCAGAACAGGAGCTGCTGCTACTGCTTTCCAGGACGGATATTGGGCTGGAAGCTTGGAACTGGTGCTGAGATGGCTCTTTGTTGAAGGAATTGTTATCGTTGGTGATAGTCATTCCACCATCAGCAAATGAATCCTCCATAAACGTCGAAAGCCATTCAAGTTGAAGAATATCCTCATGCTGCCAACAGAGACACCATGTAACAAATTAGACGAACTCATCAGAATTCAGAAATGACGTTTGGCGGATAAATACTCCTATGAAGTAATTGGACCACTATCCTATAACAAAACTTATGTCCTTAAACACAAACTGCCTGTACAATTCTGTCTATTACACAACATCATTTGCAAATTGTAAATCTTCCAAATTCCAGGCTATCGGCATATGTAACATAATAACATGTACCTTCTACGACATAATTCCAATACAATGGGACGACTTGGACATAAATGATGAGAAATCTCAAATATACACCACTGTTTACTATACAATCAAGCACCATGAAGGTGACATTGCTCTCAGTAAACAAACGCCATCAAGGCCCAACTGTTGCCACATAAATTCAGTTAACCACACATTAACAATTAAGGTAATTACTACTTAGTGAATGTTTCAAAAGAAAGCACAAGGTTTTAATCTCGTAACCTTAAATATTACTCCCTCCATTCCTCTTTACTTGTCTAGGCCAACTCTTTAATTTCTTCAAAATTACTTGTCTTGAAAATTTAATTCTACATTGTACTTTTTGTCTACTTTTGTTATTAAATTATCAACCAACCAATGATATATGTTTCAACTAATTGTCATTCTACATTTTCAATACACTTTTTGACTTTTTTTTTCCTTAATCCATGTGCAAATGACTAGAAAGACAACTAAAAGGGAACCGAAGGGATAAAATTTATTGGTGTCCTGGAACACGAGAGGAGCCCATGTAGCTCCGCCCTGACCTTAAGGCAAAATTAGGGAACAATGTCGGTTGCTTACCGGCACTGGTAGCTCCGTGGAGAGTTCAGACACGCAGTTACCATTATAGAAAGGGAAAATAGGGTCATCGAGGGATAATGTATCGTCCCAAATGGGAGGGAAGTCACCGGTGTTCAGACCACCATACTCATTTTCGGAGGGGAAATCAATTAAGTCATCAACATGGTCAAAGAAGCTTTCACAACCTATCTCATCCAAGAATGTTGGGTCCATTATAATGCTCGCTTCAAGAAAACCTTTATTCTGAAACACAAAAAGGGACAATTGTGAGAAAATTAGACTATCTATATATAGTTCCAAAGTGAATGGGAAGATTTTGGAAATTTCTTCAGCAAATGGTGGAATTGAAGAGTATATTCGAACAAGTCATTTAGGATATTTAATTAATGAAAAGTAAAAAAAAAAACCCACATTAAGAAAATAATCTTATCTTTAAGGAAAAAAAATATTCGAATAATCTTATTAATGTCTTAATGATATGTGTAACGGAATAAGATGGGCGGGAAAATTAGATAATTTTCTGTATTTCCTGAAACCTTACCGACAAAAAGATGTGGAGCAAAAAATCAGACCTTTAATTTAATAACCAAAATGAAAACAAAGTAAACCAAATCGAACTCAATTGTCGCATGCATAATTCATGGTCAAACCTTACATTTCAAAGCTTTGAACCCAAGCCCAAAATTATGAGAAGAATCTTACATAAACCAAAATATTTGAAATGAACAAAGCACGGAAACACTTATTAATCTAAAGCACATATTTTCACATTTGCATTACTAAAAATAATTAAGACTTAATAAAGCACAAAGAGAGCAAAACACGTCATTTTGCAGGACATGAGAAAAAATTGAGATACAATTATACAAACCTTTAATTAAAATCCCAGAAAGTAATTCTGCCCAACAAATTAATATCTATTCCTATGCAGAATGTAATTCTGCAACTCTTGTGCTCAACTGAACTAAACAAAAATGTAAAGGACAACTGAACAAAGCTTTCTGAAATACTAGTACTTTATAGAACGAAACTTCTATTCACAAGTACATTGGACAAAAATATGAACTGTGAAAAGCTATTGAGAGGAAATGATTAAGAAGGGTGTTTGGGAACTAGAAGTGAGAATGAGTTGGTGTTTGAAGGAATATGGAGGGCCAAAAAATCAAGACAAGTAGGTGAAATTCTTGGCTCATTGCTAGCTGTCTTTCATCCTTCACTATCTTGATTTTTAAGGCTTCTTCAATAGCACCTCTGTGCTGTAAGCAGATTGGATAATCCGGTAAAGTTCCATATTCATTTTAAAAAGTCCGACTCCATTATTCGTTACTCATATTTGATAATACTTGAATAAAAAAATTGATCAATATCCATATAATATGTAATTATTCGATTTCGATTAAATATTTATCTAATCGAGTTAGTGGACACCAATTCGAAACCAACTCCATTACAGCAATAACAACCTATGATTGGTCATGGGTCCCACACCATCACCTCTTTGTCAAACCCTTGGCTCCACATTCTCCCACCGCTATGTCTCTATAATACTGTGGATTTAATTGTCATTGGTTTTTTACCCTTTTTTCACATTTGGAATTGTTTTTATTGGGTCATCTTTTGTTCACAAATACGCGTATTCCTGTTCTTGTTTTAGATTCAAATACATGACCGACTGTGAATGTGCGTGAAAGTTTTTTTTTTTAAAACTTTGCCACTTAATTTTGAATTATCAAATATTCTAAAACCTCACCCAAACCATCCTAAAAAACATAAATTTGAAACTTTTTAGAACATGTTAGTAGTTAGTTCTAAGTTCCTACTTAGTTAATACGGTTTTGAGAATTAAGAAAGATTCCATCACTTTGCCTGCTGCTAAAAACACACGTAAATAGTGTTAAAAATGGGACTGAATTTACTATTTTGCCCCTCACATTTGTAAGTGTAGTGTTTGAGGAAGTTTTATTTAGCAAACTTGTCATTTCACTCTTTTTTAACATTGTTTCAGTGTGTTCAGCGTGTTTATAGCTGTGTGAATGTAACTATTTTTAGACGAATTTATACTCCCTAAATTACATATGCGCCAATTCTACTCACTTGAATTATTTAACTTTCCACATTGCCCATGAAGCCAACTATCAGTTTCAATTTATCCCCTTAACACTTTTGATGTTAAAGTTAATATATTTTAAATTTTATGGTCTATTTTTAAAATAATGAAAGACTTAATCCTTTCTAGAATTACCAAAATGATTTTAAAATAAATCTAAAGGATAAAAAACTCATCCTTCTACCCACCCTTACCCTACCCCCTCCCCCAATCCTTATCTTTTTCTTTCACAACCCCCAATCATAACCTTACCCCAATAGTCAACTGAGCTTGGACCAAAAAGGCATAAAAAATTAAGTAAACAAGCTTAAGATGCATGCTTGGATCTAGTGTAGTCGCACTGATCAAATTCCACTACAACATATTTGGCACCTTTGTAATTCCTAATGAGGAAAATCCCCTCGCCGCAACGAGAAAGTAGCGTAGAACGATTCTGAGGAATCGTTCAAGTTAAAACCCCTCGTCCCAACGAGGAAGTAGCTAAGTGAACGAGCATCGGCGGTCCGCTCAAGCTAAAACCCCTCTTCTCAACGAGGAAGTAGCGAAGAACGATTCCCGAGAATCGTTCAAGCTAAAAACCCCTCGTCTCAACAAGGAATAGCGAAGAACTAATTCCAAGAAATCGCTCCAAATTAAAAACCCCTCGTTTCAATCTTAGTGTGCTAAACTATTCCGAGAAATCGTTCTGAAGAAGCAACCCCTCGTCTCAACAAGGGAGTAGCAAAGAACCATTCCTGAGGAAATCGCTCTTCAAGCTTAAACCCAGCAATGCACAACGGTAGTGAAAAGAAATCATTCTCGAGAATCGTTCAAGCTAAACACCTCGTCTCAACGAGGAAGTAGCAAAGAAAGATTCCCGAGAATCGTTCAAGCGAAAAACCCCCCGTCTCAAAAAGAAAGTAGCAAAGAACGATTCCCGAGAATCGTCAAAGCTAAACACCCTCGTCTCAACAAGGAAGTAATCCAAGAATCCATTCCGATTCCCGAGAATCGCCCAAGCAACACACTCGCCTCAACGAGGAAGTAGCAAGCACTGCCTCAATCAGGAAGTAGCAAAGAACAATTCCCGATAATCGCTCGTCCTCGCCTCAACGGTAGGAAGTAGCCAAGAACAATTCCCGAGAATCGCTCGCTTGTAACCTCATGTCTCAACGAGGAAGTAGCGAAGAACGATTCCATGAATCGCTCGCTTAAATACCCTCGGCTCTAAACCCAACAAGCAGCAAAAGAACGATTTTCGGATTCGGTTAAACTAAGAACCCCTCATGGCTGAATCCATTCATGAGAATCGCCAACACCATTCCTGAGAAGAGTCTCAAGCTAAAAACCCCTCGTCTCAAACAAGGAAGTAGCTAAGTACCCCTGTCTCAATGAGGAAGTAGCAAAGAACGATTCCCGAGAATCGTTCAAGCTTAAACACCCTCGCCTCAACGACTTGGCAAGCAGATTCTGCCAACTGCCTCAAGCTAAAACCCCTGTCTCAACAAGGAAGTAGCTAAGAACGATTCCCCGGCAATCGTCAAAGATAAATACCCTCGCCTCTCACGAGGAAGTGAAGCAAGAACGATTCTGAGATTCTGATAAATTCTTCGCCTCGTGAAAGCATCGGTTATCTATTCGAGATTCCCGAGAATCGCTCACCTAAATACCTCGCCTCAACGAGGAATAAGCAAAGAACGAAAGTAGGAATCTTGAAAAGCTAAATAATTTTTGTCTCAACAACAAGGAAGTAGCGAAGAAACGACTCCCGAGAATCATTCAAGTTAAAAATCTCGGCCTCAACGAATAAAGTAAGAAACCACATTCCCAGAATTGTTCATTAAACTCTCGCTCACGAGAAATAGCTAAGAACGGTTCCCAGAATCGCCTAAGCTAAGCACCCACGTCTCAACGAGAGGAAGTAACGAAGAATCCATTCTGAGGAATTGTTCAGCTAAACACCAACAAGGAAGTAGCAACCATTCAATCGCGCAAACACCGCTGCCTCATCATGAAGTAGCAAAGAATGATCTCAAAGAATCGTTCAAGCTTAAACACAACGCCCCAACAAGTGAAGTAACAGAGAACGATCTGGGAGAACCATTCAAGCCAAATTAAAAGTTGGGCGAAGAAATCCATTCGAGAAATCGCTCAAGCAGTCCCCAAAGGAGGCTGTCCATTCCGAGAACTATTCAAGCTCAATGCCCTCGTCCCAATGAGGAAGTAGCCAAAAAGGATTCCAAGGAATCGTTCAATGTGAAACCCCTCATCTCAACGAGGAAGTAGAGAAGAACGATTTCGAGGAATCCATCAGTTACCGCCTAAACGAGGAAGTAGTGAAGAACACTGAGAATCACCAGATAAAATCCCTCATCACAACGAGCAGGATGAAGAATGATTCCCTGAGAACGTTCAAGCCAAACATCCTCTCACATCATGGAAGCGGAAAGAACAATTCCATAGTGAATCGTTGAAGTTACACACCCCTGCCCTCAATAGTTTGAACCATTCCCGATAATCGCTCAAGCGAAACCCCGTGGCTTCAAATATGAAGAACGATTCAATGAACTGTTCAGTTTAAACCCTCTGTTCAACAAGGAAATAGCGAAGATGATTCCAAGGAATCCTTCCAAATTTAAAAACCCTGCCTCAACGAGGAAGTAGCGAAGAATCCATTCCGAGAAATCGCTCCAAAATGCCAACCTCTGCCTCAATAAGGAAGTAGTAAAAGAACCATTATTTATAACTGTCTGCTTAAAAACCCCGTCTCAATGAGGAAAAGAATTATCTATGAATCACTGTTTAAAACCTCTGCTCCAAATTTAGTAGATAAGAATCCATTCCCGAGAATCGCCAAAGCTAAACACCTCGCCTTAACGAGAAAGCAATCTAAGAACGATTCCGGAGTGGATTCGTTCAAGCCAAATACCCTGTCTGAATGAGGAAGTAGCAGCCAGAACGATTCGGGCGAGAATCGCTCGTTAGAAGACCCTCGCCTCAACGAGGAAGTAGCAAGGAAAGATTCCCAAGAACGCTCAAGCCAAAAAACCCTTGTCTCAACGAGAAGTGGCAAAGAACAATGCCTAAATCAAAGAACACTGCCTCAACGAGGAAGTAGCGAAGAATGATTCTGAGATTCTAGAATCGCTCAAGCTAAACACCCTCGTCTTAGCGAGGAAGTAGCGAAGAACGATTCTAAGATTCCCGAGAATCGTTCAAGCTAAACACCCTCTTCTCAACGAGGAAGAAGCAAAGAACGAGTCTGAGGAATCTTTCAAGCTAAATACCCTTGTTCATTTAAGGAAGAAGAAGAACGATTCTGCGAATCTTCAAGCTAAAATCCCCGTCTCAACGAAGAAAGTGCAGCGAAGAACGATTCCCCGAGAATCGCTCAAGGTAAATCCTCGCCTCAACGAGGAAGTAGCGAAGACTGGCCCCAGAATCATCTGCCACCCTGCCTCAACAAGGAAAGTAGCGAGGAACGATTGGAGAACTGCCCGGGCTTCTAAATACCCTTGCCTCAACAAGGAAGTGAAGCGAAGAACGATTCCTCAGAATCGCCTCTGCTCAACTTGAGAAGAACAATGATTTTGGAAGAACCTGTTCTGCCAACACTGTCGTCTTAACAAGGAAGTAACAGAGAACGATTCGGAGGAATCATTCAAGCTAAATATCTGTTGCGGGCACTGAAATTGTTCAAGCAACCCTGACCCCAAATCTGAGTAGTAAAGGAACATCTTGTGAACGTTCAAGCTCAACCCCTGTCCCAATATAGCAGCCAAAAAGCATCCTATTAAACTGTTCCATTCTCAAACCCTCGTCTCAACGAGGAAGTAGAGAAGAACGATTTCGAGGAATCGATCAAGCTAATTACTGCCTCGCCGAGGCAGCTTAAGAACGATTCTAAGGAATCATTCAAAGCTAAAATCCCTTGTCACAATGAGGAAGAAGTGAAGCTAATTAGACTAGAGAAATCGCTCACTTAAATACCCTTGTCTCAACAAGGAAAGGCAGTAGCAAAGCGAACAATTCCACAGAATCCTTCATGCCAAATACCTCGTCTCAAATTATGAAGTAGTGAAGAATCACTCGTTAAAACCTCTCTCGGCCTCAACGAGGGAGTAGCCAAGAATCCATTTGCAAGAATCGCTCAAGCTAAAAACCCCTCGTCTCAACGAGGAAGTAGCGAAGAACGAAAGCCCCGGTGAAACGCCCTGGCTTAAACACCCTCGACTCAACAAGGAAGTGAGCAAGAACGATTCCGAGGAATCATTCAAGCTAAATAATCATTATCTCTAACATGGAAGTTTAGCAAAGAACGATTCCGAGAATCGTTCAAGCTAAACACCGTCGTCTTAACGAGGAAGTAGCAAAGAACGATTCCGAAGAATCGTTCAAGCTAAATACCCTCGCCCTGCAGGAATAACCCATCGACGAACTGCTCAAGCCAAATATGAGTTATGGGCAACCCACTGGAGAACTGCCCAGATAAATCCCCTCAGCTAACCAGGAAGATTAAAGGAATCCATTCTGAGTGAATCGCTCGCTCACAATCCCCTGTCCGAACGAGGAAGTAGTAAAAGCATCTCAAGGAATCGCCTTCAAGGAAACCCCTCTGCCTCAACGAGGAAGTAGAGAAGAACGATTTCAGGAATTTGATCAAGCTACTCACCCCCTGCCTCAACGGCAGGAAGTAGCGAAGAACGACTTGAGGTATCCTTCAGGCTAAACTCTGTCACAACAAGGAAGTAGCGAAGAACGATTCCGAGGAATCGTTCAAGCTAAACACCCTTGTCTCAACAAGGAAGTAGCAAAGAACAATTCCAGAGAATCATTCAAGCTAAATACCCTTGTCTCAACGAGGAAGTAGCTTAAGAACACCCCGATAATCGCTCAAGTTAAACCCCTCGCCTCAACGAGAGGAAAAGCGAAGAATCCATTCCCTCAGCAGAATCGCTCGCTGAAAAAAAAAACCCCTCGCCCTAAACGAGGAAAGTAGTTTAAGAATCCATCTCGGTGAATCGCTCAAGCTAAATACCTCATCTCTCAAAGAGCGTGAAGCAGAATAACGATTGGGATAAATCTGTTTAAGCGCTAAATACCCTCGCCTCTATAGTAAATGAAGAACAATCAGTTGAATCTGCTCAAGATAAATTCCCTGTCTCACCAAGGAAAGATATACCATTCTATGAAATCGCCTGTTAAAATCCCCTTCAACGAGGAAAGTAGTGTAAATGTTATCTCCTGTAGAATCGCTCAAGTTAAAACCCCTCGTCTCTTAACGAGGAAGTAGCGAAGAACACTCTCGAGAATCTTCAAAGTTAAATACCCTGCCTCAACGAGAGGAGCCTACAATAAATCATTCTGAGAATCGTTGTAGCAAAGAACGATTCCCAAGAATCGTTCAAGCTAAATACCCTCGTCTCAACGAGGAAGTAGCAAAGAACGATTCCTGAGGAATCGTTCAAGCTAAATACCCAACGAGGGTGGCGAAGAACGCATTCCAGAGAACTGCCTGTTAAAACCCCTCGGCCTCAACGAGGGAGGCTAACCATTCCCAGAATCGCTCAAGCTAAAAAACCCGCGTCTCAGCGAGGAAGTGGTGAAGAACGGTTCCCGAGAATCGTCCAAGCTAAACACCCTCGTCTCGACGAGGAAGTGGCGAAGAACGATTCCCGAGAATCGCTCAGCTTGGAACACCGGGCTGCCTCAACCAGAATCGCGACAGAACCATTCAACAACTGCCTGTTTTCAAATACCCCTCGCCCCCAACGAGGAAGCAACGGCTAAGATTTGAGGAATTGTTCAACTAAATAATTCTCGTCCCAACAATTAAGATTTAGGCTTGTATACGAAGTGAATTGGGGATAAATTGGCGATGATTATGATATTTAAACCCTGTGTGTTACAAGAGTGAGGAGTTAGTGGATGTATGCAAGGATGGACCATTTACAATACAGATGAAAAACTCAAGGGAAATATATATATATATATATATATATATATAATATTGTGTTGTCCGTTGTGAATAAGTGGACTAGAGGATAGGGAAGGAGTAAGTCAGCGTTGTAATAAGATGATAATGGAAGTTTAATCTCGGTGAATAATAAAGAGAGTGAGATTGGGTTGAAGTGGAAATTTCTCTGAAAAGATGTAAGGTTGATCGGGCGATTCCGGAATGAAATCATAAGATGTTTTTATATCTAAAATATTTTGGAGGAAAAGTGTTAGTGGGAATTGTCGCAGTAGGACCTTATTCTAAAATACATGAGTTGGGTGAAACTATAGGTGTCTAAACTATGTTTGTGAGTGGGGATTTCGAACTTTGGAAAATGCGTGTGTTCAACAAGTTGTAAGATAAATGGAATAAGAGTTCGGAGGTGAGTGGTTTGTCGGGTATAGATGAAGATATCAACCAAGATGATGAGAGGAGCAATGTGGTTACAGGTAGTGTGGTATTGTTGGGTTAGGAAAAAAAAATTGTTAAGTATCGGAGATGATATTATGCGACAATGCACCTGAGGATCTTATGAGTTAAAAGTTGAAATACGTGCTTGTTTAAAAGAAGTTGGATACACGCTCAGGAAAGTTGGTGAAATATACCAGTAAAGTAAGGATTCAACTAGGGTATCCTATCACCGGAGAAACATGATTGTCGAAGCATCAAGTCCTAAGTGAAAGTGAGTGTTAAAGGTAGTACCTGTTGATTCCGTGATACGTGGTCGATGGTTAATTTTGGGAATTTGAGTTAGTGAAGTACTGGTAAGTATATTAAGACTTGACAAGATCGCAAGGGCATTAATGTACATGGTGGAATATTTAGGTGATGAGTTGATAATGTATTTAGTAGTATGGAAAGAGAATACATGTTGCTGAATAATGAGCTCGTAGTGAAGAAATGGACTTATAATAGTGGAGAATTAAACAAAGAGGACTTATGGAGTTATAAACCTTGTGGGAGCTTAGAAATTGATAATGTTGATTGTGGTTGATGGAGTTGAATATAAGTTTATTAAAGGTTATGATTGGAGTATTATGATTGGACTAGCAAATAGGCCAATAAGATTAAATTAAGGTGTGAAGTGTTAAGCAAATTTTCATGTTGAATAAACCATAAGATTTCGTGAGGTATAAAAGTCATGAGGACATAAATCAAGAAGTTAATGTTAGTTGTGGATTCAAGCAAAATTTTTAACAAAAAAATGTGTGATAGTAAAATTTGGTGATTTGTTTGCAAGTTTTAGTAGTATGAGGGGATTGGTAATAATTTGAGGTGATAAAAAAAGGTGTGAGCAAGAGTTGGGTGGTAAATATTGATGGACTGTCTAAAATAAGTATTATGATATTAGATAATAAGAAGACATTTGAAGGGGAGAGTCGCAGACAACAAGGCTGAAGTTCTGAATAAATTTCGAGGATGAAATTTTATAAGGTGGGTAGACTGTAATAAACCGTTCCATACGAATAATATTGTAATAGTATACCAGTTTGCTCGGTGGAGTATTTCGAGGTGAAATTAAAAATTTCGAAGTTGAATAGTTGAAAATACAACGAATCGGTCGGTTTGTAGTACATTTCGGTATTTAGAATTATAAAGTTGTAGTCGAATGGTAATAATATTAGTTGGGTGATAATATAATTTGAGGGTAGAAATGTTACATGTTCGAGTTGTGTTATTAAACCGAGACGAGAAATTAAACCGCAAACCAAACGGGGACTTTAAAACCTCAGCATTTCTACCTACTCCACTCACTATTCATCATCATCACCAAACCCACCAACTCTTTCTCCTTCAAGGTGGCCGAACCACCTAGACCTCCCCCTTAAAAATTTTCTTCCATTTCTTCTCCTCTTTTGTTACTTAAACTCAAGGGAAATTTGTTGACTAGCTTCCCCTCATCATCTTCTTCGAATCTGCTGCAAGAAAGCTGTAATCTTTGAGTATTTTTGAGTTATGAGAATGTTGACTTTTTTGTTATTTGGGTTGACTTCGAATTTTGGGGGTTTAAATGGTATAAAAATTATCATCTAAGCTTAGATTATGGTATAGAAGTGATAACACTCGATTTATGGAGTTGAAATGTGTTGAGATGGATAGTTGATCTTCAAGCTGACTTTTGTAAAAGTTGAATATTTGAATCTAATTACATGGGTGTATAATTGATGTTTTAAACAAGGTGTATAAGTCTCTAATCGTTCAAATACTAAGAGATGAGGAAGTTATGGATCCTTTGACTTTCGTTGACTTTTTGGAGAAAAAAAGTAGATATGTAAAAGTATGTTGTTGGAGATCAATATAGTTGTTTTGGAGTTAATTTAGTTGTTTTGAGAGTTAAGTTTGGGGTTTTATAATATTGAAGGTATTATGTTGAAATTGAATTATATAATAGATAAAAATACTTGGAGAAAAATGATCTTTAGGTTGATTAAAATTGGTTTAAAATGTTAGTATTTTTGGTTATATGTTGGTCAATGGTGGACTTAGTCGATAGTTGAAATTCGTCATTTTAATTGTCATTGAAACATAATTAGTAATCTATATACTTAAGTTGTCAATTTGTAACTAAAATGGGTTGAAAAGTTAGGAATTTAATTAAGATAAGGGTTAAAATTGTAGTGAGTAGTAATTGTATTTTCGGGTGTTTTGATTAGACGCGGAACGTGGGAAAGGCACTCGGATTGATTAGGCGAGGCATTGTTATTTCTAGCCAAGGTGAGTACTAATCTCACGTGAGTTTTATTTATCGCTTGTATATGTATATGTTATTGTACTTGTTAATGTTTCGAGGATATGTTCACTATTACTTCACCGTAGGAGATGATGTGTGGATAATGTGATGGTTATATATTGTTGATTGTGTGCCTTGGCTTGGGGTTGTATTTTCATCTTGTAATTGATGATTTGGTGTTTTGGTTGGAAGTTGTTTATTTCCTTGTGTTGGGTCGTGTCTGTGGTTTACTGAGTCGTATAGGTGTTTTGAGGAGATGTTGAGTCGAGTCAGGATGAGTTATATATGAGTTGATGATGTATGTTGAGTTGTATTATCCGGTATTTACCTTATACCTCGGTATAAGTGCGGTGTTTTTGCTTCGTACCTCGTTACGATTCGGTGATAGCTTATGTCGACGGGCATAAGTTTCTCCATGCAGGTTGAGGTTGATTATATGCGCATTAGTTGCTTGGAAACTATATGAAAGTTGATATGAGCGTGGATAAGGAGCTGTTGCGAGTTGATATGAGTTGGTTGAGTTGACTGTGTTGACACCGTTGATTGAGTTGATTGAGTTGTTGAGTTGATGGAGTCGTTGAGTCGATTGAGTGGTTTAGTTGTAGTGTTGGGTAGTTATGTTGTTGAGGTCGTGGAGTTGGGTCTATTCGGTTGTGTTACATGTTGTTTAAACTTTCTATGGTGTTTTGTGATCTGTTTTATGACTCATTTATTGGTTATGGATATTGTGTTGATTATACTAGATGTTGCCTTGATGAAATTATGTCGAATTAGGTTTGGGTTGATATTAATCGTTATACCTCCCTTAATGTTAAAAGTTGAGTTGGTTAATGGTTGAGATAACTTTTGAATGAGAACATTAGGTACAAACATTATAAACCGAGGTTCATGCTAATTTATCGATGATGTTGATGATATTTTATATATGGTGGAAAATTTGATTCAAATGTGTTAGTATATAAGTTATGATCTAACCACGACGTTGATACCATTGAGGTGAGCAAAGTTCATGCTAATTGAAGAATTTGTGAGAGCACCTGCACGTAAGTTATCTTGATTAAGACATAAGTTGCTCAGTTGTATTAAAATAATGAAACGATTTGGAAGTTCTTATGATAAACATGCAGATGTCATAGGAGGTGTATGACTATATTTGGGAGTAGCACTTTAAGGTGAACTAAAGATAATAGTTGAGTTGTTATGTGAGTGGAATACTATCGGGAAGTAGCTATACTTAAGAAAGATAACAAATAGAGAGATATCTCCTGTGATTAAGGTGTACTGTGAGTAAGTTGTTGACGTGGTGTGAGTTTGTCGGTGTTAGTTGGAAAGCCATTAAGGAAAGATTTATCTTGTTTATAGCATATAAATATAACTCTTGGAGGTATAGTCTTTTAAATAGGTAAGGGACTTGAATTATCCTTGTTTGTATGAGTGGTGGGTTAACTGCTAGATATTTAAATTACTCAGCCATAGTCGACTCCCTTATTTCCTATGGGCGGATGTTTTATGCCCAGGTTGTTGCGGAATGATCGAGATGCATTGGCCGAGTAGCTGCGTACCCGTGGAAGTGGCGATGGTGGCTGGAAGACCTCAACAGTCATACTTTTATCTTCTTTGGAGATTTATGTTGTACTTAATAATTATTTTTGTCTCGAGTTGTAAAACCCGTTGTTTGACGTTGTGTTTATATTATTACTTTTCAGTTATTGCAGTGTTGGTTAGTTCACCCGATGGACAAGTTGTATTGTTTTTATTTATCATGTTAAATTATCCATCGCTATGACTCCTGGATTATTTAGGGTTTAGATGACGGTCCCAACCTCAGGGGGGCACACCTGGGGCGGGTCGTTACATGAGAGCTTTCCATAGACACCAAAATCATCCAAATCGGATGAGTACACAAGGAGATATGATCTCCTAAAAATGGGTAGTTGAGACACTAAATCCACCTTATATATACTTGAATGGTATATAGTAACCATTATCCCACATCGAATATAAGGGAAGAGACCCACTCTCACACACTCTATAAATAAGGTACAAGGTATTAGGTAAAAATCCTTCACTCTTTTACTTTTATATACATGCCTCATACATTCTATCTATAAAGATACTAATGTTGGGCGTCGGAGTGTAATCCGGTGGGTCCCCCATTCTTTGTTTTGCAGGTCTCATCAAGGAGTCCCTCGACTAGGAAGGCCCTTCGTCAAAAGATGACTCGCCCAACTAAGGATTTAACCCCTGTGAACTACTTCCTTTCTCAACACACACGTAAACCCGTCATGAGGAGTCACGTCACCAATAAGGATAGCTACAAAAATTGACATCAGTGTAGATACAAACGTTGAGTCACATGACTGCATATGGATATAGGTGTATGTTCTTACTGCATGCAAATGGTCTCTCATGTTATTTGGATGCATTTATATAATTATATGTTAAAATTTTCATAGAAAGTTTATCATAGATCTTTTGTGCTCCTTTTCTGAAAAAACGAAATCAAAAGTTGAATTAAAGTGGGATTCAAATTATCAAATACCTTTCGGCCTTTTATTTAGGTCCTATTAATTTGTTAATATGAATTATGATAGGTTGAAAATGAGAGAATGGATAAATTTAAATAAATATGTTCAACAACAATCTCAGAATAATATTTGGAAATTTTATGTCTTGAACCAATAATGGGTAGGATTTTGAACCAAATAAAATTTCCTTTTTTATATGAATATTTGAAAATTTATAAAACTTTATCCTTAGAGCACCCATACTTATAAAATTTTGGAGTCGAAGCCCAAGGTCCATTGTTCAAGCATGTCAAGTGCAAATCAACGGATTTCAACAAAATGTCCAAAGGGACTTGATCTTTCACTTCCTCTATAAATACTTTAAGCTCTCATCAGGATAACGTATATCTTAACGTATTTGCGGTTAGTCTCCAATTGAGCTTTCATGTCAAGATGCCGATCCGGAGAAGCTCTCGACCGTGGAAGCATAACAAGGATTTATGATGGTTTGTGGAAACATCTCTGGAGTCTTAAGATCCCTCCAAGAGTTAGCAATTTTATTTCAACATGTCTATATAATATTCTTCCAACACAAGACAAGTTGCTTAATAGAAGAGTACATGTCGATGGTACTTGTATTTTCTATGGCGAGGCTGAGGAGACTTTATTTCATCTTCTATTATCTTGTCCTTTTTCTCGCAGGTTTTGGTTCTCTTCCCCTTGCCAATTTGATACGATAGGGGGTCCTTGACTTTATAGATTGGTGGAGTTATATTACTATCCATTTGCGTGACCGAGATTGTGAAGACACTGTAGCACAATTGGCTTATGTGTAGTGGTCCTTATGGAAGCTCAGAAATGCCAAGGTGTTTAGGTCAGGGGGCGATGAAGCTTCTACCTTATTCCACCATGGCACCTCTTTGACGCTTAACTATTTGGAGGCTAATATTAATGCAGCTACGGATAGGAGGGATGGGGCACCTGGAGCATTTGGCTCAAGGGCTAGTTGGATTTGTCCTGCTATTGGATTAACTAAAATAAATGTGGATGAAGGTTGGGATGCAAATTCAAAATAGGGGAGTGTGGGAATTGTGGCATGGGATGCTCAAGGGAGTTTTATTGTAGCACAATTTAAACAATTTTCTTGTCTTGCATCATCTTTTGTTGCAGAGGCTATGGCTTCACGTGAGGGTGTCAAGATGGCTGTCAAGAACAATTGGTAAAAAGTCCAGGTTGAGAGTGATAGCAAGAATTTGATTATGGCCCTTAACGAAAAGACGGGGGTTCCTTGAAAATTGATGTATTCATTGTATTCATCAGATTCATCCAACAAAGTGACTTACTGTATTGCCCATTGGGATCATAAGTTGGAGGAAGATGTACTTTGGTCCTCTTCTCCACTTTTTTGGCTCGAGGAAGCCCTTACATGAGATTTTCTTGATATTTTCGCTATCAGTTAGTATGTAGTATATTAGGGTGAACAATTTATTGTCATTTATCATCTTATGATATTATTGTCTGAGTACCAAAAGAAATCGGCAACTAAGATTTTCGATTAACTAAGATAAAGGTTAAATGAGTTTTCGTTAATTTTCGCAAATTGTCTCAGGTCCTTGAAGTTTCACTTCTGTCACATGGCCCCTAAACACTTTTTCTCTTGGCTCTTTGATGTCCCTGCACTCCATTTTTTCACATTATATTCATTTAACACGAGGGTAAAGTCTGAATTACACGTATATTAGATTTTTTTGCCATTTTAAAATAAATTAACATATGGGTATCTTTTAATAACAACTAAAATATTAATAAAAATTAAATATAAACCCCCAATCCTCCCCCCCCTACCAAACAATCCTCCACTAGCTTCTTCAAGCCGACATCCCCACATCTATCAACCAGAATCAAACATTAATAGAAACAAACCCCCACCCCTATCTAACCCTTTTTCATCTCGTAATTCATCACTACTATCATTTCATCCTCAGAATCAAAACCCTTACCCTACTCCACCGCCCATCAACATAAGTCTGTCACCAAAAGTGTAAGTATCCACCATAAAAAAAAAGCAACAAACCCCCATCACCTCAACCTTTGTCACTGTAAGAAAACAAAATTACAGACATGTCCCAGAAACTATTAATTATATAATTCGTTCTTTTTCTTCGTGTTAAATGAATTTAAATATATTTTAATGTGAAAATAGGTTCAATTGACATTGTGACAAGAAATAAATCAGACAAGTGGGGAAACCGCATAAAATAAATTATATAAGAGGCGTATGTATGCTGTTGAAACTTTAAGTGACTCGATTAAAATTACATGATAGCTAGGGGCAATCGGCCAATTAGCCTAAAATAATAATACGTAATCCAAATATACATTTCTTCAAAGTTGAGAAATAAAATTAAAAAAAAATCGAGTAACAAAACAAACATAATACATCAAATTTGTAACATTTTTTCCTGCGAACTGCATTTTATTTAGGAAAAAGGAAACATAAAATCACTCAAGTTTTATTTATTTACCATTTCGATGACTTATACTCATTATCGATCCATTTTGATCACTTCCGCCAATTTCTTCCGTGAAATTAACTCCAAATAGGCGGAGGTAATTTTGTCTACAAACATTCTTCAATTAAAACATTAATAAAACTAAAATTTAAACCCCCACTAATCCCCACCTTCCCCATTAAACCCCTACTCACACCTCATCTCCCACCAAACACAATCTTCAATTCGATGTTACTGCATAAGTTCTGGGCTAAGGCTCAGAAGTTGTGAGTGAATCAAATCCACCTCTATTGAATGCTTCATATTTGTCGGTATGGTAAAAAACCAATGTAGTGTTTGTCTTTTTTATACATCAATTCAAGAACTGCAAACTAAATTTGAGTTCTCTTCATGAAAATATATGTCCCAATCTAAACTTAACATTAATACATCACTATGTGTAATACAAACACCAAATTCACTCTCACCACCATGAGATGATATTTGTTTCCTATTTTTTTCCCAATAGCCCTTACAACCCTCATTATCTACACAAGAATCACGCTGGGAAATATGAAATATTTAAAATTGTCTCACGAACAATCGGACATAAACCTATTCATCTATTTAAGTTTCAGCTTCATTAGATACGCGATGTGATATTGTGGTTACATCACTTACTATCTAGGTTCCGCTTGGTTAACATAAATTAATATATGACTTTAATCGAGCCCAAGAGGTCACCACATACAACGGCATATCGCCTATAATATGATTATAACATCCGGGTTGTGCTTGAACTTACAAGTGAATATCGGGCTAAAATTTCACCATGTAAATTTTACCCGCAAACGCACGGAGTGGGGGGAGAGGAAGTGATGGGTTTTTTTTCAACTCAAATCTCCGGGCCTAGCTTTGTGGTCAAGTACTATAGGCCACGGTGTCGAGGCTTATTGCTTTCGCATTTGCCTATTCTTTTAAGGAAAAACTGCCTCCCCTTTCCCCTCTTGTTCAACCAAAGGCCTACCTTCTAGTTTAATCCGGCCAAGCTGTGGTGACTCACGATCAAAGATTTTGACCTATAAATTTCTACACACTCCATTCGAAGTTTTCAACCAAAATACAACACATCAAACATGGAAATGGTCTTGTAGTCTTGACGATTAAGATCTATAGTCAATTCCTGAATCAATCTACGTATAGTGATAGCTTCTGGCTGCAGTGATATCCATTCTTAAGGCCATGAAAGGACAGATTGGGTTCAAGAGTGCTGAAGTCTTCAGAATTCTATTATAGGAATAGCGTAGCATTAATTCTATTCGCCTGTGATAAATGCATCTCGGGAGCTAGACTTATCTCATTAATCAGAATCAGACCCCGACATAGTAAAGTTTGTTGGCTCGAGCACAGTGAGTAGTATAATACATCAAGGAGTATAATAAAGTTAAAATTCTATATCTTTATTTTCTGCATTTTACTTCATTCTTTATTTTAGATTCACATATGTATTAGCAAATTCGCTTTCGTTATATGTTATAATTTTTTTGATTGGTCATATTGATATTATGTTGTGATTACTATGTCATATTTTAATACGTGACATATTATTAGACATTTAAAATAATATTTATCATAATTTCTAATCGCAAATTCGATTTTTAGTGGTTAGTAAAAAATCCGATACTATGTCACATTGGTATGATATGTGAGTTGTTTATTAAAAAATATGTTATACAATCCGTGCAACATAAATGCTCTTTATTGTGATTACTGGGAAATAGCCATTTTTCGTCTATTAGTGTAGTTATTTGTCAACTTGTGATATGTTAAAAAGTTTTGAATTTTCAAAAACAAAATTTATTAGTAATAGTGTGTTTTTAAATTTTATACAGATAAAAAAACTAGAAAAATGGTTTGGGTTTATTTTGGTTTCTGTTATGAATAAGCATTCAATTAATTGACGCCAATCACTTAGCCTAAATTTTATGAAAGAAGCCATTTCACAATTCTATCATTTCATGTCTCTATAACAGCACCCTATGTATTATGTATATATATGAATAAAATTACTCTTCCTCTCATTCTTCTACTTTACTTATAGCTTATATTTATAACACGCACGTGACGACCACGCTTTTTCCATCCGATGCTTATCACCCCGTCGGACAATTACATCACGGGCATTATATTATATTCTTTATTTTCCTCTGTAAGTTTCTACTATTATATATATATATATATATATATATATATATATATATATATATTTTATATTTATGAGTTTAGATGGTATGTAAAGGTCAAAGATACATATTGACCATACTACATGCGGTGTAAGATTGATCATAGTACTACATATTGTTCGAAAGATGGTATAAAGATAATCGTGGTAATTATCAGTATGTTTAATGTGAACGAAAAAAAAAACTAGATGCAAATTTATATGTTGGCAGTGCTATAGTGTTTGGTTTCTCCCCTAATAATAAGAATTGATTTTTATTTTTTCCGAACAATAAAACTTACTTAAAGACATTAGCTTTTGAAGGACTAATTATTTATTACGCATTTAGAATATCTTGATCAAATGTAATTTATCATAATATAAATTTTGAAAATATTGAAAAATAAGAGTTTAAGTTTCATTAGAATTCGAGACCTTAAATTATGATGATTACTCGATAAGATTATTTTTGGAAGCTTTATCATCTTTGATGTTTATCTTTTGTAAAATAGATTGTTTTTAAATAATAATTTATTAATAAATATGGCAATATGCCTTCGGGTATATAATGTCGGACCGCCATTATCCGTCAGATTTATCAATCACCTTCTCATGATCCGACATTTTTAGTTCATATTAATCTACCATCGGAGTTCACCGAATTACCATCGTAGACTCGACATATTTATAGCTCCTGCTTTTATCCCCGGGCCGGGATTCACGTAATCACTATCGGGTTCATTAAATATATACACCCTGCTTAAAGTCATGTATTTCGAAATGCTAAGACTAGTTCAAAATACTTATGGATACATCATAGCGATCTAAAGTTGAATTATGAAGAGGGGCTGCATCACATCCGTGAACGCCGCCATGTTTGGGGTGGAGCCACAATCAGGATACCCTTTGATCTTCCCACCGACTCGACACCGCTTCTGCCCTATAGCGCCGTCAGGCGCCACATCCGCGATACCTCCTCGTGTCTTACCACCGAATATTATTTCACCATTATCGGGTTCTCGCAAGCGTTAGCTGGTGGGCGCCACATTAGCGGATTTCCCTTTTTAGGTCATCTCGCTTTCACTATCGGAAAAACTATACGTTTCTCGCACGCTTGTTAATTTAAAGAACAAATGTAAATTATAGATCCATATTCAAGGGTCTCGGTAGGTTCAAGAGTTTACATATGCCAAATATTTAATAATAATCATCGACCGAAGACCGTTCAAGATCAAGGGCTTGGGGAATCGACAACCATCTAAATTAAGGGTTTTTTGAAGTCTAAGAATTTCTATCATTGCCCTCATTATTTTGAAAATAATATGAAGTCGTGATGAGTTCATTTACAGACCGGAAGACTATATAATTAAAATAATACGTATTCGCTACATAAATTGAGCTTTATGAATTTGATTACTACCATTTTCAAGATAACCACATAAATAATCAAATCACAATACGAGGTAAGGTAAAATTAATCGAACGCTTCCGTATACTGGGTATACGAGTCCCTTAAAAGGAAAAATTATATGATATCTGAGCATGGATAATTTACTTCACACAAATATTTTGTTACATGTCAGTATAAAGTTGCTAGTGTTGAAGTGGTAGTATTTTCATACCCATGATTTCATAAGAATAATAAAGGATAATCATTACATCCCTGAATGGTGACTATTGACATATACAAATTGATTATCGATCTATATATCCAGAAAAGAGCGCATATTGTTTCCTGAAGAAACACATATTCATATGAAAGATTTAGTAAGGAAAGACTATATATGTCTAGGCTAGTTCCGATTGATGTTGTGATTATACATGTCTAGGCTAGTTCTGGCTAAGGAAAGATTTGGTAGCACACCTATCTTTCCTGGGAACTTACCTGGTGTATGATTTTCAATATCCAATAGGATTGCCACCAACAATATGGATAAATGAGAAATATGTCTTGCTAATAATGTGAAATTGATTGAAAGCTCTGGAAGAGCAAACATATTGTTAAATCCATATTTCATACATATGAAAAACTAGCAATATATCATCATGACCGTAATTAGTTTCGAAGAGCTAATATTTTTCAATAATGTAACAAAAGTACGACCCAAAAGAGTTAATATTTGTCAAAAGTGAAGTAAAGTCAATTGATGGTTCCATCAGCTAAAATATCAAGTTATCCGAAGTAACACATATACGTATTATTAAACAGCGCTTCTATCAAACAAGTTAGTTTCCGATTATTTGGCATGATCAAGCTGATCATCCCTGACGAAAGCTATGATGCGAAATAATGATTGAAATTTGATTAGAGACTCATTAAAGAGTCAACAAATTATCGAGTTTAAAGACTTTGTGAGATACATGTTGTAAACTCTCAAGAGATGCTAGTACGTTAAATTACATGCACACCGCCTCATTCGACCACACAAATGTTATTATATAGTGTCACTGCTCAGATCAAGCCAAATTATCATAGAACTCCTCCAATATAATTGGCCTGCCTAAAACCAAATATTTTACCTCCAATTATACTGCATCGTGATATTACCAAGAGTATGCACAAATGTTGATTTTTGAATACTTATTATACCTTAAAAGGTATATATACATCCATACTATTATACTCCTGAAGATATGCAATTAAAGTAATGAAAACATCTATAATCAAGTAAGTTTCCATTGTGACGTATCAATCTTTTCTTTAACATCGAGGGGGAGAGAATATAACCGAAAAATAGAATATCTTGAAATGAAATATCCTTCCATCAAGTACGATCCTCAAGATGAATAAATATGAACTCGAAGTTCGAGAGAAGTTTCTCAAGAGATAATATGAACAGCCTGGGTGGATAATATGAACTTAAGTCTACCAACAACAAACAAATATCCTAATCTCAAGATAGTATTAAAATTATATATCGCTTGTAAACACTCAAAATAGAAATAAGGTCTCGAAGAACTATCAGAGGTCAAATAGTTCCACCATCCAAATTCTAAAAGAAGATCTCTTTGCTATTTAGTCTATAAGATGATTACTTCTGTAAGAAATGATGAATAATATATCTCATGAATATTAAAGATATAATAAAATGTCTGGAAGACATCTACATACCGAAATTCATGAATGCAATGAGATCTCACTATCATGAATACGGGTGGAACTACATGGAAAAGATTGTCGACAATGAATATCGAACATAATGAAGAGTTTTATATATGACGAAAAGCACATGAGGATCATAAGGCTATCTCCTCGAGCGAGTAGAAATATGTTTATGAATGGTCAAAGAGAAAAGACGCAATCAAGAGTAAGGAAACTCACTCATGACGTAGTCGAGAAAGTTAGATTCAAGTCCAAATGAAGACGATACCAAGGTGCTAGCGATTGATATCTCAGAAGAATATGTAACCCACCCACCCAAGTCGGGTCACTCGAGGTTAAGATCATTAACAACTCAGTATACTGTGAGTCACCTCAAACGATGGATACAATAACAACATAACCTCAACACATTATCAAAATAAAGTCTTATTTCCACGCGGTGTTCCAACAAGAGCATCCAACAAAATAACGGACAACGTAACACACAAATCCAAAAATACATCATAAGGAAAGATGACAACAGACTCACAATATAATATTAACCCACCGCCTCAAATATACAAATTTTCAACAAAAAAGAAACGATCGATGAGACTTCCTATGCCACCACCGCCTCACCCATGATCTCCACGCCAGCCAAAGAAACCGCCTCACCCACCTCAACGATCACTCCTACAAACCTAGGCAATAAACGCCCGCCCATAGAGAATGTGGAGTCATTTACAAGTTCGAAAGTGAAATGCTAAATACCACGCATCTATCTCCATCATATATATTCATGCTTATATATATATAAATATATCATAATGCACGCATAAATCAGTACTAAAAATAACTCCGGTTCACATATCACATGTATTTCTCTTATACAATGTTACACGACGCCATAGATTATATTCATAACTAATGCATATTCATTTAAGTGAAACAATCTCAATATTAATAAAGTCATCAAGCCGAGTGAATCCACCTCCACGATAATACACATATAAGGAAATCCACCTCCAAATAATACATATATGAGGAATCCAATTCCAAATAATACACACACGAGAATCCACCTCCAAATAATACATACGGTGAACTACCTCCAAATAATAGCTAACACACGGTAATCCACTCAAATAACCGATGGGCCTCCACCACCATCCTCCCGACCGAGGCTAAGACTCCCTCAATGTGCATATCACACCAAACCTCCCGAATCCACCTGGCTACCCACACAATATGCACACCACACCAAACCTCCCTGCTGGTCACCACCGCCTCCGCAAATAACACATAAAGCAATCAAGACATCCGCACACGCCCACACACACAAAGACATACCACCCATAGCACATGTACCACACACACAATTTCATACAATTTATCCAAACTATCTCATAATGTAACCTTATAATATCAATTATGTCATAACATGCTTCATAATCATAGTTATCTCATAATGTTAATCAAATCTCGCTTATTTCATAATATGCATCATAAATCACAATTTCCACATACATCAATCATAGCCACACAATACACATATCGGTCAGCCTCAAACAATACATGAAAAATATATAACATGATATATATATACGAAAGTGTCCCCATCGCGTGATTTGTACTCACCTCGAGCCCAAAAGTAGTAACGATATCTCTACGCAAATTGCGGCTGCATCCGTGCTCAACTCCTATTAAGAAAATTATACATTATAACCCATTCTGCATTAACTTCACTTAACGCCTATATAAAACCCCTGCCTCACGATTCAAATTTACAACTCTAAAGAATCATCCTATTCCCGCATCGTATACACTTCTAACATTCCAACGTAACCATATTCCAATCGCCAACTCGAAAAATCTCAATATTCACATCACCTTATTACCCCAACAATAACATCTTAAGACATTCTAATCAATCTAGAAATAAATTAACAACTAAATTAACCTATTAAATACAACCTCCAATTCAAGCACTAATTACCATACGAACTTTTCCAACTTCCTCAACCAAATCTCTACCTATCCATAACCAAAACTAACAATTCTATACCCACCAACTATATTAAAGTCCTCTAACCCTTTCATATTACCATTTAAAACACTTAAGAAAAGTCAATAAAAGTCAACATACAACTTACACCACTTTCTAACCCCAATAACTACTCAAAATCACCTCTAATTCTCACCGACATACTCGTGATAACATTTCTATACCATAATACATTCGAGATCTAAAGTCAACAAAATCCAAAAGAAAAGTCAACTTTAAAACTCAAGAAATATCCCAAAGATTCACCTTTTCTACCTAGACGCGATGAGATGAGGAGAAGAAAACCACCGCTTGATTCTGGCGCGTCACAATCGATGGTAGAATGGGAAGAAAATTTTTAAACGGCTATAACAATCGAAGGGAAGAAAGAGAAGGTTTTAAGTGTGTTCGGGAATGACGAAGATGATAAGGACGGTGAGATTTTTAAATGACTTAAGGCCCCGCTTGTTCGGCTTTCTATTTCTCCACTTTCGTATTCTAAATTTCAAATCGAAACCCATTCCAATGTAAAGCTTTTCCATAACATAAACTACTACCATATAATACAAAGCCTCGATACATCGATTTTATTCCGAAATCATTTATACTATCACCGGTCCCACAGAACCGAAATATACCACCAACCGACCGTTTTGTTAAATTCTCCACTACTCAACTTCGAAATTTTAAATTTCACCCCGAAATACTCCACCGAGAAACTTATATACTATCAACATAATATTAGTAAGGAACGGGTTATTCAATATTGAACTTCAATCTTTCATCGAACAATGCCAGGAATGCGTAATATTCACGGTAACGCTGAAAGAAAAATATGAATATTTTCTTTGTAAAACCTTTAATTTATAAGTTATTGAAATCCAATTAATCCTAGCAATTAAGATTTACAAATGGATGTGGTCACAATTTGAATCAGGCGAGCGCCATTAACGAAGACTATAAAATACCATGTGGAATGTCAAGACTACTAGAAAATCCTCTATAGACATCGAAAGAAAGCATGGAACCGACTATTAAGGAAGACTATAAAGTTAGTCTAAATTACACAGTTCTAAAAGCGGTCTGATTTATCAAGCAATACACATGAGACAATATTTGTGAAGTCAAATTAAGATGGAGACTTACAAATGTAGGGGCAAATGCCACATGTAATCCAAGTATTTTATCGGACAAGAAGAAAAAGACATGCGGAAAAACGAACCTAAAGTGTTATGCACATAACCAAGTGAATAATTTACTTTGCACTACAAGAGCGAGACCGGCCGCGTAGACGGTATACCAAAGAAAGTATAGACAAACGTGTAAGAACATCTAAATATTACCACCATATTATATGTTAAAACAAGTGGATAACACAACCGCTTTACAAAACCACATCGCTAAACGGTTGGGACAGATGGGGTCGCTGCATGGTACCGAATATCACCATAAGCACTCATGACGGAAACCCAATTCTCGACGTTGGAAAATTTCTAATCTCGGAATTCAATGGGTAATAACAAATCATTGTTATGTACTTAGAAGCATGTGTAGACTGGCATATACTCGGTGCTTACATTTATGTGAGAAAGTTGAGTTTAGTACTCTTAATGAAATTTAATATATAGTTCTACCTATAATAATCGGGTAGAGTCAAACTTCTTTACCTACGACGAACATGGTCAGGCCGCCGATAAGAAAAATTGTGGTTTCCTTTTAATGTTCTCATTTATCATGGATCAAGATACGGTCAGATATAATAGCGATTTAGAAGTCAGAAAGGCTCAGATGAAAAATGTGTTTGCTGGATGACTCGGTTCTAACAATTATGGCTCAGTTCAATCTTCGTGATACTTTCCAACTGGGCTTTGAGTTGTTTGCACCCAATTGAAGGTTCATAAAAGCTACCAGATTCCTAAACTCGCTAGAAAGTGAGTTTCAAATAGCGGGAGGGAGGATCAAGGAATATTCAGACCTGCCGAGACGGCCTGGAGTTTATAAGTCCCGACTCCAAGTCCAAACGCCGGGACTTTTTTGTTCCGCAGAAAGATTGAATTAGTTCGAGAGATGTACGTTCCTAATTCCAAAGCCACTAAGTCATTTTTCTCAGATTGAATTTCTAAATGTTGTCTTTTCAAAACAAGATCCGTCGGCTGACGCTTTTGGTATACTAATATGCGCTCTTTTAGGATGTTTATGATAACTTGAGACATCCTATGTGTGAGACTTGTGAGAATAACTAACAATAGTGAGAAATCATCTTCTGTGAAACATATAGTGAAATCAAAGAAGAAAGGACATGTTTTCATATTCATTTTCTGGAAAAGTTATCATCGTCTTGCTCTTAAGAAACCCCACAACATTTTTCCAACCCATACAAAGAGTATCAATCTTTCACTTCCTTGTTTTAACCACGAAGGACATTCCGTATAGCGAAAATAGCTTCTTAAAAGTTCCCTGACCCACTCAAGGAATTATACTTTGTACATCTTATTTTCTCGTTTGTATATGTTGGAGTTCTATCAATGTTATACAATTTGTTTGGTTAGATTCGAAAATAAATTTGTTGTTGTTCTTCATTGTAATGCATTATACGGAAATTTTTAACAGATACATCATCATTAGGCATAGAGAGCATCAAAATGCGGGTTAGCCATTTTTTACTATTTTTTAAAATTTATCCTTTCCCTTAACATTAGTTTTGATAAATATTGTTGAGGCTCATGGTCCTTGCAGATATCATGGTTGAAGATATTCTTGCTTGATGAACAATGTAATGTAGTTTTTTACAGGCCTTGTCTATTCGAACATATAATTTTCTGTTATTTAGTTGTAAACTAAAATAGAATTATCATCTGTATGGCTTACCAATTTCTAATTCTGTTAAGCAGACATTGCTATACTTGTGGGCTGTCGTTTGTAGTAATTCTCGAGTCAAGAGATGATTGATCATTGGATTCATGATTATGATGTGAGGTATAACTTTTATACTCTCCCTAGCTCCAGTTCCTCTCAGACGACAAACATGAAAAGTTTAATAATATCTTCTCGTTCTGATGGGAAATTTAACTAAAACTACCCCTTGTACTGCACCCTGCTTGCTCATTTCAGACGCCTCTGGGTATATATATGTACAGAGTTGGCATGGCTGCTAGCATTTTAATCTTTTTTCTTATTGATTCTTCCATATGTACAAATTAGGTATAATAAGTTCCAGTCCAGCTTTTTTTAGATTGTAATTATTTTCATTGCTTGTTGACCTCAATTCTGGGCAACATTTTATAGCTGACAGACGTGGCTACCTTTGATGTGTGATAAAACTAATGAAACACTACTAATTAAAAAACTAATGAAACACTACTTATTATCGATTCATTCATAATTTCATATCATATGGTATGATGGTTTGATATCTAATGAAGACTAAGGAGTGTGAGATTTGTTGGGAGTTTTCACTAATCCACTGCTGTCGAGGAGTCAAGTGACCTCCATCGTGTTGTGCATGATGAAGCCCACGATGAATAATTTAAAAGGTAGCCGATCTTTAAAGAACGGAGGGAGTATTATTATCAAATCCGCTTGTTTTGGGGTAATTAGGGAGAATCAGGGAAAATTTAATAATTTTTTGTTGTTCGAAAACTCAATTAGATGTTCCCCTAGGAGAATTTATACCATTCACATTCCCCAAAATCATTACTTCCTCAAATCGGGAGAGAATTTGACAAATATAACACAATTTAATATTACTCCCTCATTCTTCCTCCCTCAAAATTATTGTATATAAACAACAATTTAATTTATTATCCCTGATTTATCCTGATTCTCTTTCTCTAAGATAATTTTGACCATTTAATGTCTCATGATTCACCCCGATCCAAACATAGCATATATATAAGAATGGAGGGAGTATAATTTTTGTGTGAATTAGCTATATTTTATGTCATGCCGTCATACAATGACGTGTAATTGTTGTGAGGCTATTCCTACCATCTTGGAGCAAGTATAGTGATATAACGAATATTTTTGCTTTTCATGTTTCGCAAAATGTCCACTTCTCCAGTTAAGAGTGTTTTTCTAAACAAAGCTAATAACGTATCAACATAATTAGATGATTGATACAAAAACATATTTTTAATCAATGTCATTATTTCACTAATATTTTTTGAAACACGCATAATCGAATGATGCACATTTTGGAACATGTATGATTGAATGAGTAATTTTGAAACATGTATGATCGAATGTTGAACGCTTTTGGAACATGTGTGGTCAATCGATCATTTTAAACACGTATTTATCAAATTGAATGTTTTGAAACATATGAGATCACCGATGCAATATAAAATAAATGTATCCCAAAATTTATTAAAATTGAAAATTATGTCAAAAATAGTTTTGGATAGTTTTACTCCCGCCACTTGTCATCCGTAATCGGGTTATAACGAAAGTATCGTGAGACTTTTTGAAATATATATGTGATTGAATGAATCACTTTTAAAATATATGTGATCTAATGATAGAACGTTGAACCACGTATGATCGGAAATGCCCATTACCCCAATGATTCAATATTATTGCAAAAACAATTAAATATTATAATTAATTTATATTTCTCAATAACATTCATATTAGAGTGATTTATTGTACCTTTTCCATAACATCATGTCATTTAAATCAATTTAAATATATTAGGATGATTTACTGCCAAAGGTTGCTTCTCTTGTAATGATTAATAGAAACAATTGGCTATTTGGTAAAAAAAAGTAGGAGCAAGTTGTTCGATAAATACCAAAGGCATATTCGGGTAGATCTTCATTCAAGAGGTCTTCTGTTCCATTCCTATTAATTTCCTCGCTTATGTGTTTCAAAGACTCACTAGTGGTTTCAACAAGCACGTGTGCTCCGGTGCACATCTAAGCGAAGTCAAGACGTTGTTCAATGAATATACTTCGCTGTGATAAAAAGACAAATGTTTACGGAGCCTAGCCTCCCATTACTTAGTTTACAATTTAATTGTTGTCCGATATCGTATGTAATTTCTAATTCCTATCGCTTGGAAAAAAATTATTCGAGAAATTTCAAGTTTCATATTAAAAATTTAATATTACGCATCAACGTTGGTTCTAAAGGCGGAGTCAGTTATGATCAAGGTTGTACACAAAATGGAACATAATAAATTGAGATTTATTTACTTAGTTCGGTAGATAAAATTTATTTGATTCCCACTCAATAGAAAAGAGAGGATTTATGACAAAAGCAAATCAAGCACATAAATGTCACAAGGTATGACATTATTAAATCAGTTCGAGATATAACAATCCGCACTGCTAGAAATGTTTCTAGGTCAAATTTACATCGGTAAGACAAAGGACTTTATTGTGGCGTAATAGTTTTCCCCTCGCAGCAGTATGACGAGCCTGTGACGTTATTTACTAAAGATGTACCTCGTAAATTTCTTGCCTTAAAACGTCAAAATATTTTTTTGATAAAATACAATAAAATTTGCCACTAAAACGCCTCAATATTTGTAAACATATGATGTAATTGTGCGGTTATGCTCATAATCTTAATCACTATCATAAAAATTTCAAATTCTGATACATTAACAAATCCCAACTTTTTTGTGCGATACGAGATTGCTGGCTTCAAGGGCGAAATAAAATTAACGTTATTTATTATTCCATCCAATCTTATTTATCGCTTAACTACCTTTTTATTTTATTCAGATTGTTGTTGCTTAACCCTGCTTTTATACCATATTTTATCAATATACCTTAATTAATTAAACCAAATATATTCTTATAAATACATTTTTCATAAAGTTTTCAGCCAGTATTAAATGAAGCCTCTAAAATTATCAAATGTCTACTATCTTAAAAACAAGAAAATAACATGTCGACAAACACAAGCGATCTGAGGAAGATGCATTTATAAAAGTTATTAGTTTTTTTTGGGCCGGCCCCGATTCGAATTTAATTAACGCAGATCAAGAGTTTAATTCAAGACGTTAATAACAAGTGAATCGTAATTACATTTCAGACACGCGTACTCATTTAAAAATCGGGTGGTACCCACGTTAATACCCAAAATACGCCAGCTGCTCAATTTAAAACAACGATACCACGCAACAAAAACAAAGCTGCATCTAGGAATTCTAAAGTGAAATCAAATACGAAATCAAACATCTTAATATCCGAAATTAGAAAATAAGCATTCCTAAAATATGTAACTGCAGAACATAAAACTAAATTGTTCGAATACTAAACATGAACATAATCAATATTCAAAGCACAAAACACATTATTCGAAAATATAAGATCGATATTCATCTTCTTTGATGGCAATGGCGATGATCTGAAACATGCCTCTCAATACGAACTGCTCGCCTACTCCATACCTCGCCACCGCCTCGCTTCTACCTCATCCACTGCCTCCACAATCATACGCTCCTACCACACCCCTCACCGCCTATATCAACTTTGATGCCTCGCCTCCCTGTGAAGCGCCTTTAACATATCGTGTTAATCCATTCCAACATCGACATAGCTTTATCTGATGATCCTGGAGGTCAGTCAATGCATCAACGGCCGCCAATCCGGATATAAACTAGTCCCCTTAGTAATGAGGTAATCTATCTCCTTCTCTAAGATAAGCAGTCAGGTTAACGTCCACACCTTATCTTGAAATCTTGAACATTCGCTAATTGTTCAAACACCTCCCATTTAGACCGCAAAACCCCGTCCCACATATACACTTCCTGGCTAATCAATGATTGCCTTCCCATCATAAAGTCCTTCTTAAAATCAACTTTTTATTATTATTCCAACGGAACCACTGACATTAACTAACAAACGATAGATAATCACGACATATCAAGTAGACTCGCCTTTCGATGAAACATATGTTTAATTATCAACGCGGCAGACAACTCAGCCTCATATTCAAGATAGACCATATAATTAACGACGCAAACAACTAATTTCCCTCGTTGCTCAATAGTGTATGTGAGAATACCGACACCACTTTCCAAACAAGCTTTGTGAGACCATTCAAATTATTTTACCACTACGATTGGTTATAAGATCTTGCATAATAATCTGTAATGTTACCTACCATTTAGTACACCATCCCCTTTCCGGATAATCATCCGCTCCCTCATCATGCATACAAAATGTGTTTATTAAATCGGTTTCTGTTATAATACCTATAACTCCATTGACATTGTAACGACAACCAATCACTCCCTCACTATCATTATTACGTAGTCTAACGGATTCATAAAATTTATAAACAATGGCGGGATACCAATTACACTTAAAAGTACTAAATGTGCTAAGTTTGGCTTCATCTAAAAGTTGGAACAAAATATTACCCGTTACCTCCTTGATTTCTCCTTCATCAAGATATATGCCCCCTCCACCCCCCTTCCTCGTATCTTCGCACCTTCACCTCATACCTCTTCGAACTCCCCGCCACGCACCCACCCATTTCTTCCTCTCATGCGGCGACTCACGCTGACTCTCCTCCTATTCCTTGTTTACAATTGCTCTTGGTTTTCAACAACTTGCTTGTTTTTGGAAGCTCTTCTTGGTGCCATTTTAACCAATTGACACTAATATAATGTAATGGAATAATTAAAAAGATGACGGCTTGAGGAATTGAATATCACAGAGAATTTCGCTTTTGAAGTTTAGAGTTCGAGTGAAAGTAGCTAATCAAGCCTGAACTCCCTAATATTTAATTTTCCGCATGAAACGCTGTATGTTAGAAATAGACTGCACTATGTCTAACACAAACGCTACAAAAAAAACTTTCTTCAGCTTTTGTGATAAACGCGGTACGAGTCGAGTACATGATACCATCGCTTAACACAAACGCTACACAAAAAATTTCGGCCAGCTTTTAGATAACCGCACAAATGAAGTACACGCATCTAATGCTTAACACAAACAAGCACAAAAAAACCTTCTTCCAAGCTTTTTAGATAAACGTGGTACCGATATCACTTTCGAACGGCACCACATTTATTATGAAAACGTTGTTAGCCTATATGACGTCCTTAGAGGGAGGTGAATAAGGACTTAACGGTTGTTAACCGATTTTTCGACTTTTAAAACTTCTTTAATCGATTTCACCCGAAATGGAAACTTTAGTCAAATATAACACAATTAACCATATACCAAAGTTTCCAAACTCCTCAAATGAATGCTAGATTAAAGATAAAATAATTAAACGATCTAAGAATTCATTAATAAACTAAAACTCATATCGATCAACATTAACATTAAGCTTATTCATGCATAATACTTATCTTACCCATTTATTGGCTATTGACATCCTCTAGAAATCTATATAACATATCACAATCCAAAACATAGATATATTTCATGTGAGTTTAAGACATTCTGATAGAAAGTTTAATTATGATTTGATCAAATAAGGAATATAACAATTAAGTTCATCGATCAAATCAAACTATCCTAATAATGAATATTAAATTACGCTCAATATAGGATATTCAATTTGTGCCTCGACTAAACTTGTTCTATTAATACTACAGTTAATTCAATTATATGCCTAATATTCAATTGGGCCAGACACATATAATCGAATTCAATTCTAAAGCAATATATCAATATAGACTAGAAAAATAAAGAGTAGTGGACGGAAACATTTAAACTCGATACAGCATGTACAGAGGTTCGCTAATCTACATCCTCTAATCTGCTGCCTCACCCAGTTTTCTCTAGAATCCACTCAGATGGTGCTTCTTCAAATGTTAGTGAAACCCAAACCAACTTACAACCCTTAGCTCCTTGGCTAGAACCCAAGCCCGCAACTCCAGATTTCAAATTTTAGCACACCACTAAGAACCCAAAGAATCACTCTAGGATTTCACTTATCAAGCCTGAGATGCAACTCCAATTACCGAAGACTCTATGTCCTATCGCTCGAAAGCACTAGCCTTAAACACTACGGTAATCCGTCAGCAATACGTAACTGAACGAAGTACCTGAT
>JADFUC010001749.1:0-131845 GCA_019722365.1 Lithospermum erythrorhizon | reverse complement strand
TTGAAGTTACGTATTGCTAGGTTCGACAATTCTAGACCAACGATATATAACTATCGTGTTATATAAGCTCAGATTGGACACTATGACCAAACGTCTACCTTAATGGGATTATAACGGCATATGTTGGTCACAAAATGGAGTATAACGATAGATGTCGATATATTGGGAGGAATTTATCTGCCCTGATATACAAGGAAGATCTCAGCCTCTCTCACACGCTTAGTAATCGATTGGTTTAAGGACGCCTATAAATGCTTATTCACCATACTCGAGTAAAAAAGCATGGATGCTTTCTCTGTAATAATAATTTTACGGTTACTGCAGATCAATGACAAAGGAATCAGATATTACTAGCTCGGGGTTCTCAGCGATAACTTAAGGGTTATGAGCGATTGCTTGATCTTACTATTAATCGCTATAATAATAGTAATCGTCAATTATTATTATTATACAACTTACCACATGCGAGCCTGTGGCGTCACACACATGCCGATATTCGAATTATATTTCATGGATGAAATTAAACGAGATTCTTGTATATCGGTAGATGTATCTCTCAATAGATGAATATATATGTCGATACACATCAATTGGTTAAACTTGCAAGTTTGGATCAATTAAGAAATTGAAATTGGATGAATAACTCTGGAGGTTATTCGATAAGGACTCGTTAGTATTTTAATTGACTTCAAGGTTAATTAAAACAAAATAACTCACTAAAGGACTCAAGATTTCAAGTCTATGGATTCGATTTCCTCCCGGTGCAATCTGTAGGACATCGCTTGTGTCGACGTTGAATCGACAGCTCAATCCAGATAACGCGAGGCATCTACTGAGGAGTTATTTTCATTTCGCCTTCACGCAAATGCAAGAACTCTTTATTCATAATTGTAATTTATGTGTTTTAGATTAATATACATTATTTGAGGACGCGGATGTATTAATTGGTGTTTAATCACAAATATAATTCATACTGATTCTAACATAAGTAACTTAACAAGTTACTAATAAGTCAGCTCTCTCTTTAAACCAATAATCGATATAAGAATTTAATTGATTCGGTTTTGTCCAATTTGTATTTTACATTATCAATGTAAAACTCTCGATTGGGTATCTCATTGATTTCAATCAACTCCCAATTTAACAATCTCGATTTAATTCCATACATGGAATATAACTCAACGCCATCAGATACGCGCGACCTTCTCGGGCTCAGATATCGCATCAGATAATAATATAATTGACCATTATAATTATTATATCGATTATGCACGGGATCTTGGGCTAGCCTCAAGATAACCCCCGATATTATCGTGAGTTCCATTTTGATAATTTACAATTACTATTATCGAACACTTAGTTTCGAGTAATCTCATTTAACCAAGCATCAAGAACGACCGCGACAACAATTATCGCAGTGGCATAATTATAGAAATCAAAATACTCGATTTCCAACTGCATTCTTCCTAGCTTACGACTAAGGTTTGGAGCATCTCCATTCTATCCTCTTTCAAATTTCTACATAAAGTGAGAATCTCAACTCAAAGATAAAGCCAAACTCCACTCTTACATCGCGATATTCTAACTCGATGCTGACATGACATCGAAGATATCATGAGGCTCTTGACTCTACGACCAAATAATCGATCATAACGCAACTTGTCCTTGCCGGGATCCGCATCCTTCGGAATTATCGTGGGCTCATTAAGTAACACATACTCGCTTGCTCGCGAACTTTCTGGGAAAACCCTCGACCATATATCAAAGTTATGGTCAAGCAGTACATCTCTTCGCATCGACGAAAAAACACTCACGGAGAAATGGGGACTCATACTGAACTACAGTAGAAAATACATAAAGAATGCAACTTAATCTATATGTCATAAAATATTCTATAATCGGATAATAGAATTATTATACTAGTGTTTACAATCCCACTAAACACACGAAGTATACCAAGAACTTACATAACCTAAAACGAACGGTAGCACGCATAACATTTCGTTTAAATCATGTAAGCAAGTGCACTATCACATTCTTACGACTATCACAATCTTGGGATTACCAAGAGTTCAACTTGTAGCTGGCCGGTAATCTCTTATGTTAACGCATTCATGTCGCATATCGAAATCACCGCAAAGGCATCACAGTAAGTACCGAACGTGAATTGTGAGTGAAAAGTATAAGCTCTAGTTCTGGAACAAAAAGCTTAGACTATTCCATAGTGGACGCTTTCTCGACGCTGACACGCCTCAAAGATCGGCAGTCTGCAATGTTGATCCGATTCGACTTTACATTTTGGTAATTTACATTAATCGCGATATTTATTAGGCGGATTTGTTATATTTTATTAGCTCTCACAACCATGTCAAGTGTATCGATCAAGCAAGCTAAAACACCCATGAGTCTTAAGAAAAATAAAACACTTATTGAAAATTATGATATAATTATTAGTTTGAAATATTTCTAAACTACATTTAGTTCCATTAACTATTTTTCCTCAAGTGGATCTATCTTTGTAATAATTAATTATTACGATTAATTATCCTAAGTTTTAATGTATTTCTATAAATACAAAGACTAAAACACCTTTTAAGTAAAATAATATTTATATGTCCTATTATCTACATAATATAATAATATATTATAAGGTCTATGAAATCCATCAAATATATCATATTATATTATGCATGATAAATAATCAATATTATATTTAAACATGCAGGTAATGGATTTAAACCGTAATAACCCGCTATTGAAAAAAAATTAAATTTTTTAGTCGCGCGGACCCAAAGATAGTATAAATAATTTCGATAATAATATTATTTTTGTGATTAATTGAGCCAGACATATTTATAATTTACTACTAACGTCGGAGATAATTCGAAAGGTTGGGACAAGTAACTGCTCGATATCTCGATTCGCTGCGGATTTCGGGGCACACTAACTCCCCGCATGGGTTTTTGTCGACTTAAGAGATAAGTATCACCTTCATCCTTATCAAACAAAAACACAAAAATATCTTCCTCCATCTCCATTTGGCCGAGATTCTCTCTCGAGCAAAAACCCAAAAATTTTTTCTTCCATTTATTCACTTTATCGCACATAAAGATCCTCGAAGTTGTTTGTTAAGGCTTCCCAATGTCTTTCCCTATGATTTTTGAGGTAGGGAAGATAGCGCTTTTTGGTTGATTTTTTTAGTGGTTGACTTCTTTGCTGACTTTTTACATAATTCAATTTTATGATGAATCTTAGTTTGCTATGGAGGCGGCGATGCTTATAAGCTCGGCTTAATTCATGATTTAAAGGTCGCTTGAGGACGCATGGTTCTAGGCAGACTTTTCTAGGTTTCGCTGACTTTTTGAGTTGATATTTTTATAAGACTTTAAATGTGTAGGAGTTTAATCGGGGACCTTTATCAGAAGGTTGTCATGTTAAATCGTGATTTAAAATCGACAGCGGAGCAGTCGTAAAAGTGTTAATTCAAGTTGAGTTGTAATCGAGTATTTTGAGTATAAAGTTGTTAATTAGTGGACCTTCTGATTAACTATTAGAATGACTTATAAGTTGATCAGAAGGATAAAGTAATAAGATGGTATTTAGCAAGTGTGATCGATTTGGTCATGTCCGGGATTATAATTCGATAGCTTTACCCGCCATGTTAGACTGCTTAGAAATCGTCTGACAGAGTTGGTAATGCTTATTCTAGAAACGAAATTTTGGTATTAGTTCCCGAGTATACTGGCGTTGTTAGCCTCGACCGTGGGAAGGGGCACGCTCCATGATCGCTCTTCGTTGTGACTTCGTGATCAGCTAAGTAGAGGCGATTACTTATCTCACGGGTGTTACCTTACGCATTCTTACTTTAAATTGCGTGGAACATGTTATCAGGGTACGATTATGTGAGAATGATATACATGTAATTTTGTATGATTACGTGTGATTCATTTTGTGCGAGCCATGACATGACTAGCGCGATTATATTCCCGTGGCGCCAAGATCGCTGAGGCAGAATCGCCAACCCCAACTTATATTTCCCTCGATTTTGTGGCCTTGTCGGGCACCGTTGTATTCCCCCGTGGCCTTGTCGGCACTTATGTATTTCTCGTGGCCTTGTCGGGCGACAGGACAGAACGACCCGCCCTGTGCCTGGGCCCGAAAGTAGTCATTATAATTCGGAACACTGCATCACCAAACCGACGGGATCTAATTCGCTTTAAAACTACTCATTTAATCTAAAAAATATGATTACATATAATATTTCCAAAGTAATCACAATTTAAAAAATTTACAATCCATCAAAGCGACATCTAACCAACCAACTCTATATATAAGGCCAACATATCCCAAATAAATAGTAACGCCGGCAAGGCTACAAAAAGAGAGGGTACTGTGACTCGTAATACAAATGACAACCGCCGACAAGGCTAAAGTTTGAAAATAAAGTAATAACAATCAAAACAACACAACACATCAAAATTAGACTGAGATCCTCTCCGCCACTCCGACGCTCACCTAGCCACTCTGAACAACTCTCCAACTTGGCTCAACTAGCCGTCTCACAACCCGCACAAATGAAATGCCGCCAAAGCGGGTGCGGCGAATCCAATGGCTTAGTAAACTTAACACCGGGCGAAACTTAAACCATACGCCTACGACACAACAAATTAACATGGGGAGCGAAATATCGTATATAGATATATAACCGACTACCTAAATAGCCATATTATTACTTTCAAAGAAAATTTCATACATCACAAAGTGCATAACATAGAATATAGGGTCTCAATAATGAATACAACTCACCGAATAAAATCACACCAAACCACATGAAATTACAAATATTGCACTCCAACAAAAACTATACTCTGGGGCTTATCAACCACTAATCAACTGTATACCATCCAGATTCTAATCCCCGATTTATTATTAAGCTCAACCCACAATCTACAACGCTTCTTATACCTAAGTATAAAGATAACTGAACGCTCTATACCGAAGTATAAAGTCGATAAAACAACGCCTTATACCGAAATATAAAGTCGATAAACAACGCCTTATACCGAAGTATAAGTTTATAACCAACGCCTTATACCCCAAGTATAGTCGAGTAAACAACGCCTTATACCAGTATAAAGTCGATAAGCAACGCTCTTAAAAGAGCCACCTAACCCATGACCTTCCCAATTCCTAGGTCATATCCTAATACTTCAAGTCATTCTTAAGTCATACATAACTCTAACCATTACCTCTCAATAACCATCTACTCTACTCCCAAACAATATTCAAGCACACAAATTAAAACATCTCTACAACGAAGTCCAAAAACACAATCGCCGACAAGGCCATTAAATACATAAGTGCCGACAAGTGCCATTAAAGAATACAAATAACATGGCTAAAGTGCCAATGTAGAATACATAAGTCACGACAAGGCCACATGAATCGTAAATATAAGTCAGAGTTCAAGTTATTACTTACCTCAAGCAATCTTCAACGCTACGCATTATAATCACATAATCATATCATGCCTCACACAAATGAATCAATACATAATCAAGGCAACAATTACATGTATATCATTCTCAAATAATCGTACTCCACAATAACATGTTCACACAATTTAAAGTAAGTAATGAAAGAACACCCGTGAGATAAGTACTCACCCTACTAGCTATCACAAAGTCCTCACGAACGCGATCATGAACTTGCCCTTCCTGAATGGTAAAGGCCCCAAAATCTAGGAAAGACGCTGGGAAACCTTAATAATCGACTAGGTTCTTTATACGCAACAGCTAAATCAAGAAATTTTTTGAGTTTGCTCTTCAAATGGGGATCTCGCCAAAGCATCAAAAATGAGAAGATATTTTGTGTTTTGGCTTGATAAGGATGAAGATGATACTTATCTCTAAGTCAAGTGAAAACCGCATGTATCGTGCTCGAATCACTCGAATCGAAGTTATCGAACGTAATTTAATGATCTAACTTTAACCTCGAATTATCCCGGCTATTACTACTAAATTATAAATGTAATAATGCTCAAATAATCACAAAATAATATTATTATCGAAATTATTTATACTATCAATGTCACACCGACCGAAAATTTTAATTTTTTTTTTTTTTTTAACTTAGCGGGTTATTAGCGTTGTCGATTTACGACACAGGATGTTTTAGTCACAGTGTTTGGATATTTTTTGGGGGAGTAGAGTAGATGGTTATCGGTGAGGTGACGGTTAAAGTTATGTATGCGCTGAGCGACCAGATAGGATACACTAGAATTTGGAAGCGTCGCTGTTGCGGGTTCTTTTTAATGGCGCTGGTTATCGACGAGTACTCGGGTATAAGAGCGTTGTTTATCGCCTTTATACTGCATAAGAGCGTTTGTTTATCACCTTTATACTTCGTGCGCAGCTGCTGTTATCGCCTTTATACTTCGGTATAAAGAGCATCAGACGACGTCGAGCTTACGCGCATCGATTAATCCTGGATGTATCTAGTTTACGAAAGGATTATGATCAGAGTATAGTTTTGTCGGGTCTCGTGACTTTAATTTTATGGCTCGTGTGATTTTTATTCAAATGAAGTCAGATTCATTATCGAGACCCTATATTCTATGTTATGCCACGCGATTTACGTAGAATTTTCTTTTGTAAGTATAAATATGGTACGGCTAGGTAGTCCCGTTATATATCTATATGTACACGTATTTGACTCCTATGTTAATTTGTCAGTGGTCGTGGCTGCATGGGTTTAAGTTTCACTAAGCTTCGCGTGCCAATCTGCTGCTGGGCGGCATTTCATTTCAGGCCAGTCGATTGTGACGGCTACTGGAGCTGTGAGATCATGGAGAGTTGTTTCGAGTGGCTAAAGCAGCATCAAGCGGCAGAGGATCCTCATACCGATTTTGATGCTATGGTCAATCGCTTTTTTATTATTGTACTTTATTTTCAAACTTTAGCCTTGGCTCGGGCATTAAGCCATTTGGTATTCTGAAAGTACGAAAGATTTCATTTCCTTTTTGTAAAATTTCGCCGGCATTACTATTTATTTGGGATATGTTGTATATATATGGAGTCGTTGTTAGATATCACCCAATGAATTGTAAATTTTAAACTGTGATTATTTTAAAATATTATATGTAATCATATTTTGAAGGAAACGAGTAGTTTTAAACCGAAGTCGCCCATTGGTTTTGGGTGATTCGTGTTCCGATTATAATGACTCACTCGTACACAATCTGGGCGGGTCGCCATTAAACAATACAAGGTATACACATTGCATGTCAAGAACAATCATCAAATGAAATGAACTATTTAATTTGTCTAAGTGTAAAGTCACTAGTAATCTAATTCTAGTGTTTATTTAATATCTAATATTAAAATATATTTAGCATTATCCAAAAATACTTGTTTTACACTCATGATGATTAATCTTTAAATTATGTTATAATTTGAAACTCCAATTATCTTTTAGCAATCGATCCTAATTAAATCAAATTCAAAATATTATGCGATTAAACCTAATTAAAATTAGAATATAATTAATCTAAGTCCATTAGCTTTAATTGATTCCAAGAAATAATTAACATTTAATCTAATCTAATTAGAACTAATTTTAATGTGATTAAAATAATTTTCATTAAGAAATTAAATTAATTCAATTCAATTGATGTCCAATAAATCAATTTTGGTAAAAATCCATCAAGAATTGAGTTTGGATCAAACCAAAACCTCAATCAATCCATCTAATTAAACTGCCGACCAAATAAAGCGTACTTCAAACCGCAAGGCCTAACAGTTAGGTCTACCACGCCCCAACGCGCAATCCATATGTCGGGACTTATCTCAGACGCTCGGGGCCCAAACATGGTTCGACATCCAAACCATACGCCTAAAGTCGACAGGTTCGCCACGTCATACTAACGCTAAGCATAAACGCCGTACGACACGCGGACAGCGACGCCGGGTACCACGCTGGCTACCGTTGCTGTCGCCATGCTGGCAAATACACGTGTCAAACTAATCCGACCGGGTCCGGTCAGCCTGACCGCGCGGTTAAATGTCAAATCGGATTTGACCCGAGTCAACCGGTCGGAAGTCAACGAGTTGACTCGCTTCTGACCGAAGTCATTCAAACGAAAGTCAACCCGCCTCGACTCGACTCGATGACGCCATCGCCGACATCACTTGCATGGCCGATGATACGCCGCCTGTATCGACGCGCAACAGAAGCGTTTAATTCTTTTTTGTCCGATACGATTCTAACATGATCGATGGTTTTTCTATTACATGTTTCAATAAATAAACCGATATAAAATTAATTCCAAAATTTCAAAAATTCTTAAAAATGAGAAATATTATTTGAGAATTTTTCACATTAAAAGATTTCAAAAATAATTAATTTTTAATCATATTTAATTATTTCATTAACATAATTCATTTAAAGGAATCAAAACATCATAAAATACAAATTAAACATATAAAATGCCCATAATTCAGCAAAAACATTTCATGCTTGTTTACATAATTGTAATCACGCACCGAGCCTCCGAGGCCAATTGCTGATTTTCTTTTTAAAAATATAACTGCTATAAACCTAACATACGAATCTCTAACGCCACACTATTCGTGTTTCGCAGAGAATAGAGATTTCTTTTAAATCAAATATGAGCATTAGTTTTAGTTTGTGTTGGTTTAAGCCACTTAAATAGGCAAACACTGAGAGTTTCCAAATGAGATAAAATCTCCTAAAACCTACTCCACCGCCCCCACAACCGACTCGATCGAGTCCTCGGGATTCGATTTTTCGTCCCGAATGTTTCCTTCGTATCTGACTTTATACTCGGAAGATTTATAATACATTTATTATATAGTTCGGCTTGGCAGCTAGGTGACCTCTAGTGGCTAATTAAAAAGACAAATATATTAAACAATATTAACCTAATTCATTGTATTAATATATGACATAAAGTTCTTAATCTCTAAGAAGCCATCAGAACCCCTAAATGTCGATACGTTAACTTCTAAAATACTGATTTTGTCTTAACAATTAATATTTATTAAACTTATATATATATATATATACATATATATATATATATATAATTTGAATGAGTAAATCGGTTGTACAATTTAAATTATTCAACTAGCATTTTTATGATTCTAATTTCTATATTTCCAACACTCCAAATCCATGAAGCTTTTTTCTATTTCATTAATAGCATCCGTATTACCAGATAAGATTTAATAACAGTCTATGCATACGATTATCATCATCTAAATGAATGTGAATCATTAGATATACTAGCACTAGCAAATTCACTTTGAGAATTTTGAACAAAATTACGTTTTGGTGCCATTAATGTAGAAAAACAAATATCACAATTAAAAAGAAGCTGATAGGAGAATACGGAACCGAGACGGAGTGCGTAAGAATGTAAGATTGCAGATTGCAACGAACAAGCCCGAGACTTCGAGATAGTAATTGCTTTTGAGATTTTTAATTACTTGAAAGTAATCGTGGAGTTGCGAAAGGAAGGAAGGTGGTTGGGATTTTCTGTTTGTTATTGCTTTGAGATTACTTACAAAATGATTGTGAAGTCGTGAAATGGCAGTGTCACTCTTTTATGTAGCTCTCCATGACGCGCGAAGTTCGATCAAGGAAGAAACAAGGAAGATTAATTTGAAAGTTTTTTTTGGGTAAGGACTAAACGTGGTACCGCATGGACAACGATATCACGCTTAGTACAAAAATATCGGTAAGTAGTCATTGGGATTAAATGGTACTGCTTCATACACACGTACTGCTCGTCGATAAAAGAAGTCGCACTTTAAATACTAGCGTTGAAATTAACGGGTACCGTTTGATCCAAATGGTACCACGTTTATGACTAAATAGCCGTTATTAAAGTTCAACATTAAATACGCTTAGCAATTGGGAATTAACGCGGGCACTTTAGGTGAAATTGCACTGCTTATGCGTAAAAGGTGCAAAGCTTTTTTCTTGATCTCAAATAGAGCCTTTTCATGTTTAATAATCACAGTTCACAACTATCAACTTAATAGTCGTTACAATTGTTTCTTAGTATATTGTTCTACTATGTCTCGAAGAGAATAATTCCGTAGGGAGTGCCGCGGTGCAGGTTTTTCAAGGTTAATGCAAATCCATCCGCCGAAGGCTTGTATTACCTCCCGCCTTGCTCGCGCCAACGCTTTTGTAGTCGCGAGCGTAAGCTACGGTGGATGAAGAGCTTCATGATGTCAAAATTAAAATGGAAGGTTTCGAGGATCAGCGATGAAACACATAATAAGCTTTTCTTCACGGACGAAATGGGCGACTCAGGAACATTACCACATAACCTCAAGGCGACTTTGTAACTTTCTGCGCTTCACCACAGTTTAATCGAACATAATCATTTTTATAGTATTCAAGTGTCCGTTTGTACGGTACTAGTGGTTATGCAAAAAAGGTCTATTGTATCTTTAAACTACCTATTTGAACTCTTAATAAAAAAAGTTATTTCATTAGAAACGTTATTTGTTCAATTCGTCATCATTGTTCAAATTTTTTTTGTAATAAAGGATACACCATTAAATATAAACGTGGGACGCGAATGAAAAAGAACATGCAACAGGGGCCCACATTTCCTTAACGCTGACCCACTGCCCGCAAGAACCCGGGCCTCGATTCAAGGACATGGCCCATCTGTTCACTAAAGCCCGGCCCGGTTCGATGACACATCTAAAGCGATGATAAACGTGATTAAAGTTCGCTTGAGACGCCATTCAAATGTAATCGTGAGAGTCCACTGCCCGCTCTATGAAGATGAAACGACCTGCCCTAAGTCGGCCGCCCGAGGTTAAAGATCATTAACAACATGTACACCAAAGTCACCAATCGACGGATACACAACAAATACGACTACCGACATTATCAAACAAAACTCTCTATTCCATCGTAGTGTTCCAAATAACACACATCCAACAAAATAATGTTCAATGTAATACAACCACTCCAAATAAAGGATATACTAGAAATCCAAAATACAACATGTGGAAAGTGATGACAACTGCATCTGCCAATATAATACAACACACCGCCTGGGAATATACAAATCGACAACGAAAGGAAATGACTGACGAGGACTTCCTATGCCACCACCGTCTCATCTATGATTCCACGCAGCCAAAGAAACAGATCCTCAACACCACCAACGACGCCTTCCTAGAGACCTAGGTATGAAAACGCCCGCCCATGTAGACTGGGAGTCGGCCCATGTTCTGAGCTTTTAATCATTGGGGAATACCACGTATCAATCTGATCACATATATTCATGCTTATATATATAATCTATGCACATACATTAACCAAGCCCACACAATGTATAACTGCCCACATATCACATAGATTTCTACAATGTTACATAACGCTTATACACATGAGATTATATCCATAAATAATTTATTCATTTAAGTGGAAACAGCCTCAAATAATAATAAAAGTCATCAAACGAGGAATCCACCTCCACAAATAATACAATATACGAGGAATCCACCTCCAAATAATACACATACGAGAATCCACCCCTCCAAATAATACACATAATGAGGAATCCACTCACATAATCGACGAGGCCTCCACCTCCATCCTCCCGACCGGGTTACTCCCCAACGCGCATATCACACCAAACCTCCCGAATCCACCTGGCTACCCAAACAATATGCACACTAATACCAAACCTCCCTGGCTTGGGTCACCACCGGCCCGCAAATAACACACAAGGCAATCAAAGCACATCAAGACAAATACACACAGAGCAATAATACCACACAACACATACCAAGACACAATCTCATAACATGAATCATATTCGCACTATCTCATAATATCAATTATCTCATAATATAACTCAAAATCTCAATTATTTCATCATATGAATCATAATCAGAATTTACACATAATATCAATCATAACTTCAATTATTTTATAATATGAATCATAATCATACAATACACATATTAGAATGGGCCCAAGGCAAAGCATGCAAAATATATAACATAATATATATGAAAGGTCCTCATCGCGAGATTTCCAGACTCACCTCGAGTCCAAAAGTAGTAACGATAAATTTCAAAGTACCCTCGTATGATCCAGCTCAACTCCTATTCAAAGAAATTATACATTATAACACATTCCGTAGAATAACTTCACTTAACATCTATATAAACCCCGAGTGTTATACCCCGTCTCACGATTCAAATTTACAACTCTTAGCAATCATCCTATTCCCAAGATTGATATACACTTCTAACATTCCAACGTAACTATATTCCAATCAAGCAACTTCAGAAAAATCTCAATATTCGCTATCACCTTATTACCCCAACAATAACATCTTAAGCATATTCTAATCAATCCAAAGCAATCAATCTGACAACTAATTAATTCATTAAATACAACCTCCAATTCAAACTCTAAATGCTATACTCTTAACTTTCCCCAAACTTTCAATCCAATCTCTATCTATCCACATCCAAACCAATACTTCTATTCCCAAACTAACTATATTAAAGTCCTCTAACATCATATTACAATTTAAAGTTAATTTAAGGAAAAATCAACAAAAGTCAACCCTCACTTACACCACTTTCTAACCCCAATAATCACTCAAAATCACCTCTAATCCCCTAAACTAAACTTAGATAATATTCTATACCATAATAAAGTCAAGATCTAAAAGTCAACACAAAACTCAAATATATAAAAAGTCAACTCAAGCCTTAAATGATGAGATTTAAAGATTAAAAACTCATACCTTTGATAATCTTAAGCATTTTAAACAAGATACGGTTGGGGGACCTACAAGATTTGCCAAGAAAAATGAAAAACAAATCGCGGAAGCGTATAGTGGAGTTCGCCCGCTCAAGCGAAATAAGATGAAAAATTTTGTTGCGATATGTTAAACGACGTATAAGTATAAAAGTTAGTGGAGGTAGGTGGGAAGTGGACCCAAAATTTTCAAATTGTGCCAAACGGTACAGGTCGAAATTTACGAACCAAACGGTACCAACCCACTTAAGGGCCTAAGGAAAGAAGATGAAAATTTTGTCAAGTGACAAGGTTAAATGATGATAAGTATGAATATAAGTGGAGGTAGGCGGAAGTGGACCTTAAGTGGAGTTTGTCCGCTTTTGTCTGTGAATTTCGCTTCTTTACTCGGTTTACCAACCTAATTCGAACACGAGTCCAATTAAATTTCTATTCTCAAAATATACTATCGCCCAACCCATATTATCATTATTCCTTTAAATTTTTTAACTTTAACCGCAAAACACTAACCGGCAACTAAAAATCATTAAGAAAAATGCTTATACGGAACGGGGTTATTTCAGCCTCTCACCTAATAAAATTTCGTCCCTCGAATTTACTCAACACCCACGCGCCCCGTACCCAATACACTTACTCAACCTCATAGTAATTCATATACTACACATATTATAGTACAAAGTTTAAGAACTAACCTTCTGCTTCGAAAAGATGTGGATATTGACTTCTGACATCCTCCTCTCGTTCCCATGTAGCTTCCTCCACTCGTTGATTTCGCCACAACACCTTCACTAAAGCCACAACTTTATTTCGCAACACTTTTTCCTTACGATCAAGAATTTTCACCGGTTTCTCTTCATACGTAAGGTCCTCTCAAGCTCCACTGTCAGGACTCTAATATACGAGATTCGTTCTGATATACTTCCTCAAACATGGTATAGAAGACATTATGAATTCTCATTCATAATGTCGAGGCAACGCCAAACGATAGGCCACCTGACCAACTCGCCCAAATCTCATAATGACTAATACATCGACTCAATCCTCTCCTCTCGAATCTCAACACACCTTTCCACTTCGGGATATTCTCAAGAATACTTTATCACCAATTTCAAAGGTTAAATCCACCCTACGACACCGCATACATCTTTTGTCTATCCTCAAGGCCACTTTTTAAAGCGCTGGGTTGCATCAATTTTACCTTCCACCAACCTTTCCACCAACCTCCTAACCGTACACTTTCTATCTCCTACTTCATTCCAACAAATCGGAGTCCTACATTTCGCCGTGATAATGCCTCAAATGGTGCCATCCCCAATACCGGCGTGGAAACTATTATTATATGCAAACTCCATTTTGCAATTCATCATCCTAATTCCTAAAAATTCAACACAATGTGCCCGCAACATATCCTCCAATGTTTGAATTGCCTTCCGATCGCCCATCCGACCGCTGGACGAATGACAGACTAAATTGACCTCGCCCCCATCGCTTCTTGAAATCCTTTCCAAAATCCTAGTGAATCTAAGATTCTCGATCCGATACAACGGATACCGCACTCCATGTAATCGCATTTCAATTTGATCCATACAATCCTCACCAATCAAGCCAGACCAGTCGATGAATTGCAAGAATGAAATGATTACGCCTATCCACTATCACCCAAATGCCATCATTCTTTCTCAACGCCCTCGGGAGTCCAAAACAGTCCATCGTAATACGCCCCAAGCCACTGAATAAGAAGGGGTCAAGTAATAGCCCGCCGATTTCGTAATTTATTTTCACCCGCTGACAAGTCGACATTTGATACAAATTCAAAGAATTTCCTTTTCATGTCAGCCACCAATACACCGGCTCTTAAGTCTCTATACATCTTTGTACCACCCGGATGGCTACTATATGGGAGATATGAGCTTCATTCAAAATCTTCTTTTTCAACTCCCGGTAATAGTGCACGAATAATCTACCATATTATCAGGTGGCTCCATCTCTCACCACAAAGTCCGGGACTGGGCTCAAGCCACTTCTCCAATTATTTTTTGCAATTTCTCATCTTTTTGTTGTTCCTCAAGTATTCGATCAAAAAGAACCGGTCGAACTCTTATTTGTGCCAACAAACCGCCATCGACTCCCAATCCGAAATTAACACCGAGTTGCTTCATTTCATTTAATGGCTCCTTAATCTTCCCCTTACGACTCAATGCATCAGCCACCACATTCGCCTTCCCAGGATGATACTCAATGGAAACATCATAATCGCTGATAAACTCCATCCACCTTCGCTGCCTCAGGTTCAAATCTCTCTGTGTCGGGAGGTATTTCAAACTTTTGTGATCAGTAAAAATTTGCAAGTCACACCATACAAATAATGCCTAAATCTTGCGAACACAATTGCGCTTGGCCCAAATCGCTGCCTGATAGTTTTTCCTTATGGTTTCTCAAATTGCCGCACGATACCACCTTACCATGTCAGCATTAGCACATCCCAACCCCTCGACGCGACGATCACTATACACCCATTTTAGCCCATCCCGTCCCCGATTCGAAGACTCAATAATCGGGCGCGGTAGTCAATTTCTTTCAACTCATCAAGCACCGCTCACAATCCTCACTCCAAACAAACGGAACTCCCTTCGGGTCAACCCGGTCACAGGCGCTGCAATAATTGAGAAGTCTTGCATAAATCTCCGGCTAGTATCCTGCTAGATCCGTAAAACTTCGTGATTTCAAGAATACTCAGCTGGTCGCTCCCAATTCATCACAGCCTTCAACTTTTTGAGGATCAACACTTATACTCCCTCTCTCGAAATCACATGGCCTTAAACTGCACTTTTCCCAAACTGCACACCTGGAAAATTTAGCATAATTCACTTTTTCTTCAAAGTCTCCAAAGACAATTCTCAAGTGTTCTTCTATGCTCTCCCTCACTACCGTATATCAAAATGTCACAATGAACAATTCACCACAAATTTATCTGGGCAAGAGCGGAACACCCGACGATAAGTGTCCATAAACGCCGCAGGCGGGCATTCACAACCCAAACGGCATCACCAAAACTCAGAAGGCTCCATATCTTGTTCTAAATGCCGACTTCGATACATCATCCTCCTTAATCCTCAACCGATGGTAGCCCCGATTTCAAGTCAATCTTAGAAAATACCCGGCATCCTTCACCGATCAAACAGATAATCAATTCTAGGCAACGTGGATAATGACATTCTAATTGCTACTTTTGTTCAATCGTCTATAACGATACATAACCTCAAAGCATCCATCCTTCTTCGACAAATAACACCGGAGCACCCCAAGGTGAACTACTTGGTCGAATGAATCCCTTTATCCAACAATTCCTCGCAATCAAGGCTAACTCCTTCAACTCCGCAGAGCCATTTGCTAAGGTGCCAGAACGGAGTAGTACCAAGTAATCAATTATACGAAAAACTCCACCTCTCGCACAGAGGAAGTCCCGCAACTCCTCGTGAAACACACATCAACATAGTCTCACAACATGCACCTCCCTCGTATCGACCTTCTCCTTACTCGGCCGACAACACGAGCAAGATAACCAACACATCCACTTCTCATCATCTTACGTGGGCACCAAGTGTAAATGAGATACGAGGAAAGAATTTTTCTATCACCTGTTAAGATCTTAGATTTCACAGACTAGATATTTCAATCTTCTTAAGATGACAATCTATCACCGCATGATGTCTCCCCAACCAATCCATTCCCAGAATAAGATCAAAATCATTCATCTCAAAAGGTAATAAATCTATCTCCAAACATTGATTTTCAATACTTATAGGGCAATTTCTAAGTACCTCATCAATCTTAACAGACTTTCCACCCGGAGTTAGAATTAGAAGTGGTCTAGCAAGAATTTCACGAGTTTAGAACACGCTTCCTAAAATTTCGTAGATAATAAGGAACGAGTATCTCCGTAACTCAAACAAGACTTTGCCTCCAACCCACATAAATTTAAAGTACCCGTGACCACCCCGGGGAATCCCGAAGCCTCCTGGCCGGGTAACGTGAAATATCTACCTACGACTAGTTCCTACACTCATCCCGACTAGTCCCAAAGAACCTTACTACCCCGACTACTCCCCAACTCCACGCCCAAAGCTTCCTCTACCACCGAATCGACTTCCACGATTTCCTTTGATAGCCTTCCGCTCGGGCCGCACTGAGTAAATGCTTAGCACTTACCAACACTCCGCCTCCTGTGGGACAATCAATCAACAACGCTACTCTTCCTATCGACATCGATAGCGTACCTCACAACCCTGCCTCGGCATTCCGCAGCCCGCGACGGCTATCACAACGAAACACCCATAGTCACTCCCCGATAACCTCTCTCGAGATCCCCCCGCATCGATTAAAAGACATACGGGCATGTAAACAAAGAGCGCCGACTGAGAATTAGTACTGTGAGCACCGAATCGATTGGCCGTAACGTGTCAAGGCCATACGGACGCCCCTCAAACCCGTAACTCGACTGCCACCCATCTTCGAAGCGCCATATCTTCCTCTTTCTCCCCACCAACCTGACACTCACCAAATCCATCTCTACCAGAAGGCATCATTCACTAGCTCATGGAAAGTTAGATACTCTGAAGGACAACCCGGTACGGATCTCCCAGCTTGATTCCGCCCCCGAACCTCTGATCCTCTTCCCCGCAGGATTCACCTCCCAAGTATCACAGAGATCAATCGAATCTTTCTCGTAGTCACTTATACTTCCGCCTCATGCAAGTGTTCGGATCACTCCTCTCTGTGAGTCGACATATGCACTTTAAGACAAAAGCCCTCGAAATAATTCCTACCTAATCGATCCCAATAACACCGTGTCCTCAACGCAATCAAAGATCGGTGTACATTCTCCTACCAATCTCACCTAATCACAGAATTGTGAAGTTTAATATGGTCCTCAACTCCCCAAGAACTCCCATAAAGCTCAAATATACTTCCAAGTCTCGAATGAACTCTAATGCCCGGATGTGAGAATCACCCCAGAACTGGCGGGTCCCGCTTAGAAAGTCGGGTTTCAACAACTTACTCAGAACTCCACTTCCCGCCAACGACAAGCACTACGGCCCCTCGATCTCCACCAATATTTACCCTGCAATCCTCGTGTCTCGACACTGTGGCTCACCACCGCCTACAACCTTATCCACATTTTCTACGACCTAGCACCTCTACCGCACCTCTCGCAGCCTCCCCCCGGGCCGGCGCCTCTCGCTACACCTCCGGGCAAAGACCTAACCGAATGCACTCCACGCGGCGGCATCCCCAACAAATTTCAAGCATAACAAAAGAAAGTGAAAGATCGTATCTCACGTTAAAACTCAATATCGACAACTCTAACAACTATCAACCTAGGTACATAACCACAATAAAGACACCATAAAAAGACTCGAACCTAGGCTCGATACCATAATCAGAATGCACCCATCCCAAGCCTGGCCTTGTGTTACGATCATTAACAACCTCAGACACCGTAATCACCAATCGATGGATACAATAATAAATAATAATTACCGACATTATCAAACAAACTCTTTGTTCCAACGCGCTCCAAACAACACATCCAACAAAATAATGCATAATAGAATACACAAATCCACCCTCGAATAATATAACCCAAGAATATACTAAATCCAAAATACAACATGTGGAAAGTATGACAACTGCACTGGCCAATATAATACAACACACCAACAGAAATATACAAATCGACAACGAAAAGAAATGACTGACGTAGGACTTCCTACGCCACCACCGCCTCACCCCATGACATCTCGACGCAGCCTCAAAGAAAAACAGATCCTCGCCCACCTCAACGATCGCTCCTAGAGCACCTAGGCAATTTAAACGCCCTACCATGTGAGAATGTGGAGTCGCCTATAAAGTTCGAAATAATACAAATACCACGCATTCTCAAGTTCCATCACATATATTCATTTATATATATATAATCTATGCACATACATTAACGTAGGCCACAATAAATCTAATAACCTGCTCACATATCACATAGATTTCTCTTATACAATGTTACATAACGCTTATAAACATGAGATTATATCCATAAATAATGTATATTCATTTAAGGAAAACAGCCTCAACACACAAAGCTTCATCAACGAGGAATCCACCTCCATAAATAATACACATACGAGAATCCACCTCCAAATAATACACATACGGTGAATCCAAATTCCAAATAATACACATACGAGGAATCCACCTCACATATTCCCACGAGGCCTCCACCTCCATCCTCCCGACCGAGGCTACACCCCCTCAACGCAGATATCACACCAAACCTCCCGAATCCACTTCCGGCTACTCCACACAATACGACACCACACCAAACCTCCCGGCCTGGTCACCACCGCTCCGCAAATAACACACAAAGCACAATCAAAGCACATCTTCACACACACACAGAAAGACACAGCCCACACACAAAGACACCTAAGTCAGACACAATCTCATAACACGAATCATATTCAGCAAACTATCTCATAATAGAAATCATAATCTCAATTATCTCATAATATACCTCATAATCTCTTCACTATTTCATCATATGAATCATAAATCGGCCTAGACATAATATCAATCATAATCTCACTATTTCATAATATGAATCATAATCACACAATACACATATCGTAATTGGGCCCCAAGGCAACACATGCAAAATATATAACATAATATATATGAAAGGCCCTATCGCGAGATTTGTACTCACCGAGCCAAAAAGTAGTAACGATAAATTTAGCAGCCCTCGCATGTATCCAGCCAACTCCTATTCAAAAGAAATTATACATTATAACACATTCCATGTAATAACTTCTCTTAACATCTATAAATCTTTAGAGCAAGTATACCCCGGCCTCACGATTCAAATTTACAAGTCTTAGCAATCATCCTATTCCAAGATCGATATACACCTTTAACATTTCAACGCAGAATCTATATTCCAATCGCTAAATCTCGTAAAATCTCACATTCGCCATCACCTTATTACCCCAACAATAACATCTTGCTAATACTTAATCAATCCAACAATCAATTGACAACTAATTAATCCATTAAATACAACCTCCAATTCAAACATTAACGCTATACGAACCTTTCCAAACTTTCAATCCAATCTCTATCTATCCACATCCAAACCAATAATTCTATTATCAAAATAACTATATTAAAAGTCCCCTTAACCTCATATTACAATTTAGAGTTAATTTAAGAAAAAGTCAACAAAAGTCAACCCTCAACTTACACCACTTTCTAACCCCAATAATCACTCAAAATCACCTCTAATCCCCTAAACTAAACTTAGATAACATTTCTATACCATAATAAAGTCAAGATCTAAAAGTCAACACAAAACTCAATTATATAAAAAGTCAACTCAAGCCTTTAAATGATTTAGATCTAAGATTAAAAACTCATACCTTTGATAATCTTAAGTACGGGAACAAGATTACGGCCTAGATTTCACAAGATATGCCAAGAAAAAATGAAAAAACTGGCGGGAAGGGAGCAGTGGAGTTCGCCCTCGCCTGGTGCCAAGATGAAAATTTTGTCATGAGGCGTTAAACGATGATAAGTATAAAAAGTTAATGAGGTAGAAGGAAGCTGACCCTTAAGCCGAGTTTCGTCTTTGTTTCAGAATTTCGCTTCTCTTCTCGGTTTACCAACCTAATCTCGAACACGGTAGTCATTACATTAAATTTCCATTCTCAAAATATATTATCGCCCAACCCATATTATCATTATTCCATTAAATTTTTTTAACTTTGACCTCAAAACATTCAACCGAGCAACTAAAATCATATTAAGAAAAAATGCTTATACGAACGGTTATTTCACTAAGCGTAAAGGATAACAATAAAGAGCTTCCAAAAGACTTCCGCTGAAGCTTTTTCTCGTCAAATGTGTTTGCCTCTATTATAGCCGGCTATTTTCTATCGACAAGCAGTCTCCTTAATGATTTGTTTGCATCCATTTCTTTGTATTTGTATTATCCATCTTAGTTCTGTTTCTTCACTGATTCCCAAGTGGATTATTGAGTTTTGTTTTTGACATTGACCTTTGTAGGTGTTACCATAAAGGAAAATGTTGTTGTTGTATTTCAGATTTCGCTGAAGGCTTGCCGGGTTATTTTGAAAGTTATCGTATCTCGATTGTTTGTTTGATAGGTTATTTTTATGCCATAATTTGCTTTGTAACACTTATTTGCCAACCCAGAATTCTCTTTTTTGTGGATCGATCGAGGGAGACCTATCAAGACTTTTCATTCCTAGAAAGCCACACATGCCAAAGGACACTTCCAAACAAGAAAAATTCAAACTTACAGTGGTTTCTTAAGAGTTTGGGAAGCCAAAAGGAGATGAAACTTTGAATAGAATTTGTATGACGTAGCGAAGTTGTTAACTTCTATCCAAAAGTTGATTATCAAATTTAGGCATGAGTAGATGATTTGAAGTTTCTAAGCTATTTTGGCAAATCGGGCATATTATTGGCTGAGTAATAACCTTTTTTGGTGGAAATATTTGCCTAGGTGAGTCTATTAAGGAGAAGTTTCCAAATGAAAATTTTGATTTTTTCTTAGCGGATTTTACCAAACGAGACTCCAAGTTTTGAATTAGTGTTATAGGCTTCCTTTATGTATTTTATTGGAATGCCTATTATTGATATGTTTATAAAGGATTTTAGAGGTGAAAGAGTTGTGAGGCCAAATTTTGATGTCTTTATTGCTGGAAGGTTTGATTTTGAGAATTTGGTTAACAACATAATTAGGGAAAATACTAGAAATAAGTGAGTAATTCCAATATTTATTATTAATAATAAGTTGTGAGAGTTTTAAGGGGAAAGGTGGATTAGCATTTGGATTGTAAAAATTAGTTAAATTATAATGATTGTCAATAGGGAGCCAAGGGTCGGACCACAAGTTAATGTCTTCCCCATTACCCACTTTCCAAATTAGTGTTTTGTCAATTTCTCTTATACTATCCTTCAATCCTCTCCAAACATAGGAGGTATTAGAAGTATTGTTTTTAGTCGAATCTAGGGGGTTAGAATTAGGGAAATATTTATTTTTGAGGAAATTAGTAAGAGTGGGATTGTAATTGTGAATAATACGTCAACCATTTCTTGCTAGTAAAGCTAAGTTGAAGGCGTAAGTGTTTACATCAAGTAGTCCTTTATATTTTCAAGTTGAAGGAATTCCCAATTAATCCGGTAAATTTTCGTAACATTATTATTATTACCTCATAAAAAATTAGCTAAAATTTTATCGATTTATTTAAGAATCCCAAGAGGAATCTTATAGATTGTCATGAGATAGACAAGTAAAGAGTGAAGTATAGATTTGATAAGGATAATTTTACCTGCAAAATTAAAAAATTTAGACTTCCAAGACAAAATTATAAGTTTAATTTTATCAATGAGATCCAAGAAAACTTTCTTTCTATTGAAACCAATATCCAAGTCAATACCTAGGTATTTACCGAAGGTCTCGGAAGAAAATGTCAAGTATTAACCGCTCCCTCGCTTTGGAATGTCAGAGCCAAGGCTGGCTAAATGTAATAATGGACTTATTTAAGTTAATGATTTGACCCGAATTAGAGCAGAATGAAGCTAAGATATTGTGAAAAGTGTTAATGCTTTTTTGTCAAGTTTGAAAGAATTAACCGTTATCTCAAGGAAGACGAAAGTGGGCGATTTCAGTCCAGTTTAAACAATCGGTATACCACCGAAGTTTTTTTATTAACATGGGCATCAATAATGGATGTTGAGAGTGCTTTTTGAGAATAAGGCTTAATAAAAATAGGAGAAAAGTGATCACTTGTTTAAGACCACAAGAAGGTTTAAAGGGTTCAGTAGTTTGTCCATTAACAAGGACCGAATATTGGACCGTAGAGATACAATCATTAATCAGGTGGATCCATTTGACAAGAAATTTAAACTTTTTGAGAGTGGAAAGAATAAAGTCCCATCTGAGTCTGTCGAATGCTTTACTCATATCAATTTTAATGGCGCAAGTCCAGCTCTGCATCTTTTAGACGTTTCTAATTGAAATGGGGTAAGTTCTCGCACATAACGACATGATCCCTGCCCATTTCTACCACTAATAAACCCATTTTGAAAGGGGAAAAGAATATCATTTAAAAGAGGTTTAAGTCGATTTACCATAGTTTTGGAAGCAATTTTATAGATAGTGTTGCAAAGGCTGATGGGTCTAAAATCTGTTATTTTTTAGGGGCAATGAATTTTAGGAATAAGAGTAATGAAGGTGTTATTGAATTATTTTAGAAGTTTCCATCGGCATAGAATTTAAGTATGGTATTTGTTAAATCTCGTCCACCAGCTTCCTACCATTTTGAAGAATTCAGGAAACCCATCCGACTGGGGATTTGTGGTCACAATATTCGAATAGAGCTGTTTACTTCCAAATGCATGAACGAGTTTCGATAAGCGAGAAAATATGATCGTTGTCGAAAGTGATTAGAGATGAAGTTAAAAGATTCAAATTCATGAAGAGGTGTAAAATTCGGTTGAAAAGGTCATAGAAATAATTTGACAATGGTTGGTGAATGTTAGTATCGTGAGTAATAAGGTTTTTATTATTATCTCTAAAGCTCGAGAATGTTATTAATTTTTAACTCTACGATTAACGTGAAATGGAAAAAATTTAGTATTTTTGTCTCCATTATTAATAATAGTCGAGCTTAGAAATTGGAACCAATAGTCTTCTTTCGCTTAAGAGGAGGAGGTCAGTTGTTTCTTAGATTCGAGTCAAGATCTAAATTACAGTTTATCCAAGTTATTTTGCAAGTTTCTGGAAGTTTCGATGGTTTTGTTTTGATGCCATAGGAAAATATTGCCTATCCTATCTTTATTCCATTTTTTTTATTATAGTTCTAGTATTGTTCATATTTTTAAGAAGGAAAAAGGAGTTATTATTAAAATACTTCTTATTTTTAGAAGTCCAACAAGATTTAATGATGTTATGGAAATCAGCATCTTAAAGAATTTTTTTAACTTTAAAAGGTTTCGCTCGATTAGAAGAGTAATTTTTAGTGCTAATAACTAAAGGTTCATGGTCCGATCTTTGAATGGGCAATACATTACAAGACGAGTGCGGGAAAAGGTTATTCCAATCAAAATTGCTCATGGCTCTATCAAGTTTTTCAAAAACCATTTTATTATTACGCTTACCAGACCAAGTAAATTCACAACCAAGGTGACAAAGATCTTCTAAACCAAAAAAGTTAATAAAGTCAAGCTAGAAAATTAGACGTCGTAATATTTTTAGTAGGGGTGGGGAATTTTTCATTATTAGTAAGAACTCGACGAGCTCTCCACAAATTAGGTGGATAATTAAGAAAAGCGGTGGAGGAAATTAGCAATTTCGGCCCCAAGTTTTTTCCCTATGAATTTTTGATTGCCAGATAAGCAACCAAGATACCAATTATGATTAATCTCTGTGTTTAATTCAAAAAGAAAAATGTTTTTATTTAGTGATAATTTATTAGGCTTAACATTAGCATTAAACCCTACCCATAAACCACTACTTCTACCAACAGAATTAACATCAAAGGTAAAGTGAAAGTTAAGATTAGCTAAATATGCATCGGGTTTTACTCCAGTAATTGAAAGAGTCTCACTTAAAAAAATAAACATCCGGTTTATGTCATAAATTAGGTTCGAAAGATTTAACTCTGCAGAGGATTGTCCCAAACCTCTACAGTTCCAAGAAAGGATTTTCAAAACGTCATTTGGGGTTATTTTGGAACAACCACCAAAATCCCTTTAGTTTTATTGTAGACGGATTTAAAGAAACCACTAATAAGTATTGAACAATTCTTAGTAAATTCCGAGACCAAAAAGCAAGCACGTGTACCTAGATTGGATTTGTTGTTTCAGACGACTTCTTCCAGTTGTTTGGAGCTGCTCCATCTCCTCGATTATCTTCCTCAAGCCCCAGCTTGTCATTTTCCTCTCTGGGCATGACTCACTCTGTTCAGTAATAGTCATAGCTCGTTTCCCCCTTTCCTGCACCATTTCCAAGTTAAAGTTAATTTTTGTATCCCTGCTCCCATGTTCTGCATGCACTGCCATCCAAAGCATTTCAAATCTCATTTTTTTGTTTGGGGATTAGAGTCTCTAAAAGAGCAACAGCTTGATATTCTTTTTCCTCTTTTCCAGCTTTGGAGAACGTGGTTCTTGTGCTCTGCAATTTCGCCTCCCAATTATTAAGGCGTTTCCTGCATTGGTAACTTTGGCCTAATAATGCCTCCACTATCGCTTAAGCCCAAAGCTTGTCGGAATCTCCTGATTAGTTGACCACTGTAGTTTGCAGATGCTTGTCTCAAAAACAGCAATATTATTCAAGATTTCCCTTGTGTATCCATCAAGCTCCATCAAAATGTCCAACTGTTGACCATTCACTCGCGGTATCCGCTAAAACAACCAAACAAACCGCAATATTTTTGGTGCTCTCTTATATTTTTTCAAGGACCGAAAACAAGTGAAATGGTATTATCGGGCTCTCCATCTCTCTCAATGTTGTTCCAAAACCCATCACTTTCCTTTCCACCAGAGTAGTCCAATTAAGCATAGTATCAGCTACAATTCCATAGATAGAAACCATACGATCTCGTATTTGCACTACAACCTCGTAAAAAACCGGTGAACCAAAGCTCGGGAAGCAGTTCACACCGATAAGCTAATCTAGAACTCGGCGTCTTCAAGAGTCGCTTCGATGAGCTTCCTTCCTGGGTCAAGCTAGATTGAACATCCTTCCCCGATCAAAATCGGCATTATTCCAAAACTTCATCGCATGAGGATCCACAAAACCTGGCAATATTCAAAACCTGCAATAAATTAAGTAGCTAAGAATAATTTAGGATCCACAAAATTCAATATTTACATTTTCTAAAATTTTAGTAATGGTGTATTGTATTCAAAACTAGTTTGATAAATAAAGTCTGGATTGAGTATTACAATGGTGGGAATATTTAATGGAACTTCAAGAAGTGTCGGCTAACTAATTGGTATCTCCCTTTCTCTCTTTCACTTTTAAATAACAGATAGTTAAGTTTCTTTAATTATTTTAAGAAGTGATTGATCTTATGTATATGTAACTGAAAGATAGATTTTATTATTTGTAATGTACATGCTTCAATATAATAAAACTTTTTTGGAAAATTCATCGAGGTAATGAAAATTTATCAAATAATCAAGTCCGACTATCGCCTATTGCTCTAAAAACCGATTGGCCGATCGTCAGACGCTTGACTGGATTTGATGTAGTCTCGAACTTGATTTGGATTGGAGTCCCGATTTGGGCGCCTATTTGTGGTTGAATTTATGATTGCACTATTGGCGTGATCCCGAGCCGATTTTAATTCGCGGATGTAACTATTATACGATCCCAAATTGGCCGATTTGTGCATCGATTCGATGCGAGATCAGATAAGTTCGGATCAAATGTGATCCTAGACTGGGATAAGACTCGAGTCTTTGGACTCGTCTTTGACTCGATACGGTCCTAATTCTAAGAGCCTTAGCAACAGATAAATTGCATTTATTATCCTGACTCTGGATCCCGGGTATTTAGACTCAATCGAGGACTTAGGACTACGTAGTTCAAACCTGTGAGTGTCTTAGCAGCTGACGTCACAAGGTAGCCTAGACTGAGTCCGTGTGTGTTTAGTAGCTTACCCCCGATCTTCAGTGCTATCCTACGCTGATACGCTGCTACGGTCAAGAGGCGCTTTAGCGCCTACCCTGTTTCTAATGCAGCAGCATGCGGGCTACGCAGCCTATATCCTATCTTATGATTTACTACGTGGGCCTTTATGACTTAACTCAGTAGTGATTTAATTCTGCTTAGATCCGAATGATCGATTCACCGCCAAGTCTGATCCCGAAATTACCGCTAAGCAGGCAAGAATTCAACCTCATTCCTCGAGTATTAGAGCCTATTTCAGCGATTTTGTGACGAAGATTTTTGGCAAGCTTTCTCCGTTCTTCAATTTAGGCTCCTATTTTGGCTTTATGTTGAAGATTTGTTTTTCTCCTCGATAATCTCAAAGTGGTTTTCTAACGAAGAAATACCTTCCTTACTGTTTCAAGGCTAAATTTCTCCCGTAAGCTTTTGTTGCATTTTTATCGTGGTTTCAAGATGAAAATTTCGAATGAACGTGGGGGTATTTATAGGCTGTTTTCGATCGGCTGATCCATTTATCACTGCTGATTTTAACTTGAATTTCGAGGCAAAATCAACCGTCAATTTTATGGAATTACTTTGTCCTTACCATGCAAAAAGAGGCACCTATTACGACGAGTACAAGGTTCCATACTTTTTAAGGTTACACATTTTCATTAGCCCCAACTCTCTTGGATTTTTCGCTTTTAAACCTATTCTTCTGTAGTATTCATTTTAAGCCCAAGCCTAAAACTTCCATTTTAGCCAAGAATGTAAATTAATGTGTAATAAAATTATGGATTTTCGAGCCCCTAATTTTAATGACATTTAATTCGAGGCTATTTTCTCAGCTTCTAACCCTCGTTTGAGTTATATTTCAGGTTAATTAATGTATAAACTCTAATTTTGACTTCGATTAATGTTAGGGGCTTAATTCCGTGAAACCTTATCATTTTACACGCACTGATCAAGGCTGGGGAATCAATCTAACCCTCTAATTGGTTTTTTCATGTGTGTATCTCAAGTAAGGATAAAAGCTATTTAATCGACACCGATTAAAATAAATAGAATTAATTAAAATTATTTAATTAATTTTCACTGCCTACAAATGCCCCTTGAACTCGGCACACATACTTCTGTAAGCTGCCTAGTTCGACTGCATGTACTTTTAAGGCCAACGTGAATTTGGTACGCGTTGGAATGCATTTAGACTTACATTTATTTCATTTCGAGAAATTAATTCCATATCGTGATAATTTAACTCTAAATTTGATTTCTAATTTAGGACACGCTGGCATTTAATGAAGCTTAGCCTAATGTCATGTAAATTTAGAATTAACCTTAATGATTTTCTAATTAATCTTCAAACTTTATGATATGTCGAAAATTAATTCTGATAGTCTTAACATGAATTTATGTTATGTAAAATTTTATACAATTAATTTTGATCACTGTAGGTCTAAAAATCATTTCCATATTTTCTCTAATTTTCTCGATTTTTCTAGGATTTTTCTGACATTTATTTGGATTTTCTTACATAACCCAACAAGATTTATATCCGGTAAAAAAACGAACATCGGACCCGGTACACTAGTGGTAGTCGAACCATCTAGAGGGTAGAGAGGTGGCATTTGACTTTTTATGGTAATAACTATTTACTTGATTACCACTTATTACCTTTTGTCCTATTACCATGAGCATTTTTCCTTTAGCGTAGTTAAAGCCGATTAGGAAATAACCGAAAAGTTTTTGGGACTCAGGAATTTTTGGTTATCCCTATTTGGTGGTAAATGTAATTCAATTTCATGTGTTTCAGATGCTGAATTCATTTTTTTTTTGGCAATTTGTGCTTTATTTGGTGACCAAGTCGTTTTATTTCCATATCCTTCCACCACTTTTGCCTATATAAAGGATAGTTTTCACCAAAATTTGAGACAACTTCTTCCTCTTCCTTTCTTAATTTCGAGCATCAAGGTAAGGGAGGGATAAATTTTTTGTCTTTTTAATAGTTTTCTTATTTGTTTCAAGCTATTAACTCATGATTTTGGTTTCTTTGCGGTAGTATCTCAAGCTGGTCTATCTTGGCTGAATTTTTTGAGGTTTCTTTCATCAAGTAAACCTTCTTATCCTTCTCATTACGGATTTATGTCATAGAATGTAGCTAATTTTCCATGTTAGTACTCAAATAATCACAAATTGAGCATCGTATGATTTGAATTTGTTGCTGAAATTTCCAGCATAATCGCTTGCACGCTATGTAATTTTTTTCCACTTGTTACTCATCGATATCATGAAATTCATATGAGTGATTTCTCTATGACTTAGAGTATTCCAAATTTTGACTTTAATTTTTAAAAATTGTGATAGGCTATTTAATCTGTTTTTCAGTTGCCTCGCTTGTTAGTAACTCGCACTAAAATTGCAATTGTGAATGCTTCACTTATCCGTTTGGAACGATCCATGTATCAAATCGAAGATATGGAAGAGACCGATATTTTGGAATTGTTCTTTTTACGTGAGTCGATATGAGCAATTCACAGATCCATTCCCAATCTGTTCCAGTGGAAACTTTATGAAATTTCCGATGTCGAACTTTAGAAATTCATATCTAATTGCTCGTTTATCGGAATTCAATGATACAAGCACTCACACGAAGGTCTTTGATTTTTCTATAATATAGTGTAGGCCTAACATTTTTATGTATTAGCCTGCTTTTCCGAAATCCCTTTGGGGACAGTGGCATTTTTGCTTTTGTCTTTAGTTTGAGGAACATGGTTCGGATGTCTCCAATTCATGGAGTATCATACCAAGGCGAAAGGGGTATATTGAAATACCCTTGTCCTTGAATTGGTTTATGGGTTTGGTTTATTTGCATCAAAGTTCCATTGGTTAGGATCCTTAGCATTCATGTTCATCCCGATCCCATTCTCTCTTTTTTCGCTTGATACGGCCCTAGCTAAATTTTACGGAGTAGGATCTCACCATTCACTTCCATGTTACTCCTCTTGCTCATGAAGTACATGATCTATGTATGAGTTCTTTTCGTGGTCATGGTTAGAGATAAGTTTACGCGGAGTAATACGCATTCACTTGCTATGGTCGCCTCGTCTCACATGCATATAACATACTTCACCGATGCAGTTGGCAAATATCGGGTGGAGTAGGATCCTCTAATCCACTTCTCGTGGCTATGCTCTTCTATGGAAGTATACATAGCCCGGTTATTGCTACTAGATAAGGTTCAAACTTCTAATCCTAAAGAACTTAGTTTTTAGATCATATCATCCATTCTCGCAGTAGACGTAGCTTCTTTGATAAAGATATTCTCAAGAGTCAGCGATCTAGACTATGTTGGACTTTAGGGTGCACTGCTGCTTCCAGATCTTTGTAGATAGTATGCCACGGCCGGCATACACTCATGTAGGCCCTCTCGTCCCGAGGATTTGTTCCAGTTGATTTTACTCACTTACACCGAGTATATGTGTATTCTTGTGATGTCCCCTCCTTATCCTTTAGCGTATTCTATTATTTTTATACTTTTTGTCATGCTCCTAAGGTTCATGTGTTTGCTTTTCTTTCGTAGTGATGGCTTTTCTTTACCCTTCAGAAGTGATTTTGGCGTATCTTGTATCGGTACGGTGGATAACAAAAAGACACTACCATTTTTCCCTCGCATGCTTTTTATACAACGGACGAAAGCATCGACTGGGGACTGCCTCGGTAGCCGAAAGCAGAGGTCGTATGAATTGGTTCCCTTATGCTAGTGGGTCTTTTTATTGCCTCACTTCTTATGGTAATCCTGACCCTGAAACTCCTCGTAGCCTGGGCCAAGAATAAGGATGAAGCCACTGGGTATGTTGTTCTTAGTATACCCCCGTTATTGAAACGCGAGGATGTTCTTAGTGTGTGTTCTTCCATACTTTCCATGGCCCATTTGGGAGAAGCGATCTGTGTTTCCCCTATGTATATGATCGTCGGATGCCGCATTGGCGTCTGAGTATCGAGTCCTTCTACGAACTCTTTCCCCGACTCAAATGGCTGCGAGCTTATTTGTCTCTCTGGGATTTGTATAAGCTGGGAGGTTTGTGGTTCCTTTTGCCGAGTTTTTATCCTGAGCTCTTCCTAATAAGGATAGAATACCAGAATCGTGTGCCTTTCTCCTCCAGGCTTACCATCGATTAGCATTGTCTTCTAGCTGATGGCCTCGTTCTCATTATTGATTGGATTAACTCCTGGAGTGAATCGCCCGATAGATATGTCGGCCCTCAAGCCGCTAGCGCCGCGGAGGAAAGACTTTCTTGGCCGGGTATCCTAGTGGACGGTACCTCACCGCGAGTAGGATTCTCGGATGTAGCGTGCCTGAAAGCAACAAGCCAGCGCTGGTATCGCCGAGGAGAAAGCTATCAGGCCGATTTCTTATCATGTTGGCTCGTCTTTTGTGCTTCCTCTGTGAGACTTACTATATTAAAGCTTAGCATTTTCAAGATGGCCACAGATGGCCATCGAATGAGTTTAGCCATTCCCTCGTTATGGCCAACATTTATAAGTGGGCCATCTGTCACTTTCTCACTCGAGTACATCTCCTTGCTGTTTCCTCGCCCACTATCTCTTGTCAGATGGATACTTATTTCAGATACTCACTGCCGCATCACAACCAAGTTAGTGTGTCCTCATACGGCTGGTACGCGGGCTATCTAGAGTAGGCTCACATAGCTCTCGCGTAGCTCGGTGTCGCCAGGCTAAATATCACCGGTTGACCGCCCGAACCTCGTCTTCTAACGCTTCTTTCGCTTTCTTTGATCATAAGCCTACCTTGGGCGAAGATGTTACTTTCTTTTTGAGCTTGCGTACTAACATGGTGGGCTTCCCCATTTCAGGACTACTATTGTGAGTGTATCACCACATCGCTTCTCCACTCAAATTGGCCCGCCCTCCATTACGTGTATTGTGAATGCAGACGAGCGACTTTGGATGTTTTGGCTGGCCTTAGGCTCTGGAGGATTTGCACGATATCGTGGTAGCCAAAGGGTTCGATTCTTAAGTTTAAAGAGTCTACCGCCGATCCAAGGATTATTGCTGTGGCTTTGACAATGTTCTTCCGTGGCAACACGCCTCTTCTCCTCGTGATCTTGGTTTGCAAGTGGCTTACCTATCCGCTCTAGTTCAGTCCTGCTATGGCAAGCCCCTGCTATCGCTGGAGAATGTGGTCCCAAGATGCCGTAACTGCTTAGAGGGATCCGGTTCTACCCATGTAAAGATTCTCACGAGACGTCCTACTAAGCCCGTATGGACTTACCCCTTTTTTGTATTTCTGTCTGCCTTTTACTGGCCACTAACCTCATTGCTTTTGTCTAACTGACCAGCCCGTAAGTATCTTCTTTTGAGTGGGCGGATTTGTACCGAGGTTGTGGATACCGGTGAATCTCACGCCAGAGACCGACGGTTATCCTTCCGGTATATTTTACTTGCTCCTGGTTTCATTTGGTCAGCGATTTACGTATATATTTTTTTCAATTCGAATTCCCTTTTCTTTTGCAGAGTTTGAGGTTGCACTTATCCCGTAGCATTGACCGCCCCGGTACTGCAAAGCTGAGAATATGCCGCTTGTACGGTCAGTAGATAGCTGACGCGACCGTAGTCGCCTCCATCTAGCATTCAACAGACGAGTAAGTATTTGTGACATCTTACGAATGGCCAAAGAGTCACAGCTTCTTGTGGATAAGAACCTACGAGGCTCTTCGGCAGGAGAGCATTTTGGCCCTTTTAGAGCTCTAAGTGAGGTTACAGGACTTGTCTTATCGCTGTAAAAAAGTTCGAACGCCATCTTTCTAAAGCTCCAGATCAAGAAAGTCTGCAACGCTACTCTAAGATTCGTGACAAGCTTGCTGTCGCTAGAGCATCTACAGCCGAATTTTCTTCCAAGTCACCCATGAAAAGGATACTGTTAGAATGTCTCAGCTACGCCGAGGACATGGTCCGCTGAGACAAAGAGTCGAACGAGACGGATACTCACGCAGAGGCCTTTCGTGATCGTCGTCTCCCGGTAGCCTCATGTATCGCTAGTTCAAGTCAGAAGACTCCAATCTACGCCCGGTTACTTCGCTTGGAAGAGATTATCGAAAAGGGACAGTGGAGCATTAGAGCAACAAGATAGGCTGGCAGCCTTTGCATAGATTTAAAAGAGCTCTTCTAGTTTTTTGTTTTTATCTGCATTTCTTACTCCATCTATTTTATCGCCATACTTTGTGTTGCATTTCCTCGTTAGGATGAAATTTTGATTATCTCTATATATTTCTTCTTGTCTTCATTTTATTTGTGTTGTTGGATTGCAACCATTACTTAATTTCGTGAATCTGGATTCTAGCCACACTTATTGTAAACGTCCCCCCTCTTTTTATACTATTGTGCAAACAACATAGAATATTTTTGGTTGTTACACCGGACTCGGGGATACCAAGCTGCGCACGCATCTACAGATCAAGTCAAATGTAGTTCGCGGGCCTGATCTTTAGCCCCGTGACGGGAGGATAATCGGGCCGCTTATACTCATGGGCTAGGAGTTCTATAAAAAGCTTAACCAATGCACTGGTGAGAGGGTCGACGCTTTATCCTCGTGTTCGGAGTCTATAAGTAAGTTAACCTCGCACTGGTAGGTCGGACAGCTTTATACTGGTTCAAGAGGCTCAAGTAGCTTATCCTCACGCCGTGAGGTATTTGAGCATTTATTAAGCATCGAGACTTTGGGTTTGATCGCACGCCAAGATACCCTTTGTTTCATAGTCTCGTTAGCCAAGTCTCAACCGATCAATCATTTCTCATGACGATGGCGTGTCAGTTGAATGATATTTGGGCATCAGAATTTAAGAGGACATTCATTCCACAATGTCTGTCGTGGGATGTATTTTGCATATTGGGTCAAGCCTAGGTGCCTTTGAGGAATTCGCCCCAAGGTGTCGCTGTCGGTCCCGGATCGAGTAGTCCAGATGGTTCACCTATAGAAATAGCGTTGTATACCTAGCTCCTCTAGTTCTTCTAGAACCCTAATTGTCAATGCCAGATTTCTATGTGATTTAATTGCTTAATCGACACCGATTAAATAAATCGAATTAATTAAAATTATTTAATTAATTTTCGACTGTTTGTATTGATGATCTACATCTCAAGATAATAATAAAAATGATAATAACAATAATCATATACACGTTCTATTTAGAAAATAGGAAGATCGACAACTACAAATGAATATAACCCGCCATGCCCCAGACCCCAAACTAAAGAAAACAAAATCGAAGAAAACAAACTCAAGAGGGTAGCATTGTCAGATTTGGGCACGTGATATATTCAATTATTCATATTTGCATACAAAAATAATAAGTTTACATTCTCATAAGAAATAAAGTATTCATCTTCATTAAGTATACACAAGTGAAGAAATAAGAGGGGCAATGGAGACAATAGTTCCTTCTAAAATTTGAAATTATATTTACTATTAAAAAATAAAATTTTACCATTTATTTATTTAAAAATTATGTTGTTCGTCCTTTCTAATTTTTTATATATTTTTCTTCATTTATATAATATTAGTTATTTCGTCTCCCCTATAAAAAATTCCCGATACATTTCAATTTAAAATTGTATTTCTTTTTAACCTCTTGTATTTACATTTCATCTTACTGTCACACGAAAATTTGTTTTAATTCTTTCAACTCTTATGGTTATATTATATTATCACTAACGGAGCTTAAAAAGACAAAAACAAGTAACAATGATCTTTTATTAACTTGAAATTATACCATATAATAATATGCAATTATAAGCTAATTATACAAAAATATGAAAGTTGACATTCATGCATCGACAATGAAAATCTTTAACAGAACTTAATTGAATGTCATTAATTTTTTTCTCAATATTCATTCAAGATTAATTATTTAGGTTATAAGTATTTTGTAAATAAAAAAAGAACACATAAAAGACAACTGTCAATTTGGAGGAGCCTTCTCTTAAAATAGTATGGTGATCTATATTGAGAGAGGAATTGCAAAGTCTCTTGGTTGTCTAAAAGAAAGAAAAGTGGTAGGGAATAATGGGGGAAAGTAGTCCATGTGAAGAGCACACTGCCCATAGTAGAGGTTTTTAGGAGTGGGAAGAAGAGAGTTTGAAGGGATCAGGCTCAGTCAAAGCTTTGGGAACCCCAAAACTGTTTATTTTCGTTCCTGAAAATACAAGGAAGGATATGGTATTTTTGCAGGGGGTTGTTGAAAGAAATGGGCATGGGAGTTAGTGTGTTGGTTGTGTGTGTACTTATTGTACTCTGCTAGCAGTATAGTATCACCACACTTTTGTTTTAGGTTACTAAGTTTTTTATGATAAATTATACCTGGAGGTTTTTGGATTTAAATAATGTAATAACTGATAGTCTTTTTTTTCAAAGATAGAAATTATAAATTATAAAGATAGAAAATTTTAATTTAACAAAGTAGGGACCTACGTAACCACTGAAATCAAATAAGGAAAACTAAGAAAACCAAGTAGGAAAAAGAGCTGAACAGTTACATCTTCGAGGGAAGCGCCAAGCCGAAAGTATTTGAAATTTCAATGAGCCGATTCTCATGAAGAATACTTTCATTGAAATTGTCACACTTGCATCATTACATTTGGCTTATCTATTGAGGCTTACCCGGATAACACGATTAGTGCCTATTACGCTAAATTTAAGCTCACCCACACAAGACTCGCCAAAGAATTCAATAAGGCAGGTCCCTTACAAAAGAGTTGAACTAGAGACTTCTTTAGTAAAAGCTAGCCATATGTATGTAACCTATATATATATAGTTAGGTCATGTCATTTTTTTAACCTAATAAAAAAAATCAAATCAAGTCTTATCCCATTAAATGAGGTCGATTATATGAATACGTTCACATTCATTTTTATCTTGGATCATATATTACGATAAGTCCACAAAGTCTAGATACTTTGATAAATCCTCTAATCAACTTTTATTCGATTACTCTCCCCCAACTTTCATTTGTGACTATTATCGATTCATATTTCTAAACAGGCACATCAATATATGTCTTCTAACAAGAAAATACCATCTGAAGCAATTATCTTGTAATTTTAACCTAATCATAGGGCAAAACTATCAATAATATCATAGGAAGGGCGATAATCTCAAGATAAAATTTTATGAGCAGATAACCAAATTAATCTAGTGAATTAAGTATATTATTTCTTGTAGCGATAACTAATTTGGTAAATGAAAGAGGTTTTACGTAGTATTTCTCGGCGATCAGCAGATGACGTATTTCACGCTAATCAAAGAATGAAAGATTTCATCATAGACACACGGGACGACGTTAATTGGAGTTCATATAATTAATCCATATTTCGACATTCACTACTAGAAAATGTAATTCCATGGTGTTCAAGTACCATCGACACCCCATAGTCATTTGCAGATAAATAATGGGTTAAACGTCAGGTTTATAAAGGCCCGCTTTTAAATTTTTGGTTTGGCCTTGATAAGTCAAGGGAATGTGTCGGAAAATTCTTAATTTAAAAATCAAAATTAATTATTTATACCCGACACCGCATTCCGACTATAATCTTATATATAAAAAATCGTTTTTTAATCCACACTGCACTCTCCCCCAACCCTACCCCATCCCCACCACCGTCCCACCTCACGCCGGTCGACCTGCTGGCCACCGGCCCGCCCCACCACCGGCCCCACCGCACCCACCCGCCGGAAAAGGTACGTTGCTTTTTTGGCTTTTTTGTTTTTATCGCTTAATTTTTTTAATTCGTTTGTTTTATAATTACTTGTATTTTTAATGTCTGTTATTATATGTTTAATTATGATCTAGTTTCTTTTTCATTTTTTTGTTTATTGTTTTAATTAGTTGTTGTATAATTCGTTAATCAGTATTAATTATAAATTTAATTCGTTGAATTGAATTAATTGAATCAATTGATTTATTCGCTTAATTGCATTGAATTTGAATCGAATCGCCGATTTATTCGGTTTAATTTGTTTTTAATCAATTGAATCAATTAAATGCCGATCGATCGAATGTCGATCGACTCGAATTAATCATTGCATCGATCGGAATGAATTTAATTTGGTTTAATTTGTTTTTAATTTGTTAATTTGTTTTCACCGGGAATCAATGTCGGATTTATTCGGGTTTAAATGTTCGATTGAATCGAATTGATTTATTCGGGTTTAATTGCATTGAATCGGAATCAACGTTGAATTGAATCGGGGAAATCAATTATATTTGAATTGAATTTGATTAAGTTTGAATTTGATTTGATTTGAATTATATTTGAGATTAAATCGAATTGAATTTGAATTGAATTGATAAAGTATTAGTTTGAATGTTGTTTGAAGTAGATCGAAATGTTGTTTGAATTAGATTTGAGTTTGAATGTTGTTTGAATTGGACCGAATTGGATTTGATTCGAATTGAATTGATTTTGTTTTAATTTTGATAGAATTGAATTTTCAAAACGCAGGTTTTATGGCTCGCGTAAAACCTTGACGGGCATGCATTTGCAGCCAGCTATAGTAGGCTTGGCCGAAGAAAGCCTGGATACTATCCGCCCTGCGATGTAGCCATCCATCTCCATATAGTGCATTCATGCCACTGACTCCTGTGATTTATACTGCGAATTACTGCTGTTAATATCTCGCCAAGACGTCGGCCTGCCCAGCAGATCATGAAAGCACGCCCACGGACTTAGAGCCCAGATCATTACACGCCGACGCTGACAGCCGGGAGAGATTCACTGACGATTCGGGTCGGTTGATTGACGATAGACAGGCCCCGAGAGTATGGGCCGGGTAATGCTGGGACTGAGCAAAGCCCATCGCCATCTCGCTTCCTCGGCTGACCAGAGGATCGCTACATGCTTCGAGGAGCCGAAGTGCATTTTTATTTATTGAGTTTGTCATATTAATATTTATATTTATCATTTGTATCTAATTAAATTCGCTTGCTTATGTTAGGCTTGTCGGGGTAATGGTGAAAATATTCTTCGGCAACGAAATAAGCGAACCGGGTCGAAAATTTGTTGCCACACTACAATGTGACAAGGATCGTAGCCGGGGCGATGGCATATGGAATGCTTTTGTAAGTATTTAAATATAAAAGTTTTGTGGATTTTCTAATTGCGAAATTAGACTAACTTTAATTTTGTATTTATTTCCGTGGATCGAGCATGATTCAGGAGGGAGCCGCTTTCATATGCCAGTAAAATTGGGAGGCTTCACAACGTTAAGAGCGCGAGATCTTCTACGGCGGGAAACACAACGCCGCGGGCCGGCGGTGACGATCCGCCTCTTCTCCTTGGGACTCCGCCCAATCCCGATCCGTGACCCTACCGCGCTGGGTAGAAGTATGCCAGATCAAGGCCGTGGATTTGAAGAAATAGCCATCTCCCGTAAGAACCGACGCAATCCATTTACCCAAATAAGGGCTCGATTGAGCCTTCCTTCAAGATTCCCTCGGGAGCAAAGGGTTTGCAGGCTCCACGACGAGGTAAGTTTGGATTTGGTTTTATTAAATTTTATTTTTCAATATCGATTGCTATTAACTATGTATTTCAATTCCATTTCGTAAGTTTGGCGATCGGAGGTTTCGCCGTCAATATTTGCCTCGATCCGAATGCTACAGGATGCGCGACCGACGAACCCATGGGGAATTCTACAACCCGAGGTCGAGATCGCTTTTTGTAAGTTTAAAATTTTTATACATTAAATTAAAATTTTTTTTAATATGTTTTTATAATGCTACTTATATTTCATTTTTATGTTTGTATAAACGTGCGGATGAAGATTGCCTGCTCGCCGGCATCGGGCCGGACTCGATCCATTAGCGCTCCATGACAAGGCACCTGGATGTAGACCACTGCCGCCGGGTTTCGAGAAAAGTCGATGCTAGGAGCCGGTTATACCCCAAGCAATGGTGACACTTCGATTTCCGTCCATCTGAACCAACTCCGGCCCTCGAGGATGTCCAAAGGCCGGGTTGCTCCGGGAGTCCGAGGCGAAGAACAAGACGCTGAGGAAGAGGTCATGGGCCTCAAGAATCAAAAGTGCCCAACTCAACGCGGGACAAGTCTGTGGTTACACGGGAGCCTGCCGCGATGACAAGCCGGTGATTTCGTCCTCCCGGCCCACAAGAATACGACTCACGCAGTCTGTCGGCCCATTCAATTTCCATCTCACCTTTAGTCATGACTCCGCATTCAGAAGACTTCATCACCCACATCCATCCACCCACTCACCTGCATTCCCCATTAGCGAGGCTCTCACTTCCCCCACACGCACTTCAAATACAGGATTCGCGTACTCTGTGGATTAGATGTTGATAGTTTTATGGTTTATATGGTTTTATGGATATTTTTTATATCGATTTTGTATCGATTATGGACGTTGATTATGGAGATAGTTTTATTGGTTTTGCGGATATTTTTATGTCGATAGTTTGATTTTGTATTTATATTTTCATTTGAACATTTGTGTTTATATTTTGATGTTTATGCTTGTTATGTTTATAGTTTGATTTGTTTATGTTGTTTGATTTGTTTATAGGTTGTATAAAATGTACTACGTTAAAACAACAAGTTTTTGGCATTGACCGCAAAATAGGCGCTCGGGCAAAGGCTGGCCGCTATTTGCATAAATTGGCCGGGAAAGTGTCGGTGGCTCAGCGCCGCGGTGGTGTCGGTTAGTGCCGAGGTTTGACGAGTTTCGCGTCGGGTCGAAATACCGGTATGTGATCTAGATAAATAAGCCGGTCCGGTGTCGGTAATCAATAATAAAAATTATTTTTCTTCTTTTTAATTTAGTTTTAAGTAACGTAATAAATGTTATTTACTTATAATCATTAAATATATTATAAAATTATAAAAAAAAAAAATATTCGTGAAAGATTCGGCATTATCATATAGCCGAGTATAACTCGACTATTTCAGACACATCATATACGGTATGACTATTATCGACGGAATATTTTTATGCTTATAAATATATATTAGTTAATATATAACTAATTTGAAATAGAATATATTTATTATAATGCTGAATAATTAGGTTAATATGAAAAAATAAGAAAACGGAGTATCGGGAGCTGCATACAGCCGGGTATAAATACCGGTAGGTTGGGACCGACACTATACCGACACCGGACCGACACTATAGTTAATAATATATAAAGTCGAAATGCCAGATCGATAAGAACAAACCCAACTCTCACCCTTCCCATCCCCCCCCCAATTTAACTCCGAATCCTAGGTATGTTTTGATATTTTTATGTTCAATTATATTCAATTATGTGCAATTATGTTTATGTTGTTTATTTTTTTGGTTTAATTCATTTCAATTGCAAATCTAGGGTTTAACTACAACAATTATTTATGTTCAATTATATTCAATTATGTTCAATGAGTATTCAATTATATTCACTATGTCCAATTATGTCCAAGTATTTATTCCAATTACGTGGTACTACGCAAAGATGCCCAAGTATTTATGTGCAATTATGTCCAAGTATTTATTTTTTTCTATTTAATTGCTTATTCCAAATTTATGGTTTACTTAATATAGTTAATTATGTTCAATTATAATTCGAATTAATTATGTCCAATTTCAATATATTTAGGAAAATCGCTCAAGATCGTTTCTGACGTATAATCGCATAACTGGGACGGTTACGTGAATCCTCAGATATCTACAGTGTTTAGTAAGTTTCGTGAGGTTGCGTAAAAACCATGCTATGTCGAGAGGATTGTGTAGAATCGACAAGATGTCCAAGTAGAGGTGCAAACGGTGCGTGTACGACATTAGTCGCCGGGAGACGCATTTTGTTGTCTAATGGCTTTGTGGAAAGATATGACATCCGGGAGTACCACGCGAAGATTATCATGTTCGCTACAATGCTTAATATGTAGCGTAAAACATCTTCTAGAGTTGGATTGGTGGAACCGATATACGCATACGGTCAGATGGTTTAACCATGCACGCTGACACACAATTTGAATTCGTGGGTACACTAACGGCTAACACGACTCGGATTGGGGAGAAGATCCAAATACAACAAACAGAAACATACTATGACTCGATGGAGGCCGAAACCAAATCACAAGTGGGATGGTTGCACCGACCACAAAGTTATCAATGACAACACAGCTGGTTACCTTAAGTCTCAACTCACAAATATCACAAAATATTTCCAAAGGATTTTTAATCGTCGCGCCTGGCCCTAACGGAGGGGAGAACATTCCGTAAACGATTTCTACGAGGCAAAAAAATTATTGAGTCTCTTGTTCTCGCTAAACAAAATGTTCAAGGTGAATAATTGTATGTTGTTTACAAAAAAGAGGATGAACAGCTTGGAGGTACGCTGCTTGCGGGAGAAAGCAGTACGAGGAAAGAAAGAAGGAACAACGCAGTTTCCATTGCAAAGAAGTGTTTTGATATATATGCCATTAGCCCCTCGACTACAACGATTGTATATGCCAAGAAAGCATACCGTGACATTTATTACCGGCACCATCGGGTCCGCATGTGACGATGGTTGACGACGCACCATGGACGGAGCGTTGAAACACTTTGACGCAAATATATCCGTATTTTGGAGCGTAACCGAGAAAATGTTCGCATCGGGTTTGTGGCCGATGGTTTTGCACCTTGGAAGTTTGGACGCCAATATTCATGTTGGCCAGCTTATTATCTCAGGTGTACAATTTACTCAATTCGGATCAAGTACGAAGGAGCCATATAGTTCTTATCTCGATTATACCCGGACCTAAAAATCTAGGAGAGATATAGATATTTTTCTTCTACCAAGTTGACGAGTCAAGGAGTCACACATAAATGCCGAGACATCTGGATGCCTAGTGGAGCAGAATTTCAAATACGCGGTTGCTTGACGCTGACGACAGCGATTTTCCTGCATACGGAATGTTATCCGTCGGGAGCACACATAGTAGATCGATTGTCCGCATTGCATGGAGCATACTAAAGCTTTTCGACCACGGTAGGGTCGGAAATTTTCATGGTTTGATCAATTGCCACCGCCCTTTCTTCCCTGGCCGGACATCCGCCAGACGCAGCAGTTTATGACCTAACTTGTCGCCGCAACGAGCGACTCTAATCGGAGCCGAGGTATATAATTCGCATCTTTATTGATCCCGACGCAGCTCGGGGCAGGCGCACATACCTTAACAGTAACCGCAGGGTATAATGTTGTTCACAAATCAAGCAAGAGAGTATACATGATTTGAAAGTTATCGGGTTCACAAACAAGATCAGTAATAACATCGACTTCATGCATACAGAGAAGCACAACGTGAGAATCCTTATTACACACTCAGAGCGATGTTCCAGAAAACGAAGATAATGAACTGGGCAAGGATCGACCTTGAAACTCATTGTTCAATACCCCACCGCATACGCATTTGCATTCATGGAGAGTCAAACTAAGGGCTTTGTATACACTAACCACAACACAACAGAAAGAGTTTAGGAGTTGGTTAGCACGCCTCAAATTACCCGGATGGATACGCTTCAAACATTTCGAGATGTGCTCGAAATGTGAACTTCAACACCTAAAAGTCACGACGCTGCGATATTATCACAGAAATTACTCGTCGTACTTCGCCAGCTGCATCACTGAGCAAGATACGGGAAACCGTAATAGAGTGGTGTTTTTTCTTTCATGAGATTTCATCAATAACTTGTCGCGATCGCAATAAGGAGTCACAGACGTAATATTACACAGATAATTTGCAAGATGGAGCAATATTCTACCAAAGATTCTTGATGCGACGGAGCACCTACCAATACATTTGCCTTACGTAAGTCAGCTTTAACGGAGTCCCGCAAGTAAAGATAGACGGATGTACCTGGCTGAGTCGTGAGTATTTGACTTTATTAATATATGTTGATTGTCGGGTTTATCTATCTAATTATATAACTAACTTTCTACATGTTTGCGTATTCTCGGGGGAACAAAGAAAATGAAAGACAAAAGGCACGCTGGGCGGTCAATATCCGGTGCGTATTTATTCAAAGAGGTTTCAAACTTCGCTCAATGTACTTCGAGGAAGGAATTGAAACGGACTTAAATCAGTCTCCGGAGGCACAATGTACCAATGTCCCGGAAGACGCAAAATATACTTTGTTTCCCTGCTTACCTGTGCCGAGGCACGCTTCAAGTGAAACACCGATATTTCATGACCCGCTAACAATACACCACAAATAAGATAATGATATTTTGTGCAACACACCAAGTATGTGGAATACATTCAAGAAGTGTATATTTAATGTCTGGCCAAATAACAAATGAATTTGTAAATTATTATAATAGTTAATTCAAACAAATAACTTATATCCCGTAACGTACCATGATTCGATTGAAGAGTCATGCCTTTATTTGACGGAAAGAACAAATAAATCACGACGTGGGCTTAAATTTCAGTAATGGTTTCACAGTCATATACGGAACAATATGGAGATGCTTGCACACCTCAGGACACTTGCAAGTGGTCCGACTACTGAAATTAAACGGTACAAGGGCTATTACGTCAATGGGTACTACTTTGACATTGTGCAGGGACGACCAAAGAGCACTTACAATACTGAACGCGTGTTAAAGGTTCCTCGCTATTTAATGATGATGACCATAAGTCATGGGCCATATAGAAGAGATTTGAGAATTGTCGCATCTGGCCATTTGATAAAGTTGTACTCTTCATGTTATTGCTCACATGCTTGTTGATGCAAATACATCCGAGAACTGGAACGATTCAAATAAACACAAGCAGCAGAGCCTCCAAAGGATGACCACTTTATCTTAGCATCACACGCATAATAAAGATACTATCTTCAAGTACATTTCAAATTAGTAGAGAGCATAAATAATGGTGTGTTGCAATGAAGACGAACGCTAAGCCTAGCTGATTGGACTATATGCAAAAATGTCATTTGTCAGCCTTTAAATACAGAAGACATCTTTCAAGAGGAGCAACAACCGCCGCCTGTTCTTGTGGATCCATTGAACGATGTTGACATCGTTGCAGATGGGATATTCCAATTTGTTACCGAAGATGATTCCGATTGCGACGATAAAGGATGCTTCACGGTACGCTGGCCGACTACCCTGATAATGATTTGTAATTTAGAGGAAGGCTATTTCGAATACTAAATAGTATGTTCTCAAAAGAGAATTAGATCCAATCGCTTTTATTTGCAAGTTTTTCTGTAATAATCGATACTAGTAAAAACTTCTAAATATTTCATTTCACTTGAGTTGCAAATAAGAAATACTATTTGTTTTCGCCATTATTGTAAGGTTTTCCCGAATGAAAATGAAAGCCTAATAATATTCCATTTCGCCTTATTCCTTCCATAAACGATTAAGTGTTTGTGTTTAGAATCGCGCGATAATGAAAGGGTAGTACGGTGTTCGCTCCTTCATATTATCGTGGCTATCAATGTTCGTATGTCAGAAGCATAACATAATCACCGCGCTTACAGGCGAACGGTGCCTGCTATGGCCGGTGTTGTGCCATTTGACAGAATTACATTATTCAATATGGTGTCAAAAGATGTTGGGCCGGTATCCGTAATTTTTCGGATTCCCGCTAAAATAAAGCGCGGAATTTTTAAAACATTTTACACACGGCGTCGGGTCTGTCGGTAATGTAAGGCCTGTCACCTTAAATTTCGTAACTCAAATTTCCTTCCACTATATATAAACACTTCTAATCCTTCATAATCACTATATTTTTACATTTTAACTTTCACAATTTCAACCTCAATTATAATTTACTTATTGTTTTGTTTAATTTTATAATAATGACTACTAACTTTCTTTTAATTGTTTCTTTTGTAGGAATTTATTCGAGGTAATTATTTTGTTAGATATCTAATTATTTATGATCTACTAACTATATTGTTTCATTTAGCAAGAAAATTGTTTGAGGTAAAATTATTTTGTTACATTTTACGTCTATCTAATTATTTTGTTTAATTTTATTACATTTCGATTTTTTATGTCTTCTAATTTTTTATCTCATAATAATGTTGTTAGCATTGCTTATTGTAGGAAAAATTATCCAAAGAGAAAAGTGGTAATTTTAATGTTTATGTCGATGATTTTTGGAATATTGTTTGTGTTATTAATTTTGTTTGGTCTTTATATCGTTGTTCATTTTTTTAGATAGTATTTTGTGTTATTATTTTTGTTTGATGTTTATGTTGTTGATATTTTTGTTTGATGTTTATATTGTTTTTGATGTTTTTTGTATAAGTTGTTTTGCCCCCTGCTTTTTTGGGTATTATTGTGATTTTGCCTGCTTTCGCAAATGCCGCAAAGATTCGTGCCGCATAAATTTTTTTGAAAATTTACAGCGCGCCGGTATGGGCGCCGGGTACGGCCGGGTTTATGTCCAAATGTGGTGTGTCGGTTTTGCGCTGACCAACAATATCATTTCGTGATATAAACTATGTCTGTAGGGCGTCGGCACAAAATAAATCAAAATACCACTACATAAATATTTGTGATAATGGTTTCAGAATAAAATAAATCAATAATAAAATAATTGATGCATTGTCGGCATTGGTTTGGGTAATAAAATAATTCAAAACGAAATTATAACTACAAAGTGTCGGTAAAAGTGTCGGTAATAAAATAAATAAAAGAAATTAAAATGTTATATGGCGTCAAGCGCTAAGGCAGATAAAATTAACCCAATGGGTCTGTAATTATCTATATGTAGTGTCGGTTTAGTGTCGGTATGAGATTTAGTATCGCTAATTAGGCGTCGGGTCGTATACCCGCATTTCCACCGACGGAACACTCACGCTTCAGAGGCTATTTGGTGATCGGCGACACCTTTGCCCCTGCTTTCTAGTAGTGATTTGTAGCCCGAGTAATAATTCCATTTAATGTGTGATATATTTAAGATGAATTGAGTTGAACTGAAAAGTCGAATATTATTCTTTTTGATCAATATAGTTCGACCAAATTTCTACTTCGCTCCATTATGTTTTTTCACCACCTATTAAGTTTTCGTGCATATTATATTTTATAGACAAATAAACTCGTAATTTTTCATATCTTAATTGGTATATTTAAATCAAAATTATCACGTTACTAATGTAACATGCTGAAATATTATATTTAAATAAATTTTCTTTTAAATGTATTATCAATGAAAGTTTCGACAAGTTAATTACTCAAGATTTAATATGTTCTACTCATTAAATACATCAAAGGCTTGGAAACATGAAACTAAATTCATCAGTAGGGTCAGATTAATTTTATCCGCAAATCCAACCGTAATGTATTATCTTGTGATAGAGATTTTGAGTTGTAAATGACCTTTTGTTCCCCTATGCAGTATTGATTTGTATATATGTATACCTTATTGATCAGAAATGTAAGTCTTCAATGAAGTTCGACCTTGACATAATAATTATAATATTTATTATTAATCAAATATATCTAGGTTAATAGTAGATGCAACATACAAGTAGGCTTTTAGGCATTTTAATATGTTAACCTTAGTATGTGACAAATAGGTAAGTTCCTAATCACCAACTCAGAAATTCATGATGTGAATCTAAGATATCCAATTTAAAAAATTCTAGTCCATTGTCACCAGGCTAAGCTAGTGTTCACCAACCTTTACAATAATCAATTCAGATCATCAAAGCTCCCTGCAAAAAGAGTACATTTTTCCTGGTGAAATGATAACACATGGAATCTGTGTACATAAAATGCCTTAAATTGACATTTCTTGTGGTCCACTCTGGTCAATAATTGAAGATCTTTTAATTTATTTCAGCAAATTCTGAAATAGCTCATCTTAAATTCATACTAATAATACGACTCAATTTCATTCAGTACGTTCCTGAAAATCAGTAAGCATTTAGCATTCATTACAAATTAAATAGGAGGCAATTCAATAAATGGGATTTTTTAAAGGAAGTGAAATAGATCATGTGGGATTTTAGCACTGTTATCAAGTAGTGAGATTAGCTACAAAATGAAACTTAAGATTGTGAATTGTAATTGTTACCATCACGTATCGTAATTTATACTCTCCGCTTTTTACTGGTTTTACCAAAAGTTAATTTTATTTGAAAAAATTTGTTTTCTTAGCATAACAACATCATTTTTACATTTTCAACGACTTTTCACTATTTTTTCTCTCTTTTAAAAAAAACTCACCACCCCTTACAACGAATCGAATCCCAAAGATCTTTTGCTCACCTGGGCGCCCTAACCACTCAGCTTATCCGAATGCTCACTAACTTTCGACTATTTTTCTCTTTTAAACAATCAATCAACGATATCGTTTCACCGATTATCATTCTACATTTCAATATAATTTTTACTACTTTTTCTTTTCCTTAATTTACGCAGAATTCATAAAAAAAACCGAAGTATTAGCTAAAAGAATGAGCTCTTAACTATTTATAATCATCCTTCTGTTTTCACAAACTAATTCATTTTTTTCCCGACATATAAGCTTTATTTAAAAAATTCATATTATTTCATATGTATATATATTTGGAATACATAGTGTGTAAGGTATCTGGTCAAAGATGCTGACTGAAGGGAAGCCTCATCTTGTCATAAGTTCGTTAGTTTATGGCACACAAATTTTTGAAACTATATTCCTTACGTTTGGCAGAAATTTCTTTTGGGATTTCAAGAGAAAAGTGGCATGTTTCACTACTAGCAGTAGTAACTTGAACAAGTTCCCGAGTATAAGTCAAATATGTTAACTTGAGCGTTAAATATTGCATCAAATTTCTCTTCTACGCTGACAAGTGGGTTGAAATAATGAAGGTAATCTCATATTTAAGTGATTTAAAATGTAGTTCTCAAGCCCTCGATCAATCGGGAAAGACATCCCGACTTTCATACGTATAACTCATGGATATAAATAGCATAAAGCCATTAGATCGAGAATTTCAACCTTTTTTACTATTAACTTTGAACAAGAAAAATAATCAACTATGGAACATGGCATCATGCCATTCCCAGTAAGATCAGTTTGGTTCATACAAAGAATTCACCATTAATTCTGTATTTTGCTCACTTATTAGATGGAGTAGCAATATGAATATTATACAATAATTCGTATATTTTTATTTAAATTGTCTATTTCCTATGTTGCAAATCTGTAGTTAATCACACTCGATCTTAAATAGCTATAATATCACAAGATACATGAAATAAGATAATTGTTGGCCCCGAAATGGGAAAATATCAGCATTACATTCCCGTTAATGGGTGATTTAATGTGCACAATTTATCACTTTGCATTCATATTACAACACTTTGCGCCACTTTCGGCGACTAATACGCACTTCAACGAATTATCTCGAAACCAAAGCCAGCACCTTCTCTGTTCCACTATTCGGCACTCAAACGATAATTACCTCTTACAACTAGTGATAGATTTTGAGTTAATATATATTGAGATAATTATCGACATCGTCCCCTTATATCCTTGTTAAGATGCACCATTGATTACATCGTGAGTTAGAATCTTTAGGGAAAAAGAAGCAACTTTCTAATGGTATTGTCTCAATTTTTGTTGTTTGCTTATTAGAAAACAAAACTACTAAAGCTAGAAGCGTAGAATGAAGTCTAGTCTTTTATGGCACATCACTCGTTCATAAAATACTACTCATAACGTGTGCATTATCACTTTATGTTATCAGGAAAAAGATTGATTCTTTTTTAATACAATCTCCATTTTTTTAGAAAGCAAAACCTAAAGCTACACAAATACACAACTATATTGGTTTGTTAATACAACTTTCAAGTGGCCCTGGACAGATCAGAAGACCGCCAGAGTTAGAAATAAATTAATTGTAAAGCATGGAGTAATTATGTTTGTATTCATTGGCTTGATTGAACTAAGGACATAGATAGATACCGAATGCATACTACCTCCATTATTTTAAATTAATTAAATTTCTCACTTTTCGAAACACAAGTTTAATTATCAATTACTTTTTATGTACATTATAAAAAATTACAAAAAAAATAATATTATGAAAATATTTTTAAAACCAAATTCAATGACATTAATTTTATATTTTTCGGATTAATAAATAAAAAGTAATTTGTGGTCAAAGTCTTGACACACAATCCCAAAACGTCAATTAATTTGAAATGGAAGGAGTATGAGATATGACAATGAAATTTTACAGCCAAAAAGAAAGAGGACAAAAAGATGGTATTGATTTAGATTAAATTATAAACGAAGCCTAAACTATTATATAAAACACAATTAGTGACATTAAGATACAATTTTAATTAATAGGACCAGCAACAAATTTGGATCTAGTGCTACACTTTCAAATAACTTTAATTAGAAAGGATATTATAATTAGTAGTACTAAATTAATTAGCTTCAAGATGTGTTAATGGTTCATGGTTGATAATTGCATATTCTCTGCCCCCACCAGGCTGCTGTCTTTCAATCCTATATTTCAACTAAGTAATAATTTTGTTTGGTTGTGGGTGTTTATGGGTAAGGGGAAAGGATACATTTACTTTATTTATAAAGCAAACAACCATAGGAGAACCATATGCATTTTCATTATTTGCTACCAAAAATTCTTTGTTAAGATTCCTTTCAAATTAATATTAGTGTGTATGCTATTAAAGCTTGGCTTGTTTAATTGAAGAATTTTTATTTTAAAAACTATTCACACTTTTTTTTACATTAATTAAACACGGATAGAGGCTTAATTAATTTGCATATTTTAGATCAACTAAGAAGCGAGACGCATACGCATCTATTAATACGCACCGATTTCTTAAATATTCGATATACATTTTTATGTTTAATTCGAATCATTCTAAACCGTGTAAGAATTTACACTTTTGAATTTTTTCCCTAATTACTATTTTTTATTTTTTGTGCTATGTGACTTTGATCACAAATATGTTTTAAATATAATATAAAAAATTCAATAAAATACAACGCCTATGTATAGATATTATAAAGAACTGGAGATATTCATGTAGATACAAATATTACTTTAACAATTTGATGTTCTCTAACTAAATATATTGACGCATTGATCATCAATATAGTATCATCGAATTATTTGCTTTTATGTTGGTTAAATTGGTATGATAATGTAAATTTTTATGGATCCAAATATATAAAATTAATATCTTCATGGAATTAAATAACAATATTAATAATAATAACAACAGTTCTACATAAAATAATAATAATAATAATAATTCTGGAAAAATTATATGATTATTTAACAAACACCTATTATAATAATAATAATAATACTAGTTCTACATAAAACATATTATCAGATATTTAATCCAACAATTCAATTATTAAAGATCAAACCCGATATATGATGAAAATCATATCACGCAAGCGAGTAATAAATTAATAATATATAATATATGGCATATATTTCGTGAATCAACCATGAAGTTATACATGCAAATCGGAAGCAAAAATAATCAAGTATTTAATACATACCTTTGAATTATTAAACATGCACTAAAGATAGATAAACAAAGTTAATTATAAAGCAAGACGCAAGGTACTATAAAGATATATATACCAACGATGTAATGTATCATCCTCAAAAGATACGACGCTACTGACGATTCTCTTCAATCGATAATCTTACTTAACGCGCAAGTATAAAGTATGATGATTACTTAATACTACCTTTATTTTTTTATTTGACGTTTTCGTATATCGAGGTAAAACTTTGATTATTAATTACTAATTACTCATTATTTTAATGAATATAAAAGCTATATCATTAGATTCGTCTTTGAAAATAATTTTATAATATTATTTTCTTATAATTTTTGAACATATAGTTTAAGAATAATTGATAATCAAAGTTCCACCTCAATATATGAAAACGTCAAATAAAAAACTAATAGTAGTTAATTCATTACAACTCCTAACTTTTAGATTTTCAGAGAGAGTTTAATTTAAGAATTAATAATGAAAAAAGCTTAAACACAACACTTATTCATACTTTTATATATGTTAATAATTACCGACGCGTAACAAATGTTAATATCGTAATCCAGTGGTGCTAGCTGAAGTTTAATCTAGGTGTGCTCAAATCCAAACTGACCAAAATCAAATAGAAAATAACCAAAATTTTGAACCGAACTATTTGTGCTCGCTTGTAGAGAACCAAAACCACTTAGGCATTTTCCTAAATAAACTCTAACCATGCCTAAATTTTATGATATTTCCAATTTCATTTATTATACTTTTTCAAGATTTTGTAGTATTTGGTACGCCAGAAATCTTAAGGGTGCATGCCTACATTTTAAGGAGGGAATTTAGGTTTAACTTTGTTTGTTATTGATATAATATAATAAGAGAGTGGAATTATGTATTGAATGTGTATGCATATTGCATAATTAATCTTAAAAAGAGTATTGAAAATATATGGATTATATCTAATCTTGTGACTTAATTTTGAGCACAATATGATACGCTAAAAAATTGGTCCAAAACCGAAACCGAACTGGAATCGATGGGATTGGAACCGACTGGAACCGAACCTATTTAGGTTCGGCCTTTGAGAGACCCGACGGAATATGGCTCAAAATCGAACCGATTCGTGCACACTCCTAATTTAATCGATTAATTTAAAGTCGTGTTTGGTTACACACATGTAGTGTTCCTTTTATGTATTTCTTAGTTAGCAATAAAAAAGGTCATTGTTTTGATTATAAAAAGAATAATCTAATCTACTCTATATATAATGTCTAAGGTCAATTTTTTTGCATCATCATATGTCATACTTTGTCGATTGTCAACATACCCTCTAAACATAATTTCCATAAAAAACCACTCTCACTCGTTATCTACTGTAAGAAATTACAATCACAAAAATGTATAAATTACCAATACACTTATAAGATGCATAACTATCAATAATTTTATATAAAGTGTTGCCATTTAAAATCAATGAAATCACCGTGTATTTACTTGTGAAAGCTAAATATAAGTTTTTTATTGTTAATTCGCTTGAGCATCAAATATCAAATGCTTTATGAAGATATGAGATTGGCCGAGGTATGGTTACAAATAATTCATATTGTAATTTATAACTCATCATTTGGATATGCTAATAAGATGATGGGTGTAACGCAGTTAAGAATTTTTATTATTTATGATGGGGTACAAAATAAAAACCCACCGTAGTGTACCTCATTGTACACGCTTTATCAAATCAAAGCAGATCGACCGCCCAAACTATGGATCCATAAGAGTTACCGACGATTTCGCGAGATGCTCTCATTGGGCTTTGACTTTGAGCTTGATTTCCGAAGCCGATGTAAGCCTTTGGCTTCGATTTGATTTGATTTGAGCTCGAGCTTGACTTGACTCTCAACTCGAACTTGATTTGATTTGATTTGATTTGAACTTGACTTGATTTGATTTGGATTTGATGTAGTTTTCTAGCCGGGATATGGCCCTAGTCTCAATGACTCAGACCGGGTCTGACTTGATATGGTCTCGAGCCAGGGAAGCTCTTAGCAGCGTATTCCCCGTGTTGGCCGTATGGACCTTTGATCTCTACCGATCTAATTCGGGTCTACTTGACTACTAATTTACCGCAAACGCTTGTAGTAATGACTGCTTTTGAGCAATCGCTCGTAGCCGGGATGCCTACCTCTCATGACTAGATTTAGCTTCAATTCGCGACCTCATGTTCGAGAAGCCGCTTGTCTTTGATGGAACTTAGTGCCTCGATATGACACTTGATTCGGGGATAAAGCTCCCAGCTTCGAGTCTGATGAGTAATAGCAGTTAGCGTCAAGCAACGCTGCTTCTTGCTCGTACTACAAATGCCTTAAGAAATGTTGCCGTCAGAGCGGCACTCGAGATATGACCCACGCGGGACTTAGTGAGATTTGACTCACTCGGGATCACGAAGTTTTGAATTTACTACTTCTAGCTTTAGTAGCTGCCCAATGTACTTGTCGCTATAGAAATGATGATTAGTATGTAGCTTTTAACGCTCCAACCTTATCATTTATAATCGATCAACTAGATGTGGTCTTAGCAACGTGTTTCCCCGCCTGTAATCCGTGCATGCGACCGAACTCGCCTGATCCTATATCCGACGGATGAATCAAATCCTAAATTTAATGTGTTCATCCAAGTTTTTAAATAATCAGGCTACGTAGCTTAATCATTAATATTCGAATCAAGCCTTTGAACCTTACGCCACATTCTCATCGATTTTGTTGTAAAACTTGAAGAATTATGCTTCAGGCAATAATCCCACTCTGTGTGCCCTGCTTTGGCCACCGGAGGTATTTCTTCCACCTACCGCAGTTAGTTTCTCACAAGTGCTCCAAAGATTTAACTTAGATAAATTTCAGAGATCGTTCTCTATATTTTCCCAGGGATTTTGTGTGTTTTTTGGTGGTGGAATTTTGTGATTTTCTTCATGGAATTTTTGGTCAAAAGAGGGAGGTATTTATAGGTTTCTCGCCTCAAACATATTTCCGATGGGGCTCGACAGGCAAAGATTCCCGACCGTTTGGAGACGAACATGTAGGCCGTGATTAATTTTGGAACGCCTATTTTAGATAAAACAAGGTTTCCATTCTTTTTCTGTACAAAACATTTTCTGTATTGACCCCGACCTTTTTGAGCTTGAAGCTCACACAACTTCTGTGAGCCGATTTTGGACCAATACCAGAATCTTTGATTTTGAACCACATAACTCATGAGTCTTCGCTTTAAACCTCGTGGTTTCAGATTCTTTATTCGAGCCACGCTATTTCTCTAACGCCCCTGCTGGCCGATGATCAATAAAATTAAGGGTTTTCGTTCTAATTTTAATCGACATTTTAATGGTAGGTTGTTTTCTCGAATCATTTCGAAGTTGAAACTAGTAGGTTAATTAATGTAAAACCTTTATTTTTACTGATTAACTCTGGGGTTTCGATTCGAACCCCGTCTGTCCGGTGGTCAAATGATTTGAATTTAGGGTTTAATCGCTAACCCTAATCACCACGCTGCATTCTTTGGCTCGACCTCATAATTAATTTGATTAATTCATCTTAATCAATTTAATTATTTTATGATAAATTTTCGATGTCTACAATGGGATTGTGATAAAAGGAAAGCAAACCATCACATACTCCGATAAATTCTCAGCGATCATTTACTCGCTTTTAAGCCGATATTCTTTTTCACGACTGAATATATTATACTAAGAATTCCAAAAAATTATTATAAAATACGATTGAATTAATACAAGGTAGACTATACATAGCTAGTTCATGATAATGATTGTCAGGATTATATTCACTTATCAAATAAAAAGACCAAACGGATCTTATCAAGTATCATGCCTCCAAATAAATTTGATTGATGCTTTATTAACTTACCTGAGAAATACAAGGTTGAAAAATAAGCCAACGTAATGGTATTGTGGAAATCTAAAGGGTGATGATTTTTTAATTTACATTCTTAATATTGATATTTCATGTTTTTGTTATTTTGGAATTAATTTTACACGCAATGTCCTTATTAATGTCGAGTGTGTTAAAATTATTAAATTTTTAAAAAAGTTAAGACTTCAACTCTTAATCTTTATCCTTACAAGCTGAAGTTTTTAACCACTATACTAAACCCTTTACCTAGTCAAATAGAACCGTTTATCCTTAATTAGGTAAACTAGTCATTTGCTCATTTCATACTACAAATAATGTCTAATATTAAATTTTAACAATCGATTTCTAAATTTTGAACTATATTATTTTGAAGTATGTTGTATAATATGAATATATATTTAAAAAAATATATTTTCATTGTATTTTAGGACACCAAAATTTGTTAAAATTATCAATTAAAAATAAACTCAATTTTTGTTTATGAAAATAAGATATTAGTATTTGTATGAAATGGGTTAAAACACTCACATAATATTCCTTAGATATACTCATCCCAAATATTCTAACCATCATTATATACTAAATTTTCTCATAACAAAAAAATCTTAGAAAGTGACGCAAAATATTAACCTTGATGCTGATGTGTCATATTTGACTAGTCATTCAACTTGGCGTGAGTAAACTTTGTCCAATAGGAATCCCTTTTTTGTATGCCCCACACCACACATCTCACGTAGAGCCTTACCTTCACGAGACTTTAAATCTTTTGGCCCAAACTCCCTCAGTCGACCACATTATTAAAACTCTCAAAATTCAATTGCTATTTGACTTGACTCCATGTCTCAATTCTCATGACACATTTACACCCCCTCTAACACGACCCCGGTTTTTTTTTATTTATTTAAATCGATAATTGATATTCATTCATAAACTATAAAATTACTACAGATACATTCGCAGTGCTGGCCAAGTTTCTATGGAAAGAGTGAGCCTCAAGGACCAAAAGTCATGAAGCCTCGATTCCCCCTACTAACACTCGCTTTGGCCGAAATTATCACACAGGCTGGGCTTAATGGCTTAATTGACCGACGTAGTTTGGCAAGCGCTTATCAAGGCCAACCTGTTTACCCAATACAAGACTAAACAAGAATATCAAGTAGTTACCCCGTTAAAAGAATTACTACAACACAATTAAATTAGTGAGACATATACATCAAAACGAAATCAAGTCCATCCCTGTAGTAAAATAACTAATCGATTATAGATATAATAGATTACAAATCGAAATTCTACCAAAAGAATCGAATTCTACCAAAAGAAAATAATAATACTGCACAATCAGAATATAACCCAATATCCACCACGCCTCGCCTGTCTCGAATGCCTCGACGGTCGACATCTTCTAATCTGCACAATCCTCATCCACTTTCTATAAAGACGATTGCATAGTCGGACAAATTACATCCATAAAGTATGTTTCAATTTGATGAAGAAATCGAAGAACAAATACCAATTTTATTAAAGAAAGGAAAAAAATATTACACAAAAATGTGTAAAGAAAATATTACACAAAAAATGTGTAAATAAAATTAAAAGTAAAACATAAAAAGGGTAAGAACAACCACCAAAATAATGGTTGTCCTACCCTAAAATATTATTTTGAGGTTGAAGATGGAGGTTAGGGTTTTTTAGCTTTTGTTGTAGAGAGCTCTGTGAAAAGTAGGAGAAGTTGAGTATCAATAAACACGAATTCTGCTTTTGGATTGTATGTTATAATTATCGTGAATTCAGCTTCACATTGATAAATTACGATATTTTAGTTATTTTAACTTAATATTGAATTTTATCTATATATAACCAGTTAATTATAGGTTTTAATATGTACTCCTATAGATTTTAAAAATTATTTTTGTGATACCGTATATTGCAATCAATCAATATCAACCAACGTAAGTTTCCATTTTTATTTATAAACTAATTTGAAACTTAAAAAAAAAGGCACGGTCATGATCTGATTATAATGTAGACGGTGAATACAAAATGCAACAAATGATCACTCTCCCCTCCCCTTCGTCAATTAGTTTTAATATGTCCTCCTACAAATTCTATTTATGTGACACCTTATATTGCAATCGATTATTATACAAATATATGTCTTATTTTCTTTATAAATTAATTTGAAACTTCAAAATAAAACATAATCATGATCTAATATAATATATATAATCGGTCAATACAAAGTATAACAAACGATTATTTCCAAGCCCCCAAATCCCACCCTGCCCTAGAGCCTATGCTCTATATCTAAGCCGCATGTCAAAACCACAAATTTAGGCTTTGCTAGCTGGTTTTCATGCTCAGTGTTTTCCTCCTCCTTTTATGCTCTTAACTGTTGAGTGAACATGGTAAGTTTAGTCAGTTTAGATCGATAATCACTAGAGAAATTTATGGTGACTCACTGACTCCTATATCTTATATCCTCCTAATTTGTTTGCACTAAATCTCTTTCAATTTGAGTCTCCAACCTCATCACTCCACTCATATTGTCCACTAAATCAAGAAACTACAAAAATATGGACAACTTCCAATCTCATTCTGATCAAAGTACTACATTTTCCCCATCTACTCTTCTTTGTAAAGAACCCAACATTTCATTTGATGAAGAGGAGATTGACATATACTCATCATTTGATGCATTTGATGGTGATGATGATAAAGAAAAAGAAGAGTATGTGAAAATGTTGTTTGATAAAGAGATCCCATGTGCTAATGAGGATCAAATAGTACAAGATTGGATTAAAGAAGCAAGATTCAATGCAGTCCAATACATCCTCAATGTATGTTTCTTCATTAAACTTCCAAAATATATATGTACCCTTTGATGAGAATTGGATTATGACATCAATGTGCTTGATTTTTCAGGTCAAATTCAATTTTTCATGTCTTGAATGATGATTATTATACTTAACTACTTAATTTTATTTGCAGATAACAACAATATTTAGATTCAAGTTGTTAACTGCTTATACATCAATTTCTTATTTTGATACATTCCTTTCAAGAAGACATATTGATGTAAGTCTTTTTTGCATTTATGCTCTAAAAATTCTCTTATAATCATTGACAAAATGTCAATTAAAATTTCATTATTTTGACTTAGGTGGAGAATTCATGGGCAATGAATTTGTTAGCTGTGGCATGTCTTTCCTTAGCAGCAAAAATGGAGGAATGTGAAGTGCCATCATTACCAGAATTTGCAATGGAAGAATTTAGTTTTGAGAGCAAAGTGATACAAAAAATGGAGCTTTTGATATTAAGTACATTGGAATGGAAAATGATAACAATTACTCCTTTTTCATTCATCAACTTCATCATTCCAAAATTTGGCAACGATTCCTCCCCTAGCAACATCAAGCCCATGATCTCCGAATTAATATTCCGTTTGATTAAAGGTGAATGTCAATATATTTATGATTAATCATATATTAATTTCAAGAAAGAGTATCATTTTTATCGTGTCAACAATCTAAGGTTTTACATATTGAAAACGATTGGTGATAGAAGGAGGTGGCGCAATAACTTATAAATCCACTTGAACTTTGGCAATATTGAATATGAGTTTTTATTGTTACCAAAGTTGAATAATTTAATGATTGATTTGGAATGAATATGATTGTTTGCAGATGTAAATTTAATGAGTTATAGACAATCAGTGATAGGGGCAGCAATGACATTAATGGCATTGGATCCAAGATTAAGCAAAGAAGCAATGGAGACTAGGCTTCGTGGCTTATCTTCATGCTTGCCTGTCCATATTGTAAGAGTTAATCTGATCTCCATTTGATCCTTTTCACTTCCCAATAAGTCTCATCTCTAATTCATTGAAAATTTATGCTGAGAATGTGTATGCATTATTCCCAATACGTTTACCTACATAAAATTTGCCACCAAGACCGGTCGTATGAGGATTAGAGCATATATATGACATATCTTGGAGTTTCATATTAAAAAAAATGAAAGTATTATAGGTTTGGTAAATTGAGTTTCCTTTCTCTTTTTTTTCTTTTTCTTTTTTTAAAAAAAATTGATCAATTATTATTATAAGGACTTGATCCTGCAACCTCATCATTATAAGTAATATCTCGTAGCCAATGAACTAACTCTAATGGTTATGAATTTCCTTTCTTTATTCAATACTAAAATCAATTAAAACTAACTTAAACCATATTTTCTCTTTGTAGGAAGAAGTGTGGTCTTGTTACAACAAAATGCAAGTTATTGACACACAAAGGCTCAATAAGTCATCAAAATGTATCATTTCTCCACCATTATCACCAACCCAATTTCCAAATTTGGGACACCCTTCAAATAGTACTCCTGCTATTGGCAGTAAACGAAAGAGACTTGGATTCAATGAGTGCGACCAAAACAGTGACAATTTCCCTCCTAATGATGAGAACAAGCGACAAATTTAAATACGTATTTTTTACCTACTTATATAAAGTGGTTTCACTAGTAATATTAGCTCATTCTTGTTTGGTTGCTTTCTTCATAAATACATTTTCAGTTGAATTGACTTATCAATGAAAAAAGAAAAGGAAAGAAACGACAGATTGAATCATGCATGAAAATAAAAAAGGGTAACTAATCTTCTGCAACTCAGAACATGATCAACCCAGCTCACAAGGGGTCAGACTTCAAAGGCCTACTCATAGTTTGGAAAATGCCATTGTAGCCCATCGACTATGGGCCTACCATATGAGAAGAAGAACACACAAGAAGAAGAAAATTGAAAAATACCATTTCTTGATTTTTATATATTTCTTGAATTAATGTATTTTATTTTATTTTTTGATGTGGGGGATTGGGGTTATGGTCTAGTAACATCTACTCCATCTTTTGTCACCCTAGCTTTTAAAGGGTGTGGATGAGATGGGGGGGCAATGATTTTTTTTCTTTTTTTTCTTTAGGCTTTGTGTCATATACAAGGCCGAAAGTTTTTGGAATAATAGAGATGTGAAGGGACGGGGTTTGCCCATGTAGCAAGATGTTTGTTTAATTTGATGCACATCTGTTTGGACTTTGGAATATGCAATCATAGAAGAGTTTGTAAAGTTATTATATTGATTGTTTTTTTTTTCTTTAAATGTTTGGGTAAGTGAAGTCCCACCTTTCATTTTGTGGGTCTTGGTGTTGCACTTTTGCTCTTTTTTTTTCTACATGTTGTGCTTTAGAGGTTTCATGAAAATGATAGTGGTTGTTCGAGTTTTCTTGTTCATGAAAAGTCATTAACTTTCCTGTACAATAGGAGGTCTATGATGGAACATATGAGTATGTGATATACTGTGTGATGTGTATAGTACGTGCCTCATCAATCTTTTCTCCCTACTTACTGTTTTTGTCAATGTGAATGGAACATTGATGGATTACCTTTTCTCCATATAATTGAGGGCATCTGGTTGTTGCTTTGGTTCTATCAAACTAATCCATTCATCTAAACTAAAGGTGAATAATATTAAAGGTGGTATAACATGAAACAATTGTAATTGATGACAACTTTCAAGTTATGTTTGGTTACTAATCATAAAAATAAAAATAGTTGAATGTATTGATAGGTCATGAATTCATGATGGGAATAGTTAAAGTGATTATTGAGACTCAATTTCACATTAATTGTGTAAGATTTTTCGGTATATTAATAAAGCTCACGCTAAGCTTTTATTTATCTAGAAATAATCGATTTTAAAGATGAAATCTCACAGCCTTAACGCCAGATCAAAAGTTTCACTGTTATAAATGCCAATGCGTGTGAATCTCTATATGCGGCTCTTAAGCTTTATCTAAGTTACATCGCTAAGTGAGTAAGGCTGGTGACCTAACCCTATATCGACAAGTAGCATCTTTCTAAGATATTAATAGCGTTTGCAAGTTTATTCATCTATAACCAATTTGCTTAATATGACCCCCATAAAGTCTTAACAAATACGAATTGTTACTCATACCTAAATCAAACCAAGCCATAAAATTCATGTTATTGTATATGACATATGATTTTGGACATCACTAAAATTTCATTTATTTGCCACTTCGATCCTCCAAAATCACTTTCGATCCATTTCGATTACTGAAGTACCAAAATCGATTACTTCCATCCATATTCTCCATCAATTTGAAAATTGCGTCAAACAAGACATCAAACTTGCATGGATAATTTCGTCTATCTTAGTATTTTAAAAAAAATAAAAAATGAAAATCATCATAATCCTCATTTTCCCCATCACTATAGCCACTTCCCACCACTGTGACAACCATCCATCCATCCGATGTAACTCTATCACTCAATTGAAACTAAAACAATGAAAGATTGTATCTTTTTCAAAACCCACAAAATTTCACCACCCAAAAATATCAAAATTTCACAACCCAAACCTTAACTTCGAAGTGAAATTTTATTAAATAATAATTAAAATAATTCATTTAATTAATCAAATGATTAAAACCCAGCCCACTCATAGCGACGCGGCCAGCTTCTATCGAATTCTAAATTTAATGCTGAACCCTTTCTTACGAACAAGGCTTCCTAAAATACTCAATTAAAAGTTCATTTAAATTTAGAAATTTATACCGACAAACCCCTAATTTCATTAATTGTAAATCGCCAAAGGGCCTTAAATGAAAGCTCCCCAAAGAAGGGGTTTAAAATAACACCTGGGTTCATGTCATTTAAAATATTTTAATCTCAAATTTAATCCTTTCCTCATCAAAATAGATGCCTATTTTACTTTGAGGAAATTAATCCCTTAATTGAATTGCCTGCATCTTCGTCTCTCAAAATTCAAATCTAAGCAAGATCGTGATCCACCTGAAAATAAACCAACCAATCGAAGCAAAGATCGCCATCCTAAGCTCATAAATACCGCCAATTACTTTCGAAATCATACACAATTCTCATTCACAAAATACACAAAAAATGGTTCTGAAAAAAATGGAGATACCTTTAAATTTTTGAGTTGAATCTTTTAAACCACCAGCTAGAACACCACAGTGTAATTTTAAAACAACTCCGGCAAAGCTAAAATAGGTCTTTAAAATAAAGAATTATTGCACAAACGTAATAATTCTTCAAGTTAAGCAAAATCACGAGAATTTGATACATTCTCTTTCAGAACGCTCGAATATCTCGTGAATGTTCGAAAACACCTAATTATTCATAAATCTTCGTATTTAACACCGAAATTCTCAGTTTGATTCATCAAGTTCCGATATAAGAAATAATAATCGAATATTCACCCTCATAGTCGATTTCAAAGAAACACGCCGCTAAGTGCCCCCCGCAGTTTCATCAAGATCATCAACAAGTGCCTGGACGTCCCACCTTCATATCGATCACTACAAGAATGCATCAGTGTCAGCTGTAGCTCAAGCTAAAAAGCTCAAGCTGGCGCGAAAAATCTCAATGCCCCACATCACTACAAGAAGAAGTCAAGCAAGTCAGCTGGTGACACTAAAAGCAAAAGCAATTACATATCGCTCAAACATCGTCACATCACTCTATACAGCCCACATGCTCGGAGTTCTATCCCAAATCAAGTCCCACTAAAGACAAGTAGCACAACTACTTAGTCTCACAGAAGAAGTTAAAGAAATTATCCACTTTATGTATCCCACCCGGGGAGTGAACATCCCCTTGTCCTATCACAAAGCCACAATAACACCACATCAGTAAAGATATCAAGTAGTAGAGTCTCCAATGTTTCCAATACTGACCGGGATCAAGTCCAAAGACGTACCCAACACGTGGGAACACGCCTGCTAAGGTTTTCCGGCCCTGACCATATCCAAGTCCAAACTCTACCCCCTGCTCCATCAACACTAGACACACATCCACTTCATAGAGTTTCTATCTAAATCCAACTCAAATCAAGCTCAATCAAGCCAAGCTCATACCAAACTCCTATCACACCTCATCAAGTCGCTGATCTCATGTATCATCAAAGAAATTTTAGGACTTATAGTTGCTCGGCTACCGATCCTTCGATTCGATAAAACCCGTATAATCGGCGAATTTTCCCTTGGCCAGCCGAGTTTATTTTGTACCTCAGATTAATAACAAAAATCTTCTTTCAGATTTCAAATTGTGGTACGCCTGCTGGGATTATTTACTACCCTTCGCCGACACTCTAATTAACTCCTAAACATTTCCAAAGGGACTATTCAACTCCCTCTCCATGTATCGAAGGATACTACAGCGAGGTGGTCACATCAAGCAAATGCAATACACCTTAGCCAGTCGCCGCCCTGCTAACCCCGCCAAGCTTTGGCTAACATATTAAGCAGCCAGCCCGGGAAGCTGTAATGTCAGCTATTAAGAGAAGCACCAAGGGAACCTTCTCAACAAATATTCGGTGACTTCGCCGATGCCGGCCGAAGACTCAAGCAACCGGGCTACTGATACACCTGGGCCACCAACTGGGATCCGCAATCGTAGTCCGCTCATACTAATCGGCTCTACGTACTTCCAGCACCAAAGAACGACGACCGGTATCGGGCTTTCGAAGAATGTGATGGCTTCACCATTGTGTGATGTAGGAAACTCAGCGTGAAAAATACAACATCAGCATTTAATTTGGCCTTTGTGGATGTCAAGAAAGATAGCTGATCAAGAAAGAGTGAGCAAGAGTGGCCGAAGCCACTAAAAAAACAAAAAACAGCTTATGACCTCTAAATGGATACGACTATTACATCTATTCCCACATACCGGGTTCATCACAAGTGACCACCGGATATGGACGACTCCATCTATTCCCTCTACGATACCGGATTCATCCCAACAAATAAGCACAATTAAGTATATATTTCAAAGCAATAAACCCAACAACATACGGCCCACTTTGTCGAGCCTCGCGGGAACAACGCCGGACTATGGGATCAAATGGTCAAACAGCCTTTTTCGCTCTCAAAGGGAATGCTGCCTCGACCGGTACACTAACTGGGAGTTCGGCTCCATAGCGGTCAGCTCACCGAAAGCGAGTTCTCAACCGCTTGTTCAAGATAAAAGAGGAGAGTTGCATGATGGAGCTTAATCGCCACAAAGCAAAGAAAAAGGAGAAGGAAGCTGCTGCACTTCATCAACCGATGACGAAGTCTAAAACTTGAAACCAAGATAGTATCAAAGTTATCGCCCACCAAAGACGCCAGACATAAAGGAACGATTGGGACTCAAGCACATTACGCTAGGATACCTGTAATTCCTGGCACCCAGAGCTACGACACGGAGCTTCAAGAGATTACGCAACAGCGGACGCCCCTTTGTTCCCGCAACCTCTATCTGGCCAAATAATGTTTGCTAGTCAAAAAGCTTCCAAGCTCAAAAGAAAGCACATGTCAGGATTCTCAGTAACAACCAAGCTTCCTCCTTCAACCAAAAAGGTCAAGGAGGATTCTGACCTTGGAAAGAAAGAACGCCTCACACTTAAATAGATGCGCATGCTGACTATCCCTTCCTTGATTCTAACGCCTCTCTATTGCTCACGGACTATCAAAACAAAGATCATAGAACTCCTGCAGTCAAAGAGACATTTAGAGGCAAACCAAGCACGGAGAGCCCAACTTCTACAAATATCATAGGATACCAGGCATCCCATCAAAAATACTTCATTCAAGGAGCGAAAGGATGGATCTCGCAAAGTTAAAAGCGGGCATAACTCTTAAGTTAAGACAAAGTCTCCTCGCAACCACATAACCCCCACCATCGCCCAAACCCACCGAAGCGTCAAAGTACTCCGGCCGACTGGGAGAAAGAACCATCCCCTGAAAGAATGGGCCGACTCACTGATGACGAAGACTAAGAAGTCAAGCCACGACAAGGCTGAACTCGACGACAACTCAACTAATTAGAAAATACCTGCGGCGATTTACACCTCGCTTCAAGTAGTCTCCCGCACTTTCGCCATCACATCTTTATTGACGGAGACTCTCAAATGTGCTAAGACGGGTACTCATAATAAACCACCTTACGTGTCGCGCGTAAATGAAAGCTCTAATAAGCGTATCGTCGGGTAGATGGAGGATCGCTTGTAAACATCCTACCACCTGCATATTAAAGTCAAGTTGGGCATCTCAACCCAAGCACTTACAACAATCCCGCATTATCATTCAAGGCTTTAACTAAGCATGTGAGCGAACGCCGGAAAGTAAGCTCACATCAGCGACGGAACGGAAAACCACGGGGCTGTCTCCATGTAATAGATGCCAATGTCACATATAAACTTACTAGAAGACCTCGATCCACAAGAAAGAATGTTGCCGCCTCAACACTTCACCAAGAAAGTTTGAAATACACATCAAGAACATGGACGGAGAAAACAACAAAAGCAGCATTTAAAATCCCTGTCAGAAAGTAAGAATCCCACTTTGTCGACGCCAAATACTACAAGAAAATGGCAAACCCCGTATGTTTCAAACATCTCAAGAGATTTATCTCAAATTTTACAAAGAAGCAGAAATACCTAGTTCAAGTTTTTAAAGGCTCGACTCTACCCCTCACTCTCAACCCGAAAAGGCAAGCGTGGACGCCCCCCAAAGGTTTCAGGACACCTCATGAAGTACCCAAAATGTAACATGGAACCACGGGTCCAAAAGCTTATGACCTCCCCGCTAAAGCGTCAAGCATGATCCCACTCAAGAAAAGTCACTGGCCCACCACCTCCGGCACTGGTCAAGCAACAAAATACACGGGTTAAACGATACCCAAAAACACGACGAGACGTAAATGACGGGTCAGGTCAAGAACTCAACCAATGTCAGCAGATACACCAAAACCACCAATCGGGCGCTTAATCAAGACCAGAACAAAGCACTACATTAGACAAGAGAAAAGCGCCACAGCAAATACACGCGGCACGCATCTCTCAAGATTCCTCGGGTCAGGGGCAATCTCAACTCCTAAAAAGAAAAACCAAAGAAAATCGGCCCTTCAGATTGGGGCAAAATTAAAAGGCCACAACCCAACTCGGCAGATCCGGCTTCGGCATTGGGAGGACGGCCCCCAAATTTTGCTGAGGAACCGCTGTGACGAAGAGGAAATTCTACCTTACGTTTCAACATAGGTGTTAACAAGACGAAAGCACGCTGGATAAAAAGTGGCCTTCCTACCCAAGAAGGCTTCATCCTCGCGAGCTAACGAAGGCAAAGTTCCTTCCGTCTACCTTCCCATGCTTATCGGCAGCTTGGGGCGATCTAAAAGATGACAACACCTTAATATACGAGCCCGTGGAATGTCTCAGATGACCGCTCCTCAGAGGAATCCATGGTCCAATGCTACGTCTATAGACAAACCCTACTGACACACTCTCCTCTACCCGGGACAAACCAAAGTGAGGCCTCTAGACGAGTTCTCAAGTCATGGTGATCTAATTGCTAATGCTCATGAACAGACGCTCGAACGAATTAACGTCCTCGCGTTAACGCCTAACTACGCAGTCAACAACACTCTATCTCATGAAAGAAATTGACGGGTTGAGACTCGCCTCGATGCAAGAGACTATCGTAACAGCGTAGACGTATACAATCGAAACCCGGTGTTCCGACATTACTTAAACCAACGCAGAACCCTTCCCCGAGCACGAGGATAACCTGCTTCCACTACGCCTCGACACGAGCTAAACTATCACCCCACTCTCGAATCCAGAGTATAAATCAACAAGCCTTCACCTAATGACGAGGATCTAATCATCCAACCTCCCCCCGAAGATGAGGATAAACTCCGCCTAAACCTCCTTAATACGAGGATAAAGCTTCGTCAACACCCCCCTAACTACGCTCGCTTCGATCCCCGGTGGACACCGGGTACGTAGAAAGGTACTGACACGCATCAAACACATCCGTAACCTAAAACAACATCCATTTTGTCCCAAAAAAGTTTGAGCTAAAAGATAGTCGAACAAGATGGCGGCTGTCTCAACCAGTCCAGCACTGACATGATACAAGTCTACATTAACAAGTAACCTCAAGCATTCACGTCATTGAGGCCCCGGTGAAGGTGCAATCACAAAAAAGGGATTTCATGCTAAGAAGACCTAGATTACATCTGGGACTGTCTAACACTCTCAACCTGGTGATTGACACGCGATTTACGAAGCATAGTGACGAGGTGCTTGTGTCGCTTAACCCCCGGCTACATCGTGACACTGGCCAAACTAAGTGTGATGAACGGTTCTACCCTACTTAAAGTAACGGACGAGGTGAAAGAATGCATTACGACTCCCCTACGAGATGCAAATAAGACTAAGTGGAAAAGAAGCAAAACTCCACCTTTCTATTCCAACAAGATTCTAAAACTCATAGACTAAGCGTCCCACTAGTTCGAGGGTGTTCAACGTAGGACGACGTAAGATTTCATGCGTAGCTTGTCTGTGTTCAAGAAGAAATACATCCTCTCATAAAATTTGAGGATCTCTCGCTCGAAGCAAATAAACCTTAAGGCCTCCTGGGATATTCAACGTATTTAACATTCATACGAATGGGGAGACCACGCGGACTAATACTAAGCCTCTAAGACCGCCAAGAACATATCCACTATGTCCAACACGACTCTAAAGCCGGATATAGTTATATTAACTATTGTCAAGCACGCTTAGTCAAGAACGTGATCCACTATGTCAAACACCCACTCTAAAGCCTGGATATAGTTATATCGACTACTAAGCCGCGGTGCCATTCATGAAAGATATCACATCTCGTCCACAAGCCTCTAAAAGTTCAACAAGGATATCCGCTGCATCACGTAGCCTCTAAAGATCAAGCAGACATATACATAATATCCAACGAGCTCGAAAAGCCGCTAATGGATTGCATGTACCTACCAAATTGGCGCCTCAGTAGTGATGATACACTCCAAACCACTTCGTGAGAGAAAGCTACTAAAACCTCTTGCACAAGCATCGAACAACCCAACCTCGGGAATCACACAAGCCCACACCAACAAGTAACCCTCAGAGTTAAAACGTTAAAGCTGAAAGTGGAGTCGCGAATCTTAAGACGTGGATGCCTCTCTAGATCGCAACTCCTAATTTGACACAAGGAACACCACTAAAACCCTGGATTGGGGACTAAGCGTCAAATGAAGTCAGCGATGGTCGAGACAACGACAGAAAAGTACAAGACACTAATGGTAAGTGGTCAAAAGCAAAGTAGTCATGATAGCCTCCGTGAGGCTTAATTCCAAACATAGGTCCAAGCGCATTTACGGCCATGCTGCATAACACTCGAAGGAAGAGGTACCTCATTTATCTATCCACGCCATTCATATTATGAATATCAAGGATCGAAAATGAAGGTCCCCTATACCACCAAGAAGATACTAAGTTCACATATCTAGCCACGCTGTAAGACTAAGTATCAAGCATGTATCAGTGAAACAGAAACGATACCCTTCTCATACATGATACCTTCGCCCTAGATGGAAATTGATAACTCAACATACTTAAAGAGAATATATGGAAGTATTGGATTCATAAGAAGGGAAAGGAAAGAAGGCGGAATCCATAAATGGTCATCACCTAAAACGATACTATCCTTAAGCATACCAGTGGATCGCGCCTCCCCAGTAAGAGCATAAATGCCCAACACCTCCCCCGGTAAAGAAGATACAAAGTGTCTAAGAAGTCCTGGCGAGAAAGACAAATGCCTAACATACTGTTGGAAAGAGTATTCAAAATGCCTAACAAAGCTACTGGGAAGAGCATAAATGCCTAACAGCCTCACGGATTTGAGCATAAATACCTAATACATCTACCTGATATTTATGTAAAAAAATATCCACCCAAATGAACAACGTTTGACTTGATCCTAGGACGACCCCCATGTAGGCAGTGCTAGTCGACGCTTCTAAGCCCAGTCATAACCTATCAAATTCTCTTTGTCCCTTAAGAACCACTATAAGGAGGCAAGCAAAATGGAGGTAAAAAAGCAGAGATGCATTATCTAGATTCAAAAGGATTCATACATGTGTTCATAAAAGCAGACAAACAACCAAAGTAAAGGCGACTATCGTAAAGACATGAAATAAAACTAAGGGTAGTGTTCGGGAACCATGTCTTCCAAGGCACCTCGAATTGTCTCTGCACTGCCAGTTAAGTGGTATCGCTGGTCGCGTCTCTACTTCCATTATAATGGCGGACAACCCAGAAGATGAAACTAGACTCCTCCCTCACTACATGGAGTCTACGACGCAGCCTACGCTCCATGTCCCTTATCCCAAAGTTCGACAACTGGCTTACCTCACATCACCGGCAAGTGGCACCGACACTCAAGCAAGAAAGTCCTAAACAAGCATCATCACAAGTAGTCTGCAGGACTACCGCAGCCAAATGATCTCGAACATCTACGATGCGGGTCTCAGCTTCATGGAGAGCCTCCTCTAAAATAGGAAGTAAAAAATCTCTCCTTTAGTCAACCTCGCTAACTACTTGGAAGGCACTCCCCACCTTCTCAAAGTAGCACTCTAGGGCACGACGCAATGCCGGAAGGAAGGGAAAGTTGAAAGCATGACCATCTGCTACTTGAGCTAAAACCTCATCAGCCATGCCGCTAAATCCTCAAAGTCCCTCCTCAGAAGGAATCCAAGATAACTGTGAGCGTCCTCCTCCGCTAGTAGGTAAAAAGGATAGGAAGAAGTGTACTCTAGGGAAGCTGGTCGAGAATCCATCACCTGAAACAAACCAAAGTACGAAGAGCCATAAGTATCAAGCCCAAATTCAAAAAAACAAAAGCAAATCAAACCAAAGCAAAGAGAGAGATATGAAAATGCCATAATTCAAAGAAGGATTTGAAGACTGACTAAGGATCACAAGGCCATCCAAAATGGATGCCCATCCCTCCTACGAAAGCATTAGCCACCACGGTATAAGATAAGAATGAAGAGACGGATGTCCTGCCTCCAACTCGCACATCACTCACGCTATCAAAGCAAAAGCAAGAAAAGGCATAGAGTCAAAGACAATCCTAAGGTGTAGGTCGAAGCGATAAGAAGCGGGGACGCCCAATTACTTACCAACGCCCCTAATTGGACGCTTAAGACAAGGACTAAAAGCGTAAATAGAATGATTCCGTGAGTCATGTGTCAATGTAAAGTAGTTAGGACGTCCTCCGCCCAACTAAATACCATCAACACTGTCACTGCACTTCAATGTATAATACCTAAGTCTAATATATATATATATATATATATATATATATATATATATATATATATATATATATATATATATATATATATATATGTGTGTGTGTGTGTGCGTGGTGCGTGTGTGTGTGTGCGTGTGCTGTATTAGCTAACCTATCCTGGGCAAGCTATGACTCAAAGGCAACTCAAGTATAACGGGGCGTAGCCGGAAGAATTTGCATGAACATCAACTACCTCACTGGGCCTAAGTCTACGAAAGCGTAGAAACAAATCAAGCAATCGAGCCCTTACAGTAGGTCGATCAAAGCATTACTTAGAGGAATGCAACTAAGTCCTTGAAGTCCATACTACATGTTCAAGCCCACTGGCCCTACATGAATGTACACGCAAAGACAAAATACCCGGGTATAATATACACATGCTCATGAGGTTGGACGACCAATCTCAAGTATCCGGAAAATTCTGGAAAAAATATACCCAGAAACTAGACTCATAAATGAGTCCGTGAGCATAAGTCTCACCACAATCGGACATTCGAGTTGGGAGAAACAAATCCCCAAAGAAGCTACAAAAAGGTGAAGCGAAAATTTCCAGCATCATCTTAAAACAACCATAACCTCAGCCTACGTGCCGACTACGAGGCTCACCATCGGCCAAAAGAACCGTCTCTTCGTTATCTTTCCAACGATATAAGGCGTGCTCAAAACAAACTTTATAAATCTTAAAACGCTGTGGAGTAGTTTCGCCAGCGTAGCCTTTTGACGAACCGAAATCATGCAATTCAAGACAATAACTTTGCTATGTATTTCAAAGGAATATTTAAAGCATCTAGTTAAGCATGTACAAGCATAATCATCAAAGAGTTCATCAAGAAGTATAAAAAAGATGCATAATGAGTTAAAGGTACTACCTTTGTCCAAAAGCTTGAACAAAATCTCATAAATATGGTAACTTTATGTCTCTACTCAACTCAAAATACTTGTAAAACATAAAGAAAGCATATTAATGATGATATATGATCATATAATGTTGCAAGAGGCAAGTAAAAAATCAAAAAAAAAAAAGGAGACACTCACCTTGTAAGTCGCGCGCTGGGGGCGGGTGGAGAAGATTATGAAAATTGATTTATTTTTTATTCATCCTATCCTTATATAGACCTCATGGGTCAATTACCCTAAAAGCTCATTAGCCTTATCTTCGATAAGAAAGTTCTTAATCGCAAGATCTAAATAAAACGAATCCATTCTGGCTGATGGCTATGTTCGGAAATTTCCATATACATGGTAGGATTATTTTTTGCTAAGGAAAAATACATCGTAAATATTTGATGTAAATCCAAAATTGGTCTCAAATTCCAAAAAATGGGATTAGAACTAAGATGATTAATTCTAAAATTACAGGGGATTAAGGATAATCATCTTAAAATATCCAACATGTAATAAATTCATGTTGAAGATATTGTCTACATTAAATCCATGAGGATTCGGGTCAATATAAATGAAATAAAATTAGAGTACTATACCTCTAAAAAAAAAATTTAATTCTCTAACCAATTGAGAATTAAATGGGTCTTAATACGTATTAAATTCATGTTAACACTAAACTCCAAATTGATTAATTCCTCCAATAAATTGAGAATTAAATGGGTCTTAACAAGTAATATATCATGTTAACAATAAACCCGAATAATTTAATTATCTAATAAATTAAGAATTAATGGGATCCAACACAACCTGGCATTAAATGCCATAATTGTTGTTCATTAAGTCAAAGAACTGACACCTACTACATGTTCATTAAGAACTGGACACCTACCATGCATGCATTCCTGGCTCGAGGGGCAACTGGTAGAAGGCTTACAATTTATTAAATAATAATTAAAATAATTAATATGACTTAATCAAATTACTAAAATCGAGCCAATTAAAAAGTGGGACACGTGGCTGTGGTTCCTCGATCGAGCCCTAAATTTAACGGAAACCCTCTTAATAATAAGGGTTTTCTGAAAATAGCCTCGAATTAAAAGCTCATTAAATTTAAGGCTCGGCGCTCGAAAAACCCCTAATTTTATTTAATTAAATCGCCAAAAGTGGCCTAAATGAAGTTCGAAGTATTTAAGTTCAAAAATAAAGACTCCCAAATATTTCAGCTCAGTGAGACTCCGTGGTTACGTTGTTCGAAATCAAGGCTCCAAAAGTTTCGCAATAATATTAAAACGATTCACCTAAAACGTTAGAACTTTCCTCATCAAAATGCTCTTATTTTGATTTCTTGAGAAAATTAATCCCTAAATTCGCTCGCATTCGCCTCAAAATTCGACCTTTAAGAATCTGATCCACCCGAAATAAACCAACCAATTAAGCAAAGAGTTCATGGCCCGGCCTATAAATATCTCCTCCCTTATTTTCAAAAATCATACACAATTTTCATTTAAAATATACAAAAACACACGAGAAAATACAGAGGACACCCTAAATTCTCCTCGAAGTCAATCTTTTAAACTACCAACAAAAACACCACGGGCGGCCGGAAACACCTCCGAAAGCAGCCTCTAAATAAAGGGCCAAATAAAGAATTACCGCACAAACGTAGTAATTCTCAAGTTAAGCAAAATTTGATAAGAATTTGATACAGCATCTCTCAAGAACGCTAATATTCCTGCGTGAATAAATTTAAAAGCACTGGCTTATTCATATAAAATTGCATGAAAACCTCGAAAATTCTCGGGTTTGATTCATCGTTCCATATATAGAAAATACATCAAAAATCGCCTCCCTATAACTCGATTCCGTGCAGAAACACGCGCAGTGCCCTCGGGTTCGGAAGAATTCAGTATCTTTCGATGTGCGTCGGACGCCCCACATTCATACCGATCATCACTACAACGCATGCCTACTATGTCATTGTAGAAGACAAGCTAAAAGCTCGTTGATGCAAATCTCACTGGGCACATCTAAGTCACTATACAGCTGTTCTGCCATTACTGCCAGAAGAAAAGCCAAGCACATCGCTTCAAAACATCGCTTCCATCACTCCATACAGCCCACGCGCAACAGTTCTATCCCAAATCAAGCCCCACTAAAGTTACGCAAAGACAACTACTAAATCAGCCACAAGAAGCAATACTATCCAACTACACACTTTTAACATCCCCAAGTTCTTACTCGCCACAAAGTTGCCTCACACTACAAAGACACCATGTTAGCCCATCAAGTTTAACATGTATCGTGAATGCTCAAAGACTCCAAGACAAGCTCCAACACATCCAACACGGAACACGCCGCTAAGGCCCTCGGCTGCCCTGACCATATCCAAATCCACTCCGCCTCTGCCCATCACACTGTGACACATATCCAACTCATAGAGTTTCTATATAAATCCAACTCAAATCAAGCCTGCTTCTGGCTCAAATCAAGCTCTAACTCATACTAAGCTCGACGCACTCTATCAAGTCAAAGATCTCAATAAATCATTAACAAACTAGGACTTGTAGCTAGACAATGATCCTCTTCGATTGATAAAACTCAGACACGGAAATTTTCCTATAATAAATTTTATTTTATACCTCTTGGCATAAATAATAAAAATACTTCTTTGCATTACATCGTCAATACCAAAATTTATTACCAAGAATAAGTTTATTAAAAAACATAAATAAATAAATAACAGAATTAGATACCAAACAATCCATCTCATGTCCGGGCCCCATTAGGCCAATAATCAAGGCACATCTGACAATCTGACATCCCCATCCCATTCCCACCTATAGCGAACTCCTTCAATATATGGGCTTGTCCGTGGGCTAAGTGGCCGTCCGCTTAATATAATGAAAGATTAATAAATGTCTAGTTTTAGTGGACGTACATTTTTCCTAAAGAACGGATGTATTGTATACTGTTTAGCTCCAGGCCCAACGAACCGGTCGGTAAGGATCAACCGACGGCCCGTGTAATATGTTCGACGGCTCCCCTATTCGCTCAGCCACAGATCAAAATAACGCGGCATCACAATACACCTGCACTAATGCTATAAGGTTAAATTTTTTTTTATATATTTTTTTCGCTTAAACGCTCCTCAAGATTTATATATTTAACGGTGTACCATTTATTACCTTAAAATTTTGAACAATGATGACCAATTGAACCAATAACATTTAATGAAATAACTTATTATTACTACCAAATGTGTGAAGAAGATACGCATTTTCTCAAGAACCATTAATACCATACAAACGTATCAAAGAATACGATATAATGATTACGCTCACTTTCACGGTGAAACCCGAAAAGTTACTTAAGTCGCCATTGTGTTACGCCAGACGCTTTCATAAATTCGCGCCACCCATCCGCGGCGTAAACATGACAGATTTCGGCCACCATCCGAGCCTTCCATTTTTACTGACCTCATGAAACTTTCATCCAAAGCAATTTTACACTCATTCCACATAAAAAGCGCCGACACCTTCTCGAACAAGGCGGACTTAGATGATCCTTTTTCAAGCGGACGGATCTACGATAACCTTGAAAACATCTTACACTCCGCACTCCCTCCTCAAATTATTATTTCCTCTTGAAGGTATGTTGAATAATATGCTAAGAAACTATCAGAATCGCTATTAAGTCTATATCAGAATTTGTGATTATTAAACATGAAAGATGGATTATTTATAGATCAAGAAAAAAGCTCATGGATTATTTATGTATCAAGAAAAAGCTTACACAATTTTTCGCTATAAACGGTACACCGTTTAAACGAAACGGTATCACGGTAATTCATAACGGCTATCAGAAGTTCACACGTGGTACCATTTGGATGAAACTGGCACTACTTTTGTAGTTTCCAACGATTACTTTTTATGAACTTTTATGATCACAAGCTCGTACCGTTTCCTCGATAAACCCGGCACTGCTTAGTCCAAACGCTTGCCATCGGTTATATTTAATCTCAAAAGCCGTACCATTTTGATCCAAACAAGACTAATGCCATCCTCAAAATGTGATTCTAAGCAATCTTTCTTCAATCCAAATGCATCACATCATGGAGAGCTCTATAAAAAGCGGGCAATATCTTCCTTTCATTTCATAACTCACAATCATTCCTTTTTTTGGGCAATCTCAAATCAACAATAATCACTTTCTAAGCAATTCAATACTCACATTTGTTTGTTTTTGAAGTCTAAGAATTTTATTAAGTCTAAGGATTCAATCAAGTCCGAGGATTCTTCTCATGTCGGGAAGCTCATTGAAATACCTTACTCCATTCCCATTCTAGATATCTATCATCTTTTTTAAATTTGATATTTGTTCTTCTAAATTAATGGCAACAAAACGCATCTTTGCAAAATGTTCAAAGTGGTTTTCAGTGCTTCAGATGTCTATGATTATGTTAATTTAGAAGATGATAATTGTATGGATGAACTACCCGTTATTAACTCTTAATATAGCGCATGTATACTACTAATGAAATGAAAAACGTCATGGATTCGACAATATTTTGAGGCTTCCACCGTGCAAATCAAAAAGCAACTTGTTTAGATTGTAAAAACGCCATCATGAAAAATGGGCGGGATAAAGGTGAACCGATCATCTTGCTAGACACTTTAGGTCATAAGATCACTAAGGATTAAGCAAGTAGGGCGGTACACAAGAACAATTAATACCCAAATCATGAACTTTTTTTTTTTTATAAATATTTTATTATAAGTACGGAAACTGGGCGAATTTGTAATAGTAGTTCTTTGCCTTTTTAATCATTATGATGGATGGCGCTTCACCTAATCGATTAAGAAAAGTCATTAATCCTCAAGCTAAACGTATCCCACTACTTTTTTGCTAATCGATGTTTTAAATATTTTAAAACGAAAGAAGTTTTCAGGTGCAACTCTTTCACGTTGCCTTATAAAAAATGTGTTTGACTACTAATATTTGTGTCTTTAAGGATTTTGATATAACGCGGTGTAACACGTCATCGATTGATAAAGAATGGGTCTTTGGCTAAAAAGGAGAATTGTATATTTTAGATCAATTAAGCAAACATAACAATATTCAAATTTCGAAGGTATACTGTGATCTCGAAGATTACAAATGTTTGAATAAGATTTCTTCAATTTCATTTGATAATGCGTCCGCTAATAACGCTTCAATCGAAAGACTAAAGATTCCACCAAACCGTGATTTTGTTTAACTTTTCATGTTGGGATGTTCACGCCCTTCAATTAGTTCCTAAAGCATTTAATCAAAGTTGTTGGGATGAGTTTATTTTACCACCCTAAGGCCGTTAATTTAGTTGGGTGTTAATGGCAAGTAAGAAAACTTGAATATAAAATCAAGTTGAGGCTTCCGGTAAGTGTTAGGGAAATTAATTTTGGATTCTAAAACTGGGGATGGAACTCACTTATGATCTACTAGTTCGCATATATGTGTATAAGGAAGAAATCACAAAATTTTATGAGATGCATGTTCGTTGATAGATATTATGTTCCACTCACATATAATAATTGGAAATATTGTTATGAATTACTTAAGTTTTGAGCCAATTAAAATTATATTATTCAAGTCAATATAATCCAAACATTCATCTTCTTTAATGCGTCATAGAGATACGGTACCACGTTTATATCAGATAAGGGTTTGAAGAGATGCGATTTTTGAACTTCTTTCAAAAATTCAACTTCTCAACTTCCAAATCCTCAAATTCAACTTCTATCTCTCACAAATTATACTTTTATTTACTAACCTATTGTTGATTTAAACATCTATTATCAAATGGCACCCAAAATACAAAAAAGAGACAATCATCAACACAAGGTCAAGAGGAGGCACAAAGTCAATGGGGACGCAACAAGAGGCCTAGACGTGTGCACGTGAGTAGTTAAATAACCGGAACAAAAAGAACAAAGTTAAGAACCTATGAGGCCGAAACGAGGGTATCAGTTGCAGAAAAGTGGGGCGGCACAAATGCAAGACAAGCGTATGTACATCGAAGTTTACATCAAATAATTCACCGAGCAATCTCTTTGTTCCACATCTACGGCGCTAAACTTAGAATTTTGCAGCTTAATAGTGAATAGTATCCTGATATAGTTGTGCAATTCTATGTTTCTACGGGAATGGATCGTATGAACATATAGATACAGCTTAATTCTATGATAAGACTTAGTTTTAATGTGTCAATGGTGCGGAAGAGATGATAAATGGAAAGAAGATTTGATAACATTATTTGAAACGACCAGTAATTTAGACGAATTGTGTCGCAGGATTATCCGACAAAGGGGCGGTATTCGAATCGGGCCTATCGACGTTAAGAACGTGACTAAGATTCCTAAACAATAAGCGCCGCAGAGCCGTCAATCCCAAGTTAGTTTATAAGTACAACTTAAACGAGGCGGAGTTTGTGTTGAAAAAATGGTTCAGCGGAATTCTATTTCCTGTTAACCAATGAGCCACGTAACTTAGCGCAATACAAATGTTCATCGTCAGGTCTCCCCTTTAAACGTGAGTAAGTTTAACTATCCTCATATAATCCTGTAACACATTTTCTATCATGTAAAATAGCGCACCAATGGCTCGATGATATCAAAACCCTCGTATCGCATGATCCTATCGCATTTGTCAGAATGTCAAAGGAGTCCCTGCTTTACAATGTCGTAAGCTCAGTTGCAGTTATCTGATGATATCAAAAACCCTCACGGCTAAATTTTGAAGTGTAGATTGCTGGGATATGGGCGCTGTGTATCTGCTGAGATGAAGCTAGCGAGACCGACAAGCTTGGAAGTATAATGCGAAAGTCCCAGATCGGCGCAATAGGTGGATACTAAGTACCGGCGGGGGAGGAGATCCATCCATTTCCTCAATCGAGGTATTCACCTCGCAATCGGTAGGGCCCGACGCTGGCACCACCTGAAAGTTCTAGTTGATACTTTCAAAGAAGTTGCTTCGAGGAGAACATATTATTGCAAGAACGAGGTGAACAAGATGAAGCATCAAGATAACTAGGTTGCGCATCGAATTTACTCCACGCCGATTTAATTTACGCTTATGGCGATGTCGAATCCAGACGACGTCATTTAATCCATACTACAAAGGGATGCACAACGCGACGCAGTGATCGCCTATATTTAGCTCCACCTCCACCCTCCACCACCACAAGCACTCTCTATTGAAACTCCGGATTGATGCCCCACCTCCTCCATCGGCCCCTCTCGACGATGCCCCTATCAAGAAGTTAATACGTAAGAAAACACAATGTAACGAATGTGTTTATATTTATCACGTATGGCTAAGTATGTTATTGAACAATATTTTTTATTTATGTACTTTTAATGTTCGAACGATTTACATTTCACGCATGTTAACTTGTCGGTTTTAAGATTAAATTGTCGTGACGCTTGAACAATGTTTACGTTATTATTTACATGCATAACTATGTTTGTCGTGACGCTTTAATACGATATCGCTTAGCTTCTATGCTGCTAATATTTTTAAGTTATGCTGGGCTTTTAAGCAAGCTTACGTGATGGAAAAATTATTCCCGCAAAGAGTACTCCAGTCAAGCAGAAGAAGACAGCCAAAGCAGCGCTCTAATCCACCGGTAAAACTTCGCTTACTTAAAATTAATCATAGCTTGTCGGCAGTATTACGTGATTCGGCTGATCAATTAAAATAAATAAACTTAAACTAAAGAACGCACTAAGTTTTGATAAAGTTTTTACGAATAAAGCCGATTACTGCAGATCGACTTCACTTAACAAAGAAGATTCTCTATCCAAATAATGATTTATCAAACACTGTGCGTCCACCCCTCGTTAGCTTCCAGATACCGTCGGTCAGCGGATTAATCGAATGCTCTCGCCCACTAATCTTCTGTATGTCACTAAATAAATTAATTACCTAAAAACCAAAGACAAAGAATCTATTGTAATCCAATTCACGTGTCAAGACACCTCCGCATAACACCTCAATAACCAACTAATCGTTGATCTATTACGCCTTCCTTCTACCATGCTATAATACTCGCGATTTTCATATAAAAGACCGACTGCATTCTAAAACAATCGAATCAAATTAAGCTCAACGATTAATACTAAATGCTAGCTATAATAATCCTAAAATTCGGATAAAAAATACATCGTCACGCCATATTAAACCCCCGCAATAATAAATTTAAATTTACTACTCATACCGAAATAAATCATGTATAATATTATTGAAAGCATAAATTAACCAAAGATTAATAAAGAAAGAGAATACTATCAATTATCTTTAACGAATTAATCGTAAAAGAGTAATAAAAGCTACTAAGCCGCTGCTGCTGCTACTGCTGAGTCGCGTATGAACAGCGCTGCTGCTGCCGTGAATAATTGAATATTTTAATATATTCTAATCTCTTATATGTTAGCTGTGCTTAACTCTATTTTTTTATTCCCTTCGGACAGTGCCAGAGACCTTACCTTTTATTTCCTTTTTTTCGACGACTTTTTTCATTCACTCTTCCGAAAAATTATACGACTTACCAAGAATCTCTCTTTTACTTTTCCCTGCCTAAATTAAGATATATTTCCCAAATAATAATAAATACCTTTAATCACATAATATATAATATTCATTAATTAAACAACTAAAAACAAACTAAATTACGAGTAATAAAGTACCCAAAATCATCCTAAAAACTACGACAAATATTCGCTAATCATTACGCTGGAAATGTTGTCGACTAGGAACAAGGAATCTGCTAGAAAAACACACGTTATGATGGGGCTTGTATTTTGGTAGCTATGCTATAAACGCGGTAGCCGCTTAATGCAATGCATTTCACTCTTTATATCGACATGCTATTACTGGGCGTGAGGCTTCGAATCCGGCTGGCTAACGCCCACCGAATCGCGCCGAATCAAGAGGCCGCTCAATCCACGCCGTCCGCAGCTCATGGACGAGTGCCGAATTGATGGTATTCGACGTCTGCCGGTCCTAACTGTTAGACACCACTACTTGTATCAAATAATGCACTTTGATGACTAGCAAACGATAATTTTTATATGGAATGGATGAATATAATGAAAAAAGTTAAAAGATATCCATTCCCACTATATGAAACCTAATAAACTATGATCCCAAATTACAATAACAAGAGCATAAATCATCCATTATAAACCATAACAAAGATAACTCAATTCAGTCATGCAAGCTTAGCCTAAGTTTCCTACTTAGGTTCATAAATTATTGTTTGCTTACTTCTCACTAATGTGTTAACGTAATTAATACAGTATTTGCAATAAAGCTCCGTTGACCTTGTTAAGTGTGTCTTAAATAAACTCTTTCGTGGTAGATACTACGTATATACTAGTACTAGTAGGATTAATTATAATTAGTCCAAGACTCCATGTCAACTTTTATCTCATCACATATATACTAGTACTAGTAGGATTAATCATAATCGTCTTGTAGATGGTCCATTAAGATGGCTCTTCATTCATTCAGTAATTGTCACACTTTTGGCATCAGCAATAGAAATTGTAGATTGTGTCACTTTTGGACTTGGTATTCTATGAGAATGTAAAACCGAGTTAAATGTGTCACAATTTTTTTAATTTATTTTTTACAATTATATTAATAAGTGGCATTAAATTAAAATTCAAAGAGTTAATGCATTACAATATGCGAGCTACAAAATTATGGGACTTTGAATTCGTCATTTATATCTCAACTACCTGTCTACAAGTAAGACAATCAGGTATCATAAGTATCGTCTCTAACACATTTCTATTTATAATAAGATAAGCTTGTAAAATTAGACGGGAATGTTTGAAATGAAATGAAAATTACGTTCTTGCTTATGATAATTTCAATTTGATTTTAAATCCAGCCAAACTAACCTATTGATATTCATATGGTATTTTCCAATCCAAAAGATTTTAGATCAAGTTTTTCCTTGTAAGAATTTTTTAGCTTGTATGATTTGTTAAGAACCCAATCGAATTCTCTTTGAAAAGGGGATTTCTTTTGTAAGCTCTTAAGTATATATCACCATTCACCAACAAACATTTACCAAAGAAAAGTTAATTCTAATGATTTGGTTTGACCAATACAATTAGATTAGAACCACAATAACATAGCTTTGTGTTAAGTTTTAGCATGTTTAACGTGTTCTTGTTTGGTAGCTTTGTGGCTGCAATGGTTTACACTTAAAGGCGATCACACAAATGAGGGAGTCAATATGCAATCATTAGCCGAATTGTGGTAATTCATCATTATTTGTCTTTCAAAATCATTAACATATATCCACAAGATAAGCACATTATCACATGAAACATATGGAAATGGATTGTTTATTTGTACCAATAATCCATCTTTTAATTTTTAAATGCAATAATGAAAACTTGACTAGTAATTAGTCGTCGTAATGATCAATAATGCAATGTATCAGTATGCACATAATTAAGTAGGTAGTCTTTTTCTAATTATTATTCTTTCATTTTCTTGATAGGGACACTACATACATAACTAACATAAGGGACTTACGTATTGCAATACAATATTGTTCATAACGATTGAAACTAACTGAAAAGAATAGAGAAGGATAATTGAAAAGAATAGAGAAGGATATAAACGGTATATGAGAACAAGAGAATCAAATACTACCAGCTTTTAGGTAACTTTGTTTCAAGAGAATATTGGTATAAAACAAAATCACATCGATAATGTTTAGAAAACCTGTTACGTATCCTTTTCTTTATGTTTTCAGTTACTCCGGAATGATTTTAAGATTATAATTTAAGAAAATTACTATCTCTATTTCAAATTAATCGACTTTCTCACTTTTCGGCACACAACTTTAATAATTAAATTACTTCTTATAAATATTATGAAAAATATAATAAAATAATATAATGAAAATATTTTCAAAACAAAAACCAATGATATCAATTATATATTTTTTGGGTTAATAAATAAAAAGTAATTTATATTTAAAGACTCGACATGAATCCCAAAATATTAATTAATTTGAAACGAAGAAGACTAAAATGATCCTAATTAAGAAGTTACTCATATTATTGGTTTTATATGATGATGTATTTCAAGAATACATCAAAAACTCGTTTTACAGCTCTCTTTTTTAATTGTTCATATTACAAAAAATTTCAACCTCATTCCTCTATTGTGCGGTGCACAAAATTCAAACCGATCCGAACCGAATCGAAACCGAATCGAAAATAAAATGAAATTTTGGAACCCACCGCTTTTAGGCTCAATTCGAAACGATGAAAAATAACATGCAAAACTTATTTAAAACTTTAAACAAATTGCATACAGGATTAGATTAACATGTTTAACATCAAATCTAAAACATATATTTCAATATATGAATAAAAGAAGACTTACAACAGAAATTTTAATAAATCACCAACAAAGCTTCTTTCACGGCCTCATTCAATTCCTAGCTAACCAGCATCATAAGAGAATGCTTCTAACATCCACACTTCTCATGCTCAATCCTATACTTAAATTTGCTAGAACACTTTGGTTAATCGGACGATAAAACAAAACGAAACCACCTACTGGGTTCAATTGGTTTTTAGACCAATTTAAATTCTTTAAACTTCTCAAAGATTCATGTTTCAGGTTTCCATCAAATACATATAATCATATCTACCGTGAATCATCAATAAACGAATTTAAGTAATTGTAACCACCTCTTGCCGACGCTAAGCTCAAATGCCCAAATACATCTCAATAACCCGAATTTAAATTTTCTGGCCGGGCGCGGGACCTGGGATAAGATAAATAATTTCGATGATAATATTATTTCAGAAATTATTTGAGCCGAATTACATTTATAATTTAGCAGTAATAGTCGGGGACAATCTCGAAAGTTAAGTTAGATCGTTAAGTCATTCGCAACTCGATTCGCGCGATTTCGCGCACAAACTCCCCGCCATGGGCTTTCAAGACTTGCCATAAGAACCAAACCTCTCATCCTATCATCATAACACAAAAATCAAACAAAAATATCTTCTTTCTTTCTTTCCTTGCTTTCGCCGAGATTTCCATGGAGCAAAAACCTAAAAATTCTTCCATTTCTTTTCACTTTTATTGCATATAAAGATCCTCGTGTCGACATATGTTTCCTAACGCCTTTCCTACGATTTTCGCGCGTGAAGAAAATAGCCGCTGTTGATTTTTGAGGGTTGAATTTTGATTGACTTTTTACATAATTCAATTTTATCACGAATCTTAGTTTCCGTTATAGTTCTATGGACGTATATACGGCTTAATTCATGATTTGTGAGGTTGTTCGAGGACGTTATGTAATAGCTGACTTTTAAGGTTTTCGCTGAAGCTGCTGATATTTTTAAGACTTTAAATGTGTAGAGGGTATATCAGACCTTTATTATAAGTATCGCGATATTAAATCAAGGATGAAAAATCGACAGTTTTAGCCAGGCCGAAAAGGCAATATTTTCAAGTCAATTTATAATCGATATTTCGAGCATGTATTGTTAATTGCGGACCTCACGATTAACTAGAACGGCTTATAAGTTGATTTGTAACGATAAAGTAATAAGTAATGGAATTTTAGCGGGGATCGATTTGATTGTGTCCGACGGGAATATAATTCGATAGTTTATCCGCCATGTTAGACTGCGAGATATAGTTCCCCAAGAGTCAAGTTATGTATCTTCTAGAACGCCGGTATAAGAGTAGTCTCGATTATACTTTCTCGCTTGTTTAGGCGCCGACGCGGTGGCGCTACTGATTGTGGTTCAAGGAGGTTTTCAGGGTAGCTAAAGAGAAAGTAGTAATTCTATCTCACTAAAGCATTTTTACGCATTACTTTAATCGCGCTAACATGTTATCGCGGTTATGATTACGTGAGAATGATACATGTAATTGTTATATGATTATATTCGTGGCATCAAGATTGTCGAGGTAAGTACAGCTTTAACTCCCAACTATATTTCTGATTTCTCTCTCGTACTTCGCTTCAAGACTTATGATTTCGTAGAATTTTGTCGCCATCAGGTTTGACTTACGATTGTGAGATGTTTAGTCACATGATATCGTTTTCAAGCGTAGCAGAGTAGTTGGTTATCGAAAGCAATGTTAAAGTTATGTACGCACCAGTGACTCTGAAAAGTCGTGGATTCAATTTTATGCTCGGACGATTAGGGGTTAAAGCGACTCTCTTCCTCGCAGGATATTAAGATTTATATTGGCCTTATACTTTGTGTGTATAAGCAGCGCCTTTATACTTAGCGAGGAAGAGCTACTTTTATACTTAGTGTATAAGCGCGCGTGCTCTTATACTTTGTGTATATGCTGCCATTTTATACTTTCAAGTGTAGATAACGTTTGCTTTTCGCCTTATACCGCGTGATGTCACGGGTGATTATTATTGATTAGTCCATTCCTCGCAGTAGACGGATCGGTGCATACGCCATTGTGGCGCCGTATACTGCTGTGGCTACGAGATGCGAGGTCGCTGACTAGAGTTTTAGTTGGATTGCTGAAATCTCTTTGGAATTCTTTATGGCGACAAGTACATTATTGAGATTTTCATTATATCTCCATATGTTATGCCCGGTACTCTCTTTTTGGAAGTATACAGCGACCCGACAGTAGGCCCCGATAAGTTTATATATCTATATATGTTTTATTTATATTTGACTACTATACCTATCGATCAGACGTTCGTACGGTAAGCTCACTCCTCGTTTTCACTTGTTGCCGCGCTTTCATACCCTTTGCTGCGCAGATTTCATTCAAGCGCTGCGCCGATGCGCTGCAATGAGCTGCTGGCTGCTTGAGTTTGTTCCGAAAGTGGCCAGTGAAGATCGGGCGCGAGGATCCTCATAGTCTCATTTTGATGTGTTGTCAACCGTTTTGATTGTTGTATTTTCCTTTTGAAACTTTAGCCTCATTTCTGGCCGTTGTCAGGGCTTTTGTATTCGTGGATATAGTACGTATCATTCTGTAGCCTTTTCCGGCATTACTTTATTTTTGGGATACGTTGTGTATATATGTACGTGGTCGTCGCTTGGAGACACTGATGGATTATAAATTTTAAAAAACTCGCTTTGATTGGGAAACTTAATCGTGATCACATTTTTGGACAAAACCTTAACAGGTTTAAACCGAAATGCCCATCTGCCAATTCTGTTTCGATTTTAAATTACTCTCACCGCATGGCCGACCAAGTGGTCAAGCATAACATCGTATGATTCCCAATAAATCACTTGCCCTTTCATCGATCAGCCGATCCGTGTTCTCACAAAGAATGACACTTTTCCCCGCCGTTGTTTCCCCTTCCCAACGCCTTAGCAACCTCGGGGTTTGCTCGAACCCTTAGCCTTGCTACTAAATCCTTCTTGAATTTCTTCTTGTTTCGACGACTGCAATGTATATAGAGCTTTAACCTTCCCCATTCGTCTCAAAGATTCGCGATCATCTTATGCGCCTATTTGTAGATAAATAAACTTATGCATACGAAGCTCATTTAAATCTCCCAGATTTTGATAGCGCCATGTACCAGCTTCTTTCAAACATCGTACCTGTGGCATCGGTCAATTGACTAAGCCTATTATTTGAATGCATACGCTGGCTTCAGAATCGGCCCATTCTTCAACAGAATCACGAAAGCAATGTATAAATACCATATCTCTCATTTCGCTCTTTCGAAATAACTCATCGAAGTCAAGCCGCGAATACGCTATGCTTTCACCATTTCATACCGAGTTTGGAACGCGGTGTTCCATATTGGCTAAAGATAAGACATCGGACATCTACAACATCGACGGCGCTTACGTAGGTTTTCCTTTCCTTATTAGTTGAAATGTCATTTGCCTGGATGAACCTTAGTGTTCAACATATTCTCGTTTCCGCCGAGAACAATCCTCAAGTTTCGAGACTACCAACAAAAGTCTGCTGTTAAGCTTTGTACTTTTCTCAAAGGCAGATCGGGTCGAGTTTTTAGCGCTATTAGGCGCCCATTTCAATTTACAAGAATAAGTAAGTAAAGACAATGCTTAGTAATCTATCATGCTAAACACTTCACAAATGTAAATTATAAAGTAATACCAATACTCAAAATCTCCAAAATATATTAGTACGCAAAGCATCTACTACGCTAGCATTTCAAACTAACACCGTGACATATTTTCAAACCAACACAAAGAAGAGGGTTAACTAACCACCATGCAGAACACGACATAACTCTTGTTACTAGTATGCCTGCTTTGACGCTTAACAATCAGGACGTGTTCTCACAATGTTAATGCTGAAATTACCTGCTAAGAACCAATTAAACCAATTTATTACAATTATCCGAAGTTCTCATAATCAGCAATGAAAAATACTAACACGATCTATTGTCATACCCATCACGACACTATTACACCCTCGCCATCACAAGAAGCGCCTGGGGTGAAATGCTGAGCAATGTAACAACTTTAAAATCGCATTTATACGATACTTAAATTTTAGCGGCGTAGATTAATATTATTCGATATTTATTTAATACGTTGTATAAAGACATACTCAAAGAATACGCACATCACTTAAAATAAAAATAAATAATATACATTCAGATATATATGATACATGACCCTAAAATTGCACCTATTACAACACTCCTTTACAAAGTATAATACTAACATAAGGTCCTATTACAACACTTTACAAGCGCAGTCTCAGGATTCTTTCAGCTTTGAAACTTCCAAGTCGCTAAGCTTGCTGCTCATGAACGCCATCTTCAACGCTCACAAGAATACATTTATTTAACTCCACCAAGCATAACACGCAGCTTTGGCCAGTGAAAATAAATAAATAAAATGAAAAACGACCACTTATTGGGCATAACAAATAAATCCAGTTTCAGAGTATCAGATTAAAACAAAAATACAAAATTAGATCATCATATCAATATATCCATTTTTCATTCCCATTACAATGTATATAAGGCATAAATAAATCACATAAAATGTATTTATTAAATATACATTAAATGAGAAAAAGAAATAAACCATGCCATAAATGAATATCCATGCAAAATATATAATCAAAATTAATTGATACATATATAAAATGTGTCCAATAATTATTTCATGCATATATAATAATATAAATACTTGCAAGTAATTATATTTATTATATGTTCAATAACTAGATAATTATTATGTTTAACCTTTTAATAAATAAATAACTAAAAGGTTAATAATTAAAAGAGATAATTGAATTAAATAAAATCATTTTAATTTAGGTAATAATAATTACCATTATATAATGTATGATATTTATTCATAAAACCCCCGAAATGAATTTACTATAATTAAAACCCAAAACTAGCGCTTAAAATGGATCGAGTTTTTCAAAAACCTTAGCCGCACAAGATGACGACAATTGGCCGCCAACCACCGCCTCATGTAATACGAGCCAAATTTAGGCTCTGTGGGATATATTTTCCAACGCCGCCATAAACACTCGAAGGTGGTCGGATTCCCGCAGACACGCCCTGTACAAGTGAGTGCCAGTGTTCGACATTGTGAATTAATTTCAGTTTTACGTTTTAATTCAATCTTTTTCAAAAAAATATTTTGAAGGGTTTAAACTACTCCAAAAATTCTAATTTTCACAGAAAACCTTTTTCATAATATTTGAAAAATTATCCAATTGGAATTTCTGAAAAATATATTACAGAGAATTAATTATGTAATTTCTAATTATTAAAGTATTATAATTTCAAAAATTCATTAAAAAAATACTTAGAAAATTCAAAAAAAAAATATAAATGTTCTGTGAGAGCTTCCGTAACGTGAGGTTTCTGAAAAAATATTAGATTAGAAATTTTTTAGTTTAAGCCTTTTAAAACATTATTAAATTTTAATTGACTAATTAAAAATATTATAAACCCTTTTAAAAATAGCAAACAATTATACTAATCATCAAAATACCAAAATATGAAATTTTGATGTACTTGAATATATGAACACATTTATTAAAATTAACATGGCATAAAATTCATACTATATATTTATATATAAATTTTTATATAAATTCATTAAACATGATTTAAACAATACTAGATTGATGTTAAACATATTAAACTTGCTCTTTATGCCACTCATGAATAAATAACACATGCAAAACTTATATGTAAAATTTTTAAACAAATTGCATACATGATCGACAACATGTTTAATATCAAATTCAAAACATATATTTCAATATATGATAAAAGAGTATTTACACCGCAAAATAATAAATCACCAACGTTTCTTTCACGGTTCTCCTTTCAATTCCTAAAGAATCCAAGACTCACAAGAGGTGAATGCCTAATGATCCACGCAGCAGTAAGTCAATCATGTACTGAAGTCGCTGTAACGTTTGGCTAATCGAATAATAAAACAAAAATGAAACTTTCAAGTTTCATACTTTGTTTTCACTACCCAAACAAATAGGGAGGGGTGAAAAATGTATGTTTTGATGATTAGGTTTTGTTATATTATAACCTAATACATCCCCTATTTATATGCTCTTAAATATTTAACTTAAAGCTCAAACGACAAGCTTAACGGAAATGCATTGCTTAATTTAAATTAACTCGTTAAGTAAAATTACTATTAATAAGTTATTAACAAGCTCAACTAACTATTTAACAATTAAACCGATGTTAATTATTTCCCCGAGTTCATCCAATTAATAAGCATATCGCCAGAAGAATTACCCGATTGAGAATTTTATTGACATAATCAATTTCTCAATTTACTAAATATAGTTTAATTTCATACGTGAAATATAATTCAACATTTATCAGACAAGCAGCTACACTCCAGCCAGATAATAAAGAAATGTATAATAATATAATCGACCATTATTATTATTATATCGACATGCATTTGATCTAAAGAATCGATATAATCTCTCGACATTATCAAATATATTCCGACTAGTAGCTACAATTACTATTATCAATACTTAGTTTTAGTAATCTCATTTAACTAAACTAAGAATGAATCACATAACAATTGTCGCAATCCATAATTATTGAAACCAATATTCATTGATTTCCAACAGAAATAACCGAACCGATGACTAATTTTTTTTGTAGATTTTTCAATTTTTTATTATCCTTTTCAAGATCTTGTAGTGTTTGCATGCGTGGAATTTATATTTAACTTTGTTAATTATTAATATAATGTAATAACATATATGTATTCTAAAACTAATAATATAGGGAATACATAGAAATTAGATGAATTAGATCTAAAAAGATTTCATTTTGATCCCAAGACGTTAGACTAAAAAATTTGCCCAAAATCGAAACGGAACCGACCCGATTTAGGCTTGACCTGTGAAAGAACCGACAAAATAGGTTCTTTTATAGTTTTAGCTCAAAACCGAACCGAACCAATCTGTGCATACTCATACCCCTACAATGGTATTCGAATTGTATTGGCTCAACCTCTAAATTATTCGATTATATCTTGTACAACTATCTAGTGTACTTATTGAAGAACAAGTGTCGTATTTCGGAAATCTACAAAATCTAATTTGTATTAACTAGAATTTTGAAATTAACTTTGGAGTTTTTTCAAAACTCTTGAAATTATTTATACAATTATCACTTGTGATGGTGGTTTCTTACATACTCATGTCTCACAAAGTCAAATTTCTCATGCCAACTCTACCTAACCTTCTCTCACTAACTAATGAATTTCGAATATTGAAAATAAAGCCTATATCGTAATCACAACCTTCTTTTTCTATCAAGTATCAACATGGATAGTAAAAATACAAACAAAATAGCAACATCATTCATCCTCAATATACAATTGGAGTACTCCCATCAAACAACTACTAGCACTACAATAATTTACACAAACCCAAACCAAAATCATGTCCAAGTTTTGATATGGTCTTTCAGTTGACCAATTACCAAGCTCTTCATATAAGACAAGAGGGGATGTCAACATTAGCTATTTACAGGTTCGACTTTTCCATTTTTCTATCTCTTGCATTTCATGTGGGGGGGACACATTAAATCAAATCTTCAAATGTCACTGCCTGCGGCGTTAGCGGATCTTGGCTGCCGTAGAAGCTCAATCAGTTGCTCTGCCTGTCCATACAACCACAAGCACTCAAATTATATATACACTTCATAAAATATTCAGTATAATTCATACTTTTGTTTTTTGAGACGATCATCTACATATGAGCTACGAGATAATTTCATAAATAGTTCTTGAAGTTTGAAAAAAGTTATGACTTAATTTCGTAATTTACATCTGATAATCCTAAGGTTACAAACTAATCGCACAAACAGTTTGCACTGATGCAATGATTTCCCCTGGGTTACATACTACCACTGATAAAGAGAAAGGGCCATTTGCGCTACATTCTTGAAACTCTGATGGCTATCATTATACCGATATAAATTTTATGGACTAAGTCACGATTATTGCCAGACCCCATTGATTGTTTGAGCAATTCACTCTATGAATTACTTTTATTCATCGGTCTAATGAAAAACAAATTATATCGTTTGATTAATACAACCACAATTATATAAATAATACAGTTAGAAAGCAATTCAAGATAAAAATTCCAAGCTGAAAAAAAAAACATTACTTGAATATGAATTGGAGGGAGTAAAGTATACACATAATCATTGAAAGCTTAACTAAACTATTGATTTAGTCCAATGACATTTGATATTCTATTATGCAGTACTATTATTTTATTTTCTGGTTAAAGGCCCCTAAAAATGAAATGGTCGGCTTATAATACAGAGACAAGATCTATCATTTACAATTGAATTATGATGTTCAATTGTCATCTTGTGTCTAGACATAATACATTTGGTGTGCCAGCCAGTGCACAATAAAGATTAGAGATTGTCTTAAAGATTAAACTTTGGCTTAGTCTTTTCTAATTTGGGATTTTACTCCTAACCTACTAAAGTCATAAAATTAGGAGAATGAATTCCCAAGAAACCACAATTATAAAAATAACTGTTATACACCAATCAATCTAAAAAGCAAAGACTAACAGTGAAGGATCTCAACAATGTGAAATATCTCACAAACACTCAAAAAAATTTGTTAAAAATCAATACTTAATCACAAATCTACTTTGGTATAAAATAGTCATTGTTAAAAATCGATACTTAATCACGAATCTACTTTGATATAAAATAGTCATTGTAACTACATAAATATTGCATCATCAATAAACCGTTACATATCTAACCAAGACCATATGAGCACAATTATCAAACTTCACGGACTGCATTTGCAACAATTATGTAACTAAATTATACTAATACAAAATCCGAGAACTAAGTTTCTATTTTTTTATCAAAGTTCAGGAATTTTGCTAATTTTATATTCATAAATCATAATGCACTTAATTCATTTTTTGCTCCTAATAATACTCAAACATATGGTACTAATGATTGGTTTTTTTTTAATACAAAAATTAAATTTTAATTTAATTTAATAGGAGAATTTCTTCACGTAATATTTAAATCCGATTGAAATAATTGATTTTTTTAATATCGAGGGTAATCTTTGTCTTTAATTATATTATTAAAAATTAATATTAGCAAGAAGTATTTTTAAAAGAATTATATCAATTATATATTTTTTTAAATGATAAATAATTAATAATTGATGGTCAAAATTCAATTTCAAAAAAATTAATTATTTTGGGTTTGAGGGAGTAATAACAAATTAAAACTGTAATAACTGATTTTGACTTTTAAGACAGAATAGTAAACAGTTTATAGTTTTACCTTTTGTCTAGCACGACTTGTCCCAGACTGAGTCAACGCCACCAACGGCGGAATCGCACCTTCACGCGCCACCATACTCCGGTAAAGCAAACTATCCTCACAAATCTGCAACAAAATCGCGGCGGCGATCTCCTTCTGGCGTTGACTCCCCACCTCCACCAACTCCACCAACACGGGCACCCCCCCTTCCTCCACCAAAGCCACCCTGGCCTCGACTAACGGAACCAATAAACTCAAGACGTAGGCCGATTTATCCACCATATTCGACCCGAAATCCGCCATTAGCTCAACCAACGGCTTCAATATCCCAGCCTTTATAGCGCGAATTTTGTTCTCTTTAACGGAACATAGCGAATAAATCGCGGTAGACGCGTCCTTTTTCCCGCGGATATTACCGAATTCCAATAGTTTTATTAACATCGGTATAGCGCCAGAACGCCCGATTGCGATTTTATTCGATTCGATTTGGGATAAACGCAATAAAGCGCACGCTGCGTTCTCTCGAGCGGTAGGTGTCCCGACCTTTAAAGCGTAAACTAACGGTTTAATTGCCCCACATCCCGCGATTAATTCTTTATTTTCGTCACACAAAGATAAATTCAAAATTGCGGTGACCCCGTACTCTTGAAGCTGTAATTCATTCGTTGAAATAAGCGAAATCAGCGGCTTGATCGCGCCCGCTTGCGCTATTCTGATTCGGTTTTCGGGTTTGTTTTTAGCTAACAATCTGATCTCCATAGCAGCTTGTTTTTTCAGCTCAATTGAAGTTGTTGGTGACTCGAGATCGGACACTAATTGGTGTAAGAACTCGTCTGAATTGTCCGAAGCGCAATTGATTAGTAATCGTCGGCTTTGCGACGAGGCCGTCGGGAACTCTCCCGATCGGTCACTGTTGCAGTCGCTAAAAGCCGACGAACTGTTATCGTTAATGGTCAAACCACTAAACGTTCTTCCCATGTATGTGAAACTATTCGATTCCACCTCCGTTTCCATTAATGGAAAATGAAAATATTATATTTTGATATATTTTTCACGACTGGTGTTATTATTATGGTGGTGTGGTTTTATAGGGGAGGGTATGTAGATGGAGGCTGTGGAGAGAAGGGGACACGTGCAAAACTGTTCAGAATCTTGGTATTAGATGGCACGTGTGAAGAGGTGGGGACCATGTTTCTAACGCGTGTATGGAAGGTTCTTTATTGGTTGGACCTTGGGGGAGGGGGTATGTCCTGTATGGCTTGGAGGGGGGGTGCCCTTTGGTTGGCTATTACGCTGCTCGATAGGTGTGTTGCCATTGTTGTTGCAACGAGTAGGGGCTGGAGAGCCATCAATCAGTTTCTCTTTATATTAACCATCGAGACACATAATTTTGATTTCAAGTATCGGAATATCCACCGAATTGATATTGGAGGGTGAGAAATGTTAACGTGGATTCTTCGACCGACCTTGTTAGAATAGCTCATTCGATTATGTAAGAGACATTCGACCTTGTTAGAATAGCTCATTCCATGTTCTAGTTGGTTGGTTTTATCTTTGTGATGTGGAATGCATTTGCTTGATTAACCAGAAACTGATTAACCAGTATCTTTTATCAATATTAAGTAAGTTAAGTTCACACTCATTAAACACTGATTAAGAGATGACAATGTAGAAGAAGTACTTTAACTTCTTATCTTAATTATTTGTGAATTAATGATCTAGAACACTCACTTTGTGGACCAATAAACTTCAAGGTTTCTATTTTCCCTACTTTACTAAAGCATTGAGCCACTATAGGAAAAGAAAGGAAAAGAAAGTGTATAAACTGCTCTGTTTCTTTTGCTTTTCCAACGGACTCTCTCCATTTTATTTGTTAATCTTTTTTTATTATAACAATAATACATCTTAGACTAATTTTATTTGTTTATCTAAGTGGTAGTGTGTATGCCAAAAGCTGAGTCTCTTCTGCTTATCGTTGTTCGTTGAAGGTAAACGATAGTATCGATAAAAGCCATGGCTATATCGACTTTAGCACTACAAATATGCCTCCAAAAGATAATGGTAGGTAAAGGTTGTATAATTAAGATGTTAATGTTGAATAAAATGGTCCTCACCTTTCTACTTTCCAAAAACGTTACATGGTCCATTCTGCAAAAATTGAGTGTAATTTGAGCAGCTCCGGGAGAAAATATTACTATCCGGGAGAAAATATTACTATTCGTGTGTTTGTTTGAGACATGAAATCAACCGAAGGAATGATAAATGTGAATGACTCGTAAGTGAAGTCCGCAAAGATTGAGTGTAATTTGAGCTACGTGGCGAAAGAATAACACCAGGGTGTTCCTATTTCCACGATTCCAGGAGTGAAAACAACCGTACATTTGTTTTCACATCTATGGTTTCATGCGTGGAAATAGTTTCAACCATATCACCATTCGTGTGTTTGTGACATTACGGGAAGGAAATATCAAATGCCAATGACTCCGAAGTAAAGTCCGGCCTCTGGAGGTGAAAGCTAATCATGAAACATACATCAAACATTAACAATCTTTCAGAAAATGGTAGAATATCAAGTTTCAAACAACTTCCCTTTCACAAATATAGGAAAGAATTGTACAAAGTCAATCATTAAACAACAAGGTACAATGTAGATAGAGAAAGTGAAAAAAATATAAGAAACTAGTATAAGTTAATGAGAGACAAGAGCAAGGTAGATAGAGAAAGTGAAAAAAATATAAGAAACTACAAGTTACAATTTTATGACCAGAGTTCTTTACATACAATAGGAAAAATTACAACAGGGAGCATCACTATACAACTCCAGAAGCTTATTGTTTGATTGAACATGTCGATGAACTTATTCCCGTCGAAACCTGCAGTCTGCTCAGAGGAGACATCAATGAAAAACTTAACAAGGATAGACTACTCAGTTTCGAATCTATACGCATACACACGCTCACGTATACATAGATATATATTACACAAAATTAGTGTTGCATCTGTAACTACAGACCCAAGTGCTGCAAACTTTCTATCATTAGTTGGAAGGGTATGTTGAAAGAAGGTTGGGTTTCATTGAAATTCGCATTTTGAACTGTGTTTTATATGGAATTAGTTCACGATAGCTCGTTCATAGAAGGGCATTCAGAAGCTGTATTATACTTAGGTTTAACCACGAATGCCAGAACTTCAAACTCGATGCACTTGCAATGTCATACCACATATATACGCTAGAGAAAACACTCTGATTTCCGGTAAGACATTTCGGATTAGTATTTTTGGGAGCAAAGGATTGCATACCTGATTCAAATGGATCAAAGTTGTAAAGACACATGTTTATTTAGTATTTTAAATTCGATTACTTTATGCACTCAAATATTTGAAGAGGATCCACTTTAGCGATTAAACCAACTGTTGGTCACCAGTCAAAGGCTCACAGCTTCCATTAACAACCAAGCCCCAATCTAAATAACCATACCTAGACTTGTTTTATGATATTAACAAAACCTGACAAATCTATAACCTTATCATCCAAATAAACAATATCAAACCACGATTTTCACTTGACATCATGACGAGTACAAAATTGTCAAAATTTAGTGTTGCAAGATGTACAGGAAGAACCATATAAAATATCCCTTCTCATGTATACTTACAGTCTCTAGTTGCTAAGAAAATCTCATCCCATCTGCCACTGCACACAGAGAGCGAGTGAAATTAGATACTGCATACTTCATTATACATTAAAAAAAAATGCAGAACAAGCTGAACAAGACAAGACGGAAACACAAAAGAGTCATCAGGTTGAGGAGAGGTAGATAAAATGAATAAAGTATAATGTATTCTATCAGCCCTCTTGATCAAACAGGTTCCTTCAAGGAAATGAAGTCAGTATGCACTTGTTAGTCGGTAAAGGTATTAAGACCAGAAATAATCGTCTCAATCATTTATCAACCTTTAGAGTTGGTTCACCCTTGTTCGTATTTGCAGATTGCTTTGCATTTGCAGATAATTGAGCACGTGCTGCTCTTCCTGCAGCCGACTGGTCAAACTGTTCTTGCCTGAAATTGAATGATCATCAAATCTAATCAAGTTCATAACTTTATTTCGAATTCATTACCCCTTTTCCTCCATGTCTTGGAAGATAGATTCCCTTGTTCAGATTATAACCAAAAATCTAACAGAGTCCATGTCTTAGAACATAAAAAAGCTAAAACCTCTTATTTATTACAACAGGCAATGCATTTCTGATTCCCCCCTAATCTTTACCTCTACTACCCTTTCTCGAAGTATTCAGAAGCTTAGTATATGATTGAAACTGTTTTCTAATCTTCTATAATATCATCCTCAAAAATTATGCTACCTCCATCCCAAAATGGTCAAAATGAACAAATTTCGCAACCTAACGATTATGTCAATAGTAAAGTATGTTAAAAATACAATCTTTTCATATATTTTACACAAAACTAAATAGTGCGACCTCAATTGATATATTACTTTAATTTGAATCAAAACGATCATGTTAATAGTAAAGTAGGCAAAAAATACCATCTTTTGATTTATTTTTCACCAAAAATATTTGAGTTCAATATTTAAACAATCTTTTTAGAATGAAAATAGTAATTCATTTTGATCAAACACTATCCAATTAGATCACTTATACAATTCTCATAATATAACATAATTTCAATCAATTACCAAGCTACAACTCCAAATGAATCATAATTATTATCATGATTAGTCTACTAGACAAGTGATATTATTTAGATCGCGGATCGAGTCATGTAATGACAAGGGTCGATTTTGAAAAAAGAAAAATATATATGAATGAATGAGAACCTTTTTTGGGCAGCTTCAGCAGCCTTGTTTCGAGCCTCAATAGAGGCTAATCGATCTTCTTCTCTTCTTTCCTCTTTGTTTCCACCAAAGCAATCAAAGCAACCCATACTTCTTGTTTTCTTCACTTCCTCTATACAATTCTCTCAATCTATCATCTAGATTTGACAAGTTATGGGTTGCCAATTTTGTTTGGGGTACGGGCAACAATATTTCTGGCGAAATAGTAGCAGCGTGAATCACGAAAAGATTATTTTCTGCATTTTGAGCAAGCGAATTATGTCATTACTTGTTATTAGCAATCGAATTATTAAAATGCTTTGTTGTGTAACAATGAATTATCTTGCATCTTTGTGTAACTTGAGGAATTTTCCAACTTATAAATAAACTAAGCGAATTCGTTTATAAATACACTTTACGAAATTGATTAGTATTTATTCTATGATAAGCGAATTAATTTAAATGTTTATTGCGATAAGCCAATTTACTTTGTGTTTTGTTGAATAATAAGCATGGTATTAACTTTGTTTGTTTATGTAGCACTTAAAGAATGAATTAAATAATTAATTCACAGCCAAAATATGAAATAATTAATTACATAAATATTAAATAATTAATTACATAAGAATGGGATAAAATAAATTAATAACATAAGATAATTAAATATTTAATTACATAAGAATGAATTAAATAATTAAGTATATAAGAAATATTAAATAATTAATTGCATCAGAATGAATGAATTAATTACATAAGACAATTAAATATTTATTACATAAAAATGAATTAAATAATTAATTGCGTAAGAAGTATTGAATAACTAATTACATAAAAATGAAATAAATAATTAATTACATTCTGGTTAGTGATGATTGTGTATTCGGTGTTCAGGAGGACAATGGACTACACGTATGTTGGCTTTTGAAATCTTTCGTCGAGAATGCCTGCTGACGAGCATTTTGACAACCTGTACTTTTCCTAAGGGGTGTTTGTAACGATAAATTTAATAAAGCACCACCAGCGGATGTCATTAACCTTGGCTTTCTTTGATTCTTTAAGTCCCCGAGAGCCATACGAATTATTAAATTATAGCTTATTTAGGAAATTGATCTTATTGATTTTCATTAATTAACAATTAAAATGGATTAGAAGGATTATAAAAATTCAAATTATTGTTCTGCCGCGATTTGATTGCACGACTTGGATTTAACTACACAATAAGCAGAGAAAGGTTCTGTATATGACTAATTTTGTATTAATATTTCTTAATTAGTGTACACAATATTTCTTCATGATTCAAAATATTACTAATTAGTGTTCACAATAATTACTAATTAGTGTACACAATATTTCTGTAAATATTTCTTAATATTTTGAACAATTAGTGTACACAGAAATTAGTGTACACACAATTAGTAATTAAAAATATTTTAGCAATTAAATATTTACATTAGTGTACACAATATTTTGAACAATTAGTTTTGTGTACTAATTAAATACTAATTAAATATTAATTGTTCAAGCCTGGGTAAATATTTGATCAATTAGTGTAATTAAATATTAATTGAACAGTGGTAGCAATTAAAATATTTTGTAATTAATATTTACAAATAGTTTTGTGTAAATTAGTGTACACAAAATATTAATTACACAATTAATATTTTCAAAAATATTAATATTTTTGAACAATTAGTGTACACAATTGAATTATTAAATATTTCTTAATATTATAGAAAATTACTAATTAGTGTACACAGAATTAACAGAATTGTTCAAAATATTCTGTATCAAGCAGGTCGATTAGTCATGATTCAAAATTAGTGTGTACAATTCTATATTAATATTTCTTAATTATGTTAATTCTTGTTTGAATATGATGAATTTTTTAATATTTCTTAAATATGATGAATTTTTTAATATTTCTTAATATTAATATTAATATTTTAATATTTCTTAATATTAATATTTATTAATATTTACATTTCTTAATATAATATTTTTGAGTGTACAACATCATATAAAATTTTCTTTAAATACCTCGTATTCGGCAACGTCATTTTACATAAATACTTGATTTTTTATTATCGCTTTTGTTCTTGGCCCACGAGTGGGCTTGTCCTTGAGTTTTAAAACTATGAACAATAACGGAATAATAAATCGCGATTCTGGGTTTTGGTATTGAATGCAAGGATGGTAAATAATTTTTCAATTTGTCGATTCTTCATATTTGCTATTTTTCTAACTAATTAATTCATAAAGTAGTTTTACATCCAGAGTCTTTCGAGGCAAATATCGTTGTAATGTCATCTAGCTTTTAAAGAAATACATCTGCATTGGATACCTTCAGTGCGTAGTTCCTAACCTTTGGCGAGATAAGATGTGGAATATATCTTTCTTTGTAAGTTAACTAAAAATTTATCGAGTTTTAAATGTCCTTAGCACACACATAACGAATATACATTGCCGATGCGGGTCTCGGGTTCGAATTGTCGAGGGATTCTCCTCGGGATTTCAGAAAGCGTTTTTGAGGCGTCTGATAGCGATGTGTGACTTCTGAAGTTCAAAACCGAGGAATGGTTCGCTCACCAGAATTACCTTTGATGAGCCAGGTTGAATACGTGGCTACAAGAAATTTTCTTATAAACATTACGATATTTGTACTTTCCACCGATGTAATAAATATTTGTACTTTGATTCAATATATCAATAAAGACCACCTTTTTTAAATATTTTCGTGTACTCGATATTATTTTTTTTTCATTTTTTGATGGTTAACAAACTAGCAATTTACTTTAATGTTTGTAAGAATATAAGCAAATTCCTTTCATGATTGTTATGTAATAAGCGAATAAGTTTAGCATTCTAGTAAGCCATTTAAGCTTTTTCTTTGTTTTGTTCTAATGAATTCGCTTCTTTCATAAGAAACATGAACATAATTCGTTTGTTTCATAATAAACATGAGACAAATTCGACGTTTGGCAACTAGCGTAAGGCGTGTTCGTTGGGGATATTTGATAATTTTCACTCCTTCGTTTTTTCTTTGTTTTGGTGTGTGTATAACAATTCGAGTTTAACTACACTTTATGTTAGTGAAGCCAAGTTATATTTCATTCCATTTATTTTAATTGATGTTTTTAATTTGTATGACAAAATTTTGACCAAATTACGAGTAATTAATCATTATATTTGCCTCGATTGATCAAGTATTTGGAGATTTCTTTTAAGCTGTTTAATCTAGTCTTTTTCTTTATAAAGAGTCGAGCTCACGTTATGAACAATGACTATTTAAGTGGTACTTGTTTTTGCTCATTTTGATAATTGGAGTATTATAAAAGTGATATTATTTTCCTTTGATTTTCCATTATATACTTAAAATATTATTCATGATAACAATTGTCCTTCAAAATTCGAAAAAAAACAATTACAAAAGAAATTATGCTAAATCTCAATTTAACTAGAAGTTATTTTTTCAAACTATAAACTTAATGTTGAGTAATAATTTATACATATAACTTTGACATATTAGTTTTGGTCGAAAATATATAAATACAATTTGATAGTGTGCTTTACAAATTTACATCTCATAATTTTAAACATTGAAAAATTATTTGTCTAAGATTAATATACACATCCATCAAAATAATGTTCTTCGAAGACAAAATTATAACACCTACAAATTGAACCGATTCAAATCATTTTGTCCTATTAAATAATATGACTATATTAATACATATATTCGTTCACATTTATGTTATGTCATCTTCTTAGAGGGTGTTTGGCTAAGCTTATTTTTTTAACTTTAAGAGTGACAGTATAAGTGAGAATGCAACTTATAAGTAGGTCACTTGTGAGTTTCAAATTTATTTTGATCTGTTGGGTAACGTAAGCATAATGAGATTTTTACATATATTTAGATATGATAACATAAGTTGTAGAAAGGGTAAAATGGTTATAAAGGATATCTTATTTATATATCACTTTTTTTTTATATTTATGATATAAATAAATTAATTTAATATTTGAAAGAATAAAAATTAATTATAATAAAAATTATATTTTATTATTAAAAATATAATATTTTTTATTTTATTTTTTCAATAAAAATAAAATGTTAAAAGTTGGTATAACTAAAAATTGTATCTTTATAACTATTAAATGAAGGGTAAATAAGGTATAAAGTTAAATATTGAATGATAATGAAGTAAATTACTTAGTCGAACTTAGTGATAACTTAGTTTCGTATGAGTATTATTTTAATATTATTTGGGGTTTAGAAATTTGGTTAGAGTGGTGGCAGGGGCTGGTAAGCGAGCCCAGAGAGCGAGGAAAATGAGAAAGTCTTGAGATATTTTTAGCGCGGATACCACGAGGCGGCTTTTTATACTTATCCTTAAGCTTAGTCGTAAATCATGCAAATCATCTTGCTTTTCTTGCTCGCGTCTTGTGGCGAAATTCCTTAAGTATGTCCATAAAAAATTTGCTTGAATTTTAACCGCCGTTGCGGCTTTGGTCCATAAAATTTTTAAGGAGAGATTCCAGGAGTCATTCTCTGCGTTTTGAGGTAAGCAGTTCGAATCTTTGGAGTATTTCTTGAGTTTGAGGATGTTGACTTTTGGGAATTTGAGTTGACTTTGAGGCTTTGATGTTTATTATGTTATAGAATTATCATTTAAGCTTAGATTAGCGTATAACAGTTGATAATTATCGATTTATGGGATTGAAATTGTTGGGAATTACAGTTGACTTTTGGTTGACTTTTGTTGACTTGTTCTAAATGGCTTTTAAATGATAGAATTATACTCTTGGAATTTATTTAGGATTGTCTTGAGGTGTTTATGGTGAGTTTTGTGGTGATTAGAGAATGTTCGGAGATTTCGAATTCCGTAAGTTGAATAACGAATTGATTGACATTGAAGATGATTAGAAATGTGAGGATTAGTTGTAATATCGGATATTTAGAGCCTTTGGAACTAATTATTGGAATTCGATTGTTAATAGGAAGGTTACGAACTTAAGTTGAATTAAGGTGTGTAAGAACTTTGTTGGGTTATTCCGGGCGTATCGATATGAGATTTTATATGTATATAGAATGTTACATTATTAGTTGTGTTATTAGTAGTGATTATAATTTTTGAATGTGTTTGGCGTTGTCGAGGAAGGGCCATTTGTGATTTCGCGGAGTTTTTCGTTTAGTAACAGAAATAATGTCTATCTGCGAGTGTTGATTAAGCTGATTTGATTCTGAATATGTGTATGTGTATATATGTGATGATTTGTGTTGAATTATATATGTTGATTATGCGTTGTGGGTTGAGTCGTTGAGTTGTATTTGTGGTCTTGTGAGTTGTCTGGTGTTTTTTGAGGAGAGTTGAGTATTGTGATTGAGTTGTTTGTCCGGTATCTTGCTTATTTCCTAAATGCGATTTGGTGAGTTGCCTCGTCTTATGCGATTCGGTGATTGCCGTGCCTCGTTGCGATTCGGTGATAAAACATGTCGGCGGGGCATAAGTTTCTCCCACTGCCGGGGTTGAGGTTGATTATATGCGCATTAGTTTGTAGAAATCCGGACTTATATTGAGTTGTTGAGTTGTCGTGGTTGGTTGTTGAGTTGATCTTGTTGTTGGTCGTATGAGTTGATACAAATGTTGAGTTGGTTGTGTTCTTGCTGAGGTTGCCTAGTCGTTGAGGTTGTGGTGTCGTTATTGTGCAGGGGATAGAGTAGTGTCGATTGTTGTGGATGTTATTCTGAGTTTTCTTGATATTGGCGTATGCTATTGTTAATTGCATTGTTTTGGATAATCACAGTGTGGTATGACCGTATGAAAATGATAATGAAATTACTAGCGACTTTTATATTAAGACCTAAGTTGAATAAAATCATATACCACACTGCGTCGTGTGTAATATAATTCATTTGGTACAATATTGCGTGGTGGAAGTTGATTTCATTCTTGAGATATATATATTCACTAAGCTTCGCAACTTACACCCTATTCGCTATGGGCGGCAATTTTATTGCTAGGTTGACAGGTGGCGTTGTTCTTTCGACGGGTTTCTTCGGGTGTTTGTGTTGTAGAGCTTAGGTGAGCGGCGGGTGGCAGTTGATCCTCACAGTCTCTTTATTTTGTTGGATTGTGGTTGTTGTCTGTATAGTTGTTATTTTGAGATACTTGTTGTTTGTTGGTTGTTGTTATGTGGTTAGGAATACCACGATGGATCGTTTTTCTTTAAAAGTGTTGTAGTTAGTTGTATATTGTATTGTTGAGTTGTTTCAAGACAGGTTTCCTTCAAAAATTAGTCGTCCGAAATCGATTGGTATTTCACGGTGTCGAGATTTGGGGGCGATTAGCCTCGAGGACGTGCGACACAGGCGAATTCGTTACAAAACTTAACATAAGTTTAGACAAAAGTAAGGAAAAAAAAGTTAGGGAATTGTTACTTTTAAAAATCAACTTAAAAGTTACTTTCAACTTATAAATTACATTATAAATGTGTAAACCACGTCTTTTTGTCAAATCAACATAAGTTGATTTTACTGACCACAAATAAACTTGGCGAACACCCTCTAGTTAAATTAATACTCACTCAATTTTAAATGGTAATTGGCGTTTGAGATTAAAAGTGTCAATGCTTTGTACAAATTACTTTTATTCACTAGCCCCAAAAATATAAAATTGAGTATCATTGGATTGATTTTGAAAATATTTTCATAATATTATGTTATTATAATTTTTGATAATATATATAAGAAGTAATTAATGATTAAATTTGTATCTCAAAACGTGAGAAATTCAATTAATTTGAAATGGAGGTAGTACTATCTAGGTTATTTAATATGGTCTTCTGATTGTAGAAATTTGGAGGATTACATGAAGTCTACCTTCACTTTAAACCGAACACTGCCGTATTTTTTTTTTGCAAACTCTGCACTTTCGAAAATGCAGAAAATCTTTAAAATACCAGTCGTTTTCTCTCTTCTTCCTCCTACTTCTTTCTTCTTCTTATTCTCTCTAAATTCAATATTCTAAAACACTCATTCTTAGACCAAATATTTGAAATGGAAGCTTCAAACATCTTCTCTCTATATATAAGAACCAAAATCAATGATTTTTGCTATGGTTTTTCCCCATTTTCGAACTTTTTTAAAAAGCAAAAAAATTGGGTTCCAAAACCTTCATTCTTAGTCCGATTGATAGTATTCTGTTTTCTATCGTTCAGCTATGAAGGTTTCGCTACTCGTATTCTTGGTCCGATTGATAGTACGTTTCGCTATGAATACTATACATAGAGTGAAATAGATAGGGGAAACCTTCATTTTAGAGAATACTCATAGTGGGAAAATAAGTATTGATAGTATTCTTGGTCCGATTGATGAATGTTAACATCTATAGGTAGAACCAAAATCAATGATTTTGCTATGGTTTTTCCCGTTTCAGGCCCCATTTTTAAAAAGCAAAAAATTTGGGTTCCCAGAAACCTTTAAGATTGAATTACAAATTTTTGCAAATTAATTACGATTTATTTAAACAACCCCACACAAGTAAGTATAATAAAATTAACAAAAAATTATATTGTAAATAGCGAAAAAGAAAACTGACAATGGAAAGAAATGACTCGGCGATTTTAGCGAGTTCGGTTTCTAAGTGTTCGACCGTCGACTTTCAACCTCGAGATTCGGTAAGATCGCGCATTTATAAATATGGAGAAAACTTCGAGCTTGTAAAAGCAAGCAACTCCAAAATGTGGCAACACTATGAAACTCTATCAATCTAATTTGTGGAATACTTTCGAGTGCCATTTTGCTTTTGAAATGCTTAGAAAATATTCTTGAAAAAGTATTGAAAGAGATAGGTTAAAAGTTGCTTTGAATTGCCTTTTATAAGTTCTGAAAGAAGCGTAATCGGGACGTGTTTAGGGACTTTACCATCTCTAGAACAAGTCAGTAACTAACGGCTAGTCTAAACCACTTGAGTCGGGACTTGGTTGGGGAATTGGTGACTAACTCCCAGCAGTATCCAAAAAGAGCCGAGGGGCTTAGGGACTTGTTCGGGACTTGCTTCAAATCCTCAAACATGTCCCGAAAAGTCTTGACCAAACAGGACAAAACTTAGGGGCTTGTTCGGGACTGCTCAAGTCCAAACACATGTAATAGAAGGCGGGGACACCGGCCAAAATAAAAAGGCTTCGTTTTAGGTTTGATTTTCCAATTAACCTAATATTTTAAAGTTCAATCTTTTTTTTATGACACGAGTCATATCGGTCGAACTTAAAATGGTTTTGAATTTCAAATCAAACTTAAAAAGCGAACTCTCTACCAATTCAACAATTAATTTATCTTTAAAGAACTTGGAGTATTAAAAACATTTTAGAACAAAGCGCACTTAATTATTATAAAAGTAGATTAGATAGAATTTACCATGAAGATCTGCTTGCTAAGACTAAGTCTTGAAAGCCCGATCTTGACGGATGACTTAAAATACGCCTCGACCGCACTGCAATAGGTCAACTCAAATAACTCATTAGTATTCGTTATTTGTTATCATCAAAATAACGAGTTCGAAGATCTTTCGATCAAAAAAATCTCCCTTTTTGTTGATAACAAATTATTTTATGCCGAGGGGAATAATAAACACAGTATAAAGGCTTCCCCTCAGCATATGCAACAAATACACAATACCAACAAATGATTCAACGCCACAATAAACAAAAATCAAATGACATCAACCAATAGTCTCAAAATACTAAAGTGGCAAGAAAACATATCAAATAAACATAACAAAGAGAATAACTGTAGACACACGACATTTCTCCCCCTATGTTATCCACAAAAATGGAGGACTCTTAGAACAATGAGGACATAAATCAGGGCTCCTCCGAAGATGGGGCTGGAAACTGCAAGTGATGTAAATCATCATCAGAAGCTCCTTGTTTCTTACCCCCAACAAGAAATAAATCTCATAATCCCTAAGAGGCAAGCCCGTTGCACTGCCTGCTCCTGCCTCAATTCAATCTGTTGCTGTCGAATTTCAGCTAGTTGTGCCTCAATAGATGAATGAGCTATTCCACTAGCTCCAACAGGTATGTCATCAAAAGTAAAGTCATCAAGCCACTGAGGAATCTGTGTGCCCTCATCATGACCTGCCTCTTCAGCACCCTCACCGCCCACGACATTTTCAGTCACAACATTTTCAGCTCCTCCGGATGTACCCGCTGCTTCAACATTTCCAGTTCTCAGACATTTGGCAACACCTTCAGAATGCTAGCAGGCTCAACCGTCTTAGGTACTAGAATTCCATTCTCAATTTGAAAGCCCGTCTTTTTAATAGTTGATAGTGCAATAACTCCCAAAGACATACGAGGTGTATTTTGCGGTACTCGGAGAATGTTCCATTTCATCATTATGTATGAGACCACTAACCCATAGGGATAATAGCTAACCATACACCTATGAATAGCAGAGTGAATTTGAGCCATAATGAGGACAGGCAAATTTATACGTAAGTGATGTTTAATGCTATATAGCACTATGGTTTCAATCTGAGATAACTCCATACAACTGTTGTTGGTGGGAAGGATGACACTTCGAATTACCTTAAGTAAAAACTTATCATCAGGAGAGAAGTGACCTAAATAAGTTGTACCACTACGATGATTAGGAGTAAAGCCAGGTTGTCGATTCAAATCAGCTAACATATCAGAAAATTCAACCCCCATATCAGACGGCCAAGTTTTAACCTCTAAATCACAAAAACCTACATTCATTAGCCCAAAATCTTCAAAAAAATCGTCATGATCAAATTTTAACACTTGCGTACCACTCTGAATAAACATACAACCCTCTTCACAATTCGTAGCCTCATTCACAGAAAACCTAAACTCCACATGTCTATAGAACCAAAGGATAAGGTGCTCGTAAATCGGAGACTTACTTGTGAGAAAAGTGGTCCACCCTTGAAACTGAAATTTTGTCCAAACTTGACTATTTACCAAATCCGTATCATGTAGCGTCGCACAAGTAATAACCTTTTCGTCGGCAACTCGACCACCTCGGAGAGTGAGAGTATTGCGGTGTTCGGGTGGATGAAACCTCGGACGAAGTGCATAGGAGAGAGAATGTTTAGGGGCCATTTTTTGTGGTGAATAGGATGATTAAGGTGATTATAGAGGTGAGTGGTGGTTAAAGGTGGGATCTTTTTGGGATATGGTGGTGCTTGGTGGTGTTTGGTCGGAGTTTGGATAGCAAAAGTGGTCTTGGAGGAAGGAGGGGGCGGAACTTTGGAGAGGAGGTTGGTTTTTGAATAAAAATCTGTAGTTTTTCTTTTATACCTCCGCTTTCGGAACTTCTTTCGGGACATGGGAAGTCCCGATTCATGTCCCGAAAAAATACTGAATTGTTCCTGTTTTGAGTCGGGACTTGAACCATCTCCTGATAAAGTCCCGATTCACTTCTAAAAGGCTCGTCGAAAACACAACGAAAAACTCACACTTTTTCGGGACTTAACTCAAGTCCCGAAGATCTCCCGAACCATGTTCTGAAAGCTTCGGAAAAGTGACTTATTCATCAACCATGCTACAATTTCAAACACCATCAACTCATCAACACTACCTTGTAATAGTATGACCTTTTACCCATCATTTTTATGTCTCAAAATTTCCGAGAGGACCCAAAACCATATAGATAAAGCATAAACACATAGCATGCAAGAGAAAAACAATAAATAAAACATACGAGAAATCTTAAACACTAGTAAGATCAAGCATACCAAGTTCACGCCGAATTTTATTATATTGATCCTCAGGTAAAGGTTTAGTGAAAATGTCCGCTACTTGGTCATTTGTGCTTACAAATTCTAGATTAATATTACCCTTTTGAACATGATCACGAATAAAATGATGGATAATTTCTATGTGTTTGGTCCGTGAGTGTTGAACGGGATTCTTAGCAATGTTAATTTCCAAAGTGTTGTCACAAAGAACCGGAATATGATCAAAATTAAGGCCAAAATCTTCTAAGGGTTGTTTCATCCACAAAATTTGTGCAACAAATTTGTACCCATATGATACCTCTGACGACATATTAGAGGCAGATGGTAAGATAAGGTTCTGTTGTTTTGCTTCTTACTAGACGAGAGGTTAGGCATTGTCCTAGAAGTGACAAGTACAGCAGTGCTGCTTTCTATCTAAAGTGCAACCCGTGGAAATCACGTATGAGGTACCACATAAGATCAAATTCTTATTCACTGGGTACGAGGCCAAAAGTACGATTCCCTTAACATATCTAAGAGAATACGTTTAACGGCTTTAAGTGGGATTCCTTATGACAAGGGTGAAAAAGAGCACACAAACAAGCAGCGAACATAATGTCAGTCGAGGAATCTGCATTAAGATAAAGAAGGCTACGTCGTATCTCGATCGTTATGCCATTGTATTCTTGCACTTTTCGTCATTATCACAGCTTTCACAAATAGATTTGCCGTTGGTGTCTTTATCATGTTTGCATCCGCCATGTCAAATTTTTATAAGCTCACTTGGTAAATTTGCTTTGGGATATAAAGATATCATAAATCCATTTGTTTCACTTGAGTCCGAGAAAGAGATTAAAATTTCGCCCGTCGTACTCATTTCGAATTAAGTAAATTCGTCATTTTTTTGAAAATTCACGCAACAAATCATTAGTAGAACGAAAATAATATCATCTCTGCATCTATTTTAATACAATGAAATGTTTGAATATGATTTGTAATACAATCAAAAATTATGATTTTTCTAATAAAAAATGAATATGATTACTTTGATTGTGTATTTTTACGTTAAAATGGGTTGGATTAGCTATTTTTTCTTGACCAACCTATATTTTGTGTCGCAGATTTTGTTGTGAAAATATTGTAAACTTATCCATACGCACCAGTATACGCCTTATCGCCATTATACTACGGTATCATCAAGTATAATATATTATAGTGATGTATAATGATGTATTTGGGAGTATATTGTATTTCAATCGAGTGTGATATATTATCATTCATTATGTGCTCATGTATGTTATTTTTACGTGTGCGAATTACCTTAGGAGATGTTGAGAGATGATAAGCATTATAGGAAAAGATTAAATATTACTCCATATTAGAACATTTTACAATTGAAGCTATATGAGACAATAGTTTCATTAACATTTCAATGTAATTTTTCCTTGATATAACTTGTTTATCATGTAATATTTGATATTAACAAAATGAAATTTATAATTTCAATACATAATTGTTTCGTTCCTAAATTAATCGAGCATCGACCTTGATTTCCATTCTTAATTATTTCCTTCTTGACGTTGTCATTGATTTTCAAAATTTTAAATTCCACTCACTTTATTTACCAACAGTCTGCACAGTATTAAAAAATATTATTATATTGTTGCTTTTCACTATAAAAAGTAAATATCAAACTCGACAAAAATTCGATATACGTTCAAATACATTATTATACGTATTTATCTTTACAGTATGTACATATGAGTATCTTGATGTATGTTAGTATAATGGTGTATATTGAGTGTATGATGTTTGCAATATTCACAACAAAACTCATTACACAAAATGCAGGTTTGTCAAGAAAAAACAGCAAATTCAATGTATTTTAACAAAAAAATACACAATCAAAGTAATCATATTAATTTTGTTAGAAAAAACATAATTTTTGAACAAATCCGTAAGGAAATCAAATAAAAACATGAATAAATTAATAAATAATTGAATAACTATGAATAATATTATCAAAAAAGCCCAAAAAATCTAAAACATAACAGAAACCAATTGTTTTTACAAAATCCTAAATTCAAAAAAAAAAAATATCAAAAATGGAATTGATTTTTATTCTTACCATATAAAGAACATTTATATAGCTTTAATAAAATCGGGCGAGAATGAAGGTTTTAGAACCCAATTTTTTTGCTTTTTAAAAAGTTCGAAAATAAGGGAAAAAAACATAGCAAAAATCATTGATTTTGGTTCTTACCTACATAGAGAAGATGTTTGTAGCTTCCATTTTAAATATTTGGTCTAAGAATGATTGTTTTAGAATATTGGATTTTAGAGAGAGAAAGTAGGTTGAAGAGGAAAGACAAGAAGAAGAAGAAGAAAGAAGAAGAAGAAGAAGAGAAGAGGAAGAAGAGAGAAAAATGACTTGAGGGTATTTTAGTATTTTCGCATGGAAAGTGTGGTAGTTTGCAAAAAAATTATAAAGTGTGTTAGATTTTAAAAATGAAGGTTGACTTGTGGCAATCCTCCAAATTTCTCCCGATTGTACTATGTCATAGCTTCACATTTCCTTACAAATAAATTTATTGCATTCTTAAGCGTTTTTTCGCATTTGATCTTCAATCGGTAATCCAGCAAATTAACAACAAAGAGATTAAGAATTCTTTAATTAGTACACCAAGAAGAAGCCTTTAAAAAATTCTTCAAAACAAAAAAAATTCTCAACAAGTTCCACCGCTGCTAATACATTTCACACGTTTTGCATTAAACCGTGTTGTCCTCTAAAAAAAAGAACTACAACATGTTGGCCTCTCAAAAAAGAAGGCCAAAACAATCCACAATTCCTTTGTTTAATCCAATTCTTTTCACTAGTTGCTTGTTAGCGTGTTTTTATACAGCGAACACCAAAGTTCGACAAATTCCATTTTACTAAAATCCAACTTAGTTGGTGTTTTACTTTCAAAGCTTTGCAAAAATCTAGTATTCAATCTCTTGAAGTTGCTTTGAAATTGAAAAAATAAATGTCCTCGGCCAGGCTTGGCGTATACTCTACCCCACTTTTACCTAAAAATTTCAAAAATCCATGGATAAACATCATGAGTTTTTTCCCCAAAAATTCAATCAAATCCTAAAACAAATCATCGTATCTCGAACAAATATTCAGACCAACCTGAGTCTCTTTCGAGAAAATTCTCCTTTTATTCCCTAAAATTCTTGAAGCCGGGGATTAAGAAAGTTATTTTTCCTAATAACACTTACAAAGTCGATTGAATCAAATACTCCACAAAGAATATTACTTTTTGCGAGGCCATGTGATATGTTTGATTAAAATTCATCAATTACCTTATGAACAAATGATACCCATGATTCATGTTGGTGAACCTAAATTGATTTCCTTTAGGAAGAAAAATTCAAACAAAATCTTGAGTATTGACTCAAAAATTATCTTCTCACACTTCATTTCTGATGATCGTGGGATATAATAAAAAGTTTTCTTCTAGTCTTAAAAGTAGATGGATTGATATTGAAAAGACATATGTTGATGAAGATGTTGCTAATAGTGTTCTGATTAATGGAGATAGAAATGTCTTAGACATTCTTAGATCTGAGGTTGTTAAGAATATTAAATTTTCATGTGATCAAAATGGGAAGAATGAGGGAAAAGTGTAAAGAGTCACGATTGTCAGTAAATGCGAAAAGGATTCTGAGATGAAATAGTAAAGTACCTAGTTGTGCAAAATGGATGAGGTCCGGCGACAAGGATTATATGCATGACATTGAAGTTGGACCCTGTAGTAAGAAGACAAAGTCGGGAAGGACAACATTGATACTCGCAATATGTAAGAGCAAAGTTGACACAAACATGGAGATGAATGAGCCCAATTTGGACCCGTTTAGGGGGAATGTATGTTAGAATCTGATGCAGATTTATTCGTGATAAGCACCAATTCATACGTCCCGGATCCTCAAAAGATGTATATTAATCCTAAACACAAAAATATAAATGTATGAATACAAGAATTCTTACATTGCAACGGAAGCTTGAATGAACCCCGAAACCACCTGTCAGCCCAGCATGGGCCCGCTTCAAAGTCATCTTCAAAGCTTCAAACCCAGAAATGATGTCGCCACAGATTCTTGGCAAAGTGAAGCAGACAGTCTTGAGGCTGCTTTAGAGTTTGAAGATGAATAAAATTGAAAGAAAACTCTTCCCGATTCTTTGGGAGGCGGCGGCTTTCAAGAGATGGAGGCAAAGGTTTTTCATGAAATGAAAAACCTTGTCTCTTTCTTTCGCTCACCATTTTTCAATTCCCGGCCGTTAAACAGCTTTCGTTAAGAAATCGGAGTTTAGCGGTTTAACTTAATTAGGCTATGGCTTAATCAAATAATGAGTCACTAGTGAGTTGTTCCATTTTAATTAACTTGAAGTCGGGTAAAAATACTAACGAGGCTATCGAGATAAGCTTATGATTATTAAATCCCAATTTCAATGGCTTAATTGATTAAACTTATGAAGTTTAACAATTGATGTTCATCGATATATATTTTTAACAAATATATGAATATTGAGGAATACATCTCTCAATATATAAGTCTAGTTTAATTTCATTCATGAAATATTATTGAATATCATTGTATACGTGGCCTTACAGGCTCGAGATAATAGTAAGTTGTATAATAATAATAATTAACCAATTACTATTATTATAACGGTTAATAGTAAAGATATATAGCTCGCAACATAAATTATCATGAGAACCAGCTGGTAATATACAATAACTAAGGTGAACACTAAGTTGCGGTAATCTCGTTTAACGAGCCGGTATTGAATTGATACCTGATTGTCGCAGCAGGCGTAATAAAGGGAATCAATTATCATTGATTTCCAGCAAGGAATAACCTATAGCCGTCAAATTTTGAGTCTTACTCGGATGAATATCTCATTGTGAGTAATAATACAATTTACCACTCTAGTGACTCAGGGTTTCCTCGACAAGAATTATTGGATAAATGTCGAGGTAGTAAGCGAAACAAGCGGACATATTTCATAATTCGATTCGGGTAGCCCGGGTTTGAGTTCGGTAAGTAGGCTCGAGGCAATAATTTAATGGATGCGAGACAGGTGCTTGAGGAGGAACCCCAGTTTAGGCGTGAAGATAACAACGGATATTGGAGTAGCTCGAATTCTTTGGAGATGGACCAGATAAGCTCAATAGAGCATGAGTCTGTTTGGTATGATGTAGGTGGACTAGAGGATAAGCAATTTGGTCAAAACAAGGAAAAGCCAGATGTTTTAGTTAATCAAGACAGAGGTAATCAAGGAAGCAACGGTTGTAGTGCCGGAATTCTCGAACCGGGCTTTGATGGTATGGTTCCATTATTAACGACACAGGTATGGTTCTTAAAGATGATGAGTCAGGTATGCCTTTATCCTTTAGATACTTCAAAATTAAGGTTTGCTCGTGATTGCTTGTCCAATTTTTTTCTTTCACCAAAAAGGATTTGGGTGGTTTGTTTCACCAGCAACCCCAAATGTAAATCAAAGAAACTCCTTTCATGGAAGCTGTAAGTGCAGGTGGAAACCTCTACGGTTCATTGCTATTAATCTCTTGTGGCGCATTACTCATCGGATATTCTTCCTTAGTAAAACAATTTGCTCTGTTAATTCTACAAATTCTAGATTATCTAAACTTCTTTTCCCTCTAGCTTTTGGTTTTGATTCTTGTGGTCACAGTGGAGGACTATGGGTGGGTGTCTCCTCTAATATTAAAACTAAACCCTCATATCAACCATCTTCTACTTTTGAACTAAACACGGAAAGCATAGCTCCTTGGTTTTTTGGCATTTGTTTATGGTCATCCCCAACTTTAATAAAAGATTAGGAGCACGGAACTTCATTGTCCACACCTTAAGCCTCTCCCGTCTTCGCCTCCTTTCCTAGTGACTTGATCAAGTTCTTCTTAGTACAAAAAGCTCACCTCCTAAAATACCATTCCCTAGATCCTTGCACTTTCAATCTTATGACGATTTGGGAATTGAAGATGCATTGCCATAAGGGTTGCAAATTTTCATGGTCAGGAATTAGGCGTGGAAGAACTATCTTTGAAAAATTGGATAGAGCTATGAGTAACCGATTGGTCCATACGTTTCCACCATTCATCACATCGCGGTCTCCCCATCCGGAGGCCGGATCGCCCGACTTCATCTCGCCAAAAATATTAAGTAGTGCTTACCAGAGTCCTTTTAAGCTTGAATCATTTTTAACTCTCCCTATACGGACTTCCCGTCTTATTGTTGACACACAGGCTTAACTCCATAAAATCCAATCAAATTCATCATTATGGTTTCCATTTCTTGCGTAACCTTTAAACATGTTAAGAGGGTTATCAAAAGCTGGAATGATGATCGTATTGGAAATATTTTTACCCAGATCAAAACTATTCAAAAAAAATTAACTATTGCACAGAATCACCCCTCCAAACAATCCAACATTTCCTCGACACGACTCGGAATCAGCGATCACCGTACTCAAATCTGAAGAAGAATACTGGCGTCAAAGATCCAAACTCACGGCGATCAATGATGGGGATAAAAATACAAAATTCTTTCATTCTCATGTCAGACACAAAACAAGGATAAATAATATCATAGAACTCCAAGACAATTCTGATAATTTCATTACCAACGAGGAAGATATTATAGATCACTGCAAACAATTCTACATGAACCTCTTAAATCACGACACTTTCCCCAGCATAATGAACATGAACTGTTTCGAATCTTTACTCCATGCTCTCAGCGCTACCGCTCCTGCTCAAATTAGTACTTGAATTGTCCTTTTACTCACGAGGAGGTGGCCCTCTCTTCGAATGCGGCATTACAAATCTCGGCACGATGGTTTCGGCCGAGTTTTATGCAAAACAATTGGGGCGTTGATGGAAAGGATGTCAACTACCATCTCACGAAATTACGAATGGTGGGAACATTCTTAAAGAGATTAACAACACTTTTTATCCTTTTGATCCTAAGGTGGACTCTACAAGCTCGATAAAGGGGGACTACAGGCAATCGATCTTCTGATATGCTCACAAAACATCTTAAAGGTTTTGGTTAGCCACTTTAAAACCCACGTAAGATGCCACTTGTCCTCGCCCTTTCAAAATGCTTTTGTCCATGGACGAGGAGCTCGAATAACATCATCGTAGGCGCGAGATAACTCATAATATAACCTCTAAATGCAGAAAAGATGGTATGGGCTGCTGATAAAATTGATATAGGCCTTTGATAGAATCGAGATGGGACTTAACACTCGATCTCCTTGAAGCCTTTCAGTTCCCTTGGCCTTTCGTTGATTAGTTAAAGAATGTGTCACTTCTGATGCGGTGATACGTGATTGTAAATGGTCAAACATCCGAGCCGCCCGAGCATGGCTGTGGTCTTGACAAGGAGACCATTTTCACTTCAAATCCTCTTTCTTGGCTTTGCAGAAGCCCTCTTTTAAATCACTTAACTGTTCTTTGGATATCAAAAAACCTTAAAGGAGTAGCTATTGCAAGAAATGGACCTCAAATTTTTCACGCTTTTATTTCTTTGATGATAGTGAATTCTTTATTCACCTTTGAAAACAAAACACCGACACGCTTTCGTGAAAAGCGTGGCCAACTTCTGCTTGAGGATTACGGATAAAATCGTCTTAAATCTATCGCATTCACCTCCCAGGCGCCCAATCCAATCAAAACCATGGCCACGCTTAATACACAGAGATTTGGAATAATTTAGATGTGGAAGCTACGCCCATCCCCACTTATTACCGCGGTGACATTTTACCCGGCATCATTGAAAAAATTATCTCACGGAAGGCTAAGTTCACGAATTTTCTTTAGTGGTCACTCTTATCAAATATGTTCTCCAAGCAATCTTAATGCCCCGTGAGTTTACAAATTTTATTTCGCGTCACTTGAGGCATTGATCGCGTTGTTGCCAAATTTCCTTTGGGCGGCACCACTTGTCTTACGATTCACTAGATTAATTGAGAATTCCTTCATCTCGAAACAAGTAAAGGAGGACTTGGTCTCAAGAACCTACACCATTTTAATCTTGCGCTTCTTGCTCGTAATGGTTGGAAATTAATTTTCCATACACTCTCGTAATGCCTTAATACTCGAAATCAAAATACTTTACCGCCTGGCCCTGCGGCCGCTGCAAACCAAACTCGTCATGGACTTGAAAAAGTCTTCATTCGGGTATTATGAGTATCTCAAATAACATGACTTGGACTGTTGGAAATGGTTCTTCTATTAATATATGGAATAAGCCAATTGGTTGCAGTCGCATGATCATAAAACTTGAAGTTTTTATAACCGCCGACCCGTCCACCGATACGTATCCTTGTCTCGAAACCCCTCATTAACACCACACACATTTGGAATACAACACTTTCATCCACCTCTCTCTTTCCCTTTCATATCACCTCCGAAATCCTCAAAATTAGCCGGGAGAGCTTGATTCGAAACATGGCTAAGAATTGCTTTGGGACTAAGGACACCTGTGAAACCTCATTACCCATTACCATTGATAAATTGAATCTTCCATCTTCATATATGTTAATAATGGGAAGCACTGACATCTCTTTTTGATTGCCTCTTCATTCAAAATCTCTGGAATTCTTTAAATTTATCCCGCTTCCCGGCGTCGTTTCAATTTTTTTTGTCTTCCACTATTCTGAGAAAAATTGGAATCATAAGAACTTCTACGAGCTCGCTTCTTTTTGAAATTTCTTTGGGTGCAGCTCCTCCAGGGAATAGAAGATGTCTTTAATCATGATGATCCACTCTCCTCAAATAGTATTGATCGAATAAAAAAGCTTGCTCTTGAATGGCTTCAACACTCGAGGAACTCAAACCTTACCTCTCTTAGTAGGACCACGGCTTTGCAAGAGAATACCCAGAGATGTCACTCTTTCTTGTTTCAAAGAAACTCTATTTTATCTACAAGTAAATGTGATCGCTTTTGTCGAAAGCGTGACACCAAGATTTATTTCGGAATCTCAAATAACAAGAATCCCAAATGGCTTCTTGAGATCTTTATTAACATCCATAGAAGAGATTAATACTTAACAACTCCCGCAAAAACAACAACGATAGCATTATGGACACTTCATTCTTTTTTGTCTCTTTTGGAGAATCAATATTTACAACTCTTCTTCTTGCCAAAGGTCTTGATTTCCACACAGTGTATATCATTATTGACGGATTATTTTCACAAGTATGATATATCCAATTTTTCCGCAGGTTAAAAAACTTGATGGATATTGGAATCTTTGCTCTTGAAAGGTCAAAGGAAAATTGTAAAAATTTTGGTTGCCTACAAATATTGGATGTTTTTTGAATTTGAAAGATATTGTCATTAGTACGTTTAATTCCATTTCTTGTAGTACTAACCTATGTAATAGCCGAGAAGACTGGATAATTATTTGTTGAGTAATACAATGGCTTACTTATAAAAAAAAACAACAAAGACATTAGATAATTCATGTGATGGCATGATAACCTTATAAATTAGCTCTTATGCTAGTCCATCTGATGGAACTTTTCAATTCAGAGGTGTTAAAAGGACATCTGAAAGAATCTTGATCAAGATGATGTCATAAAATAATTCACGTACATCATTGTCGAAATCCAGGAATGTTTATTGATATATATATGACAATCATCATGCAAGGAAACTGGAGAAGTAATGCACTCATATATTTTCCAGGATCACTGCAAAGATGGACACAAGCTAATCTTTCAATTGCATAAGAGCAACGAAATGCAATGCTTCTAAATGTTCATAGATTAAAACCATAGTTGTAAATAGCGGTAAATAAGCGGCCTTGTCGCGTATCGCGGTGCGTCAGGCCAACCCTAAGCGCTACAGTTCGCGGTAAGCCGCGGCCAAATAGCGTAAGCGGCGAAATACTTGATTTTTGAGTTCGCTATTGTGTTCCGTGGCAGCTATTCTGACTTTGGTTAAAAGCATCTTCATCGAATCACAGATTCTGTGAAAAAATTTGGCAAAATACTATGGATTGCATACTTCATCGGATACGAGTTACAAGAGAAATTTGACAAAATACCATGGTCAATCCATGGTATTTGCCTGGACACACACAATCTTTTCTATTAACAAAATATCACACTTGACACTGTAAAATGACATAATTACCCTTAATTCCCAATCTCTGCATCTAAATCCTTTCCTCTTCCTTTTTTCATTATCTACAAGCTTAGCTTCTCTACAACTATTTTCTGTATGCTCTCTAAATCTACTCTAAAAATTTTGCTTACAATGTTCTAAAGTTGAAAACTTTAATATAAATTTCGTTAGATAATACTCTAATTTCTGCAAAGGTGAAGAGATATTTAACATTGATAGACTTTTTGACTAATTTCTGGAATTTTATGTAACTATATACTAATTTGACTTGTATATTTAATAGATCTATGTTTTATATACTTGGTGTGTATTCTTTTGAGGATAAATTTGAATCTTGTTAAATTTTATTGAATAATTGGACCAAATATTATAGTATTATGTTCTAGGAGGCTTTAGAACTTCACATAAGACATTTTGAGATGTTATAATGATGTATGTTGTAGTATTATGTTTTTGGGGCTCACTATAATGTTGTATAATCACGGTATAGCAGTTACAAGTCAATGTACCACGATATATTTTAGTATAATATACTATAAGTCACTATACTACAATATAACCCAGTATAATTGATTATAATTTGATGTAATAAATTATATTATGTTATAGCATATTATACTCAAATATAATGTTATTTAATGCGGTATAAGATGTCAACATTTACTCCAATTGAGTATACTCGATTAATATTTTATTTTTTAACTTTGATATTTTTTTGTGATCATAAAAGATGTCGAGATTCAAGATTGACAACAGGGTGGATGTCCCGCAACAACCAAATGGATTGTATAGTGGATTCTATGCTTATAAAAGAGGATGTGCATAATCTAACGTTGGAATGCTCAACGATGATATGAAAAAGCTCGTTGTTGACCTGTTTATGTGGTTAAGACTCCTGATGGAAACTTCACATTCAAGAAGGTTGCAATCAAGCTGAAAAACATTGAAGACTGTCCATTATTTCTTTTGATTCAAATATATGTTAAAGTGAATGATGATTGGTTACTTTTTAAATAATTATGAATGTTTGTAGTTTATTATGGATGTTTGTGAATATTTATTGTGTTGAAGTTATTGTGTTGCATGCATGTTTATTGTCAATCAATACATTATAAACCGTTCTGTAAAAATTATCAATTATTACAATGATCATACAAACACACCTACAAGCAGTCCACACATCTTAATTCATAGACAAAATTTTGAGGAATGTAATTGTGCCCTCCATATATAGAGAAATAAATCATTAAAAATTCATATCTAATGTCAATAGTAGATTATACTAGGTTATGATATAATATAATAAATTATAATGTGTTATAATGTATCATAACGTATTATAACTTATAATAATTGATTATAATATATTATATAAGATAGTACAATGATATAACCGATTCACATATTTTGGGTAGAATTGAGGATTTATAGAGATAGAATTTTTAGTGAGAGAAATGATTTTTATTTTGTGTTGAAGAGAGAATGTGAAAAAGATAAATAATGAATAGAAAAGAAGTGTGTTATTTAATGAGGGGTATAATAGTCATTTTATAGCCAAATTATGGTATTCTTCAAATAAAAAAGATAATGTGTGTAGACAAATAGTAGAATTCGCTCGTTGTATTTTCCAAATTTCTCGGATTCTGAGATATGGGCATTGGTTGAGCTTAATATTGATGAAGGCATCGTTGACCCCTCTCTAATTCAGACAAATTTGGCTAACTAACACCCTTTTTAAAGGGGTTTTAATTGATAACATCCTTTTTTATTCATTGAAGAATAGCACTATTTTCCTACTAAAAGATTAAACTGTCCCTTAAAAAAACTAGCACAATTTCTTATTTTTTTCAATTCAAAACCTTAAAAAAGGTGCTAAAAATTAAAACCTCTTTAAAAAAGGTGTTAGTTAGCCAAATTTCTTCTCTAATTCAAAAAATTTAATCTCGTACAATACAATCATAAGTTATTTACCAAAGAAGATAGTAACCTGCAAACATGGATTGAGAGGACTTACCAAACAATCTCAACTTATTTCTTACAAAGAAACAGCAAGAAATCTACAGATTCAAAGATCATATGGAAATATCCTCATACATTAGGTCCAAAGACTTTCTATGGAAACTCACTATGCTAACTTATTTATACATAAAGGATGTGAAGTAGTACTTAGTTTCTAAAAAATATTGTCGCACCGAGCTTTTGATAGTTTTATTTTTTCAAGTTTGATCTTAAATATTTTTGTTTGTGTTATACAATATTTGATGAAAATTATATCAATGGAAAGAATTTGAAATGTATTTTTTATTGATATAGTTTTCATAAATATTATCTGGCAAGCGAAAATAAAATAATGAAGTTGGCTTTGGAAAAAACAAAGCTATCCATCAAGTGGACAATCTATAAGCAGAGAGAGTATTTAGACAAGTGTCAAAATGCAATCCCAATTTTACAGTTTATGATCAAACTTCAAAATTAAGACCATTATTTTGTCAAATCATGAATCCAAAATGAACTAAGAAGATCTTTGAGTTAACATTTGAATGAGGAATGGTACAAAAAGAGTCGCATTACAAAATAACATTGAATAAGCAACAAGTTTACTCGATACGGAGTATGAAGCAAGCATCATCTCTATTGGAACCAAATGAGAAAAAAAAGATATAGAAAAAGGGGCATTCGGAGAATCGAACTCCGGACCTCTCGCACCCAAAGCGAGAATCGTACCACTAGACCAAATGCCCACGCCAAGTGAAAATGAATTTTGGATAATTACTCGCGAAACTTATGCTAGCTTCTAATAGTTTGAACATGATAAGAGTAATTAATTTTGAATGTATAAAAGAGTTATTAAAAAATCATCAATAACACGTCTTGATATACATCTAAATAAACATCAGAAACATAAGACGTACTTGTAATTAGTGATTGATAATCCCACAAATAGCAGGTTGGTTCAGGATCGGTCGAAGGTGGTCGTTAGTAAATGAGTGATCATGGAGATCACCAAATAAACGGCCTGGGCACGAAGATGGTCAGGGGCGAAATGCTTGCAGGGGTCGAGCCATCGTTCGGTTCGCCAGGAAGGCGGATTAGCGAGGAAGAGAGATCAATTAAAGGGGGGCTATGGAGAGTGACTGAAGGTCATAATTATTCAACCTGCTTAATGAGCCATGACCATTATCATCCGATAATAATGGTGCGCTTGAATTTGATCGAGTAACGGTCCGGCCAGGTATAAAGGTAAGCGTTGAAACCAATCAGTAAGTTGACTTTTGATACTGAGAATTCCATTTCTGAAGCAAAGCTACCGATACATTCTTGACGATGGTCAGTGTTTAACCTTTCTGGCTTTTCACATTTGGGCTGGGCATGTCAGTACAATTTGGAATACTTGTCGTCAAGTAATCAAAGCCAAACCAAGTCATCAGTGATAGATAGAGTTTAGGAGAGATAAGGAGGCCCAACAATTCTGACAAATTTAAAGTCTAGATAGAGTTTAGGAGAGCTAAACAGGGCCCTAACAATTTTGACAAATGTAAAGTCTACCTTATTATTACAAGTTATTTTACACAAAATATACTCATTAATCCCCTTTCAATAATGAATTTTTAAAAATAGGTTCAATACTGTCGATTCCTTAATTTTGGTTCAAAATCAACCATTACATATCATGTACTCGCTTGCATTCAAAATTCCTACTCAAATTTTTCTCTGAGAAATTATTGTGATACTGCATCTCTAATTTATGACTTAAACCATCTCTAGCAGGAATACAAAGTTTAACATACTCTTTCCTTTCACATTAGATTTTTTTTATTTACCTTTCGTCAAATAACGCGATGTCTATCGTTGTCATGGCAAATTTGAGCGTTCGTATCTTTCGCATTTTCTTTTATCAGCATTCATTCAATTTAATTTTTTTTGTATCGAAAAAATCTATTATTTCTATTTATAGATCTTGAAAATAAAAAATATTAGTGAAAAGAAAATTAATTTTTAATAATTATTTGGTAAAAAAAGTTACTTTAAAAAATATAAGGATAACTTTTTAGCAACGAGTTTCAGTTAATATGAGATGTCTTAAGGCATTTAATAACTATGGAATAATTGTAAAGTAAGTTAACGTGGGATGAGCTTACGTGCATCAAATAATCTGGTGAATCGTACTTACTTAGTGCTATGTTGCCATTTGTTGAACTGTTTTAACTCCTTTTCACAAGCATCGACAAATGCTATATTTTCCAACTACTTCAGTCAAAATGACATATCATCATAATTCATACATAACTCCGAGTGCCCCCCTCCTTGATTAGAAATTATTATACTTCAAAATTTTAGGTCGCAGGAAGCTTTCGAATGTGGCCTGTTCCATTTACAATCATTAAAACAGATGCTCATCTATTTTGAGCAAGACTAGTCAAATCTGGGTCAGTATAATTAAAGTGGTGTAACTGTCTAAGTAGGAGAAAATAAAACATTAGTAAAATCAAAGAGTGATCTTCAAGCTTTAAAATCTTAAATAATTTTGAGACTACCGAATTAAACACTTATTATAGAGTATAGAAATTGATTTGAATACCATCATGATAATTTAGATAGCGTTTATGAAGCATTATAGTTTAGGCATATATATTATTATAGTGTTTTTAAGTAGCACTTAAAAGTGTTATTTAAATTGATTATGAAGGATATCCAGTTCGCACATAAACTTTATCTAACTCTGGGTTTTGAGCTAGTATTTTAAAGAAATTTAAATAGTGAAGCGCTCCAAGTAATCATATATCTGGAATTTTTATTGCTATTTTTTTTCTTTGTAATTTGAATACTGTAGATTGTGGAAATTTGATTAATTTAAATTAATAAAAATTAATTTTATGGATTTACTAATTTAATTAATTCCACAATGATACACACAATGACACGTGTTGATTAAGGATTCTCCGAACCGAATTAAATTCAAGCCATACGAAAATAATAGGGTTAAGGGATTGGCCTTTTGAAATTAATAAGTTAAAGTTAGGGTTTTATATTAATTAAACCTAGAATAAAGTTTCCGGAAGATACGGGGTTTAAATTAATGAAACAAGAAAATGTCGAGATCAATAAATGAACTATTTTTTTTACCTAAAATCCTACAAAAGAGGTGCCTATTTTCATTTCTTGGAGGAGAATTTGTGCTAAAATATTAAATGATTCGCGTTATCTTGACATTTAAAATGATCAACGGTTGGGATCGTGATCCTTTAAAAATGGATCGATAAATCGGAAACAAGCGGCGCATAAATCTTTGCCCATATTTTGAAATTGGAAGGAGCAAAATGGTGAAGCAAAAGTCAGAGGCAAAAAGGTGGAAAGGCTGAGAAAAGCTGCGAAAGAAAGCAGAAACAAAAAGCACCTAAAGCACCTCGAGGTTAAAGATTCAAAGAGCCCGACCACAGCTTGGGATTGAAGGAAGGAGAACACGAAGACCCGGAGGCGGTTGCCCGCGGCGATTTCAAATCAAGGTGTAGAATCTGATCTTTGGGCACTGCCCGATAAATCGAGTTAGAACTAGGATCAAGTTGTTGAAGCCCATTTCGCTCGTCAAATAGGCGCTGAAACATACCAAAGAAAGGGAAGACAACGCCCAAAAGGCGATAAGAAGCTAGGCTACCAATCCAACACTCAAGTCAAGCTCAAAAGAAACCTGTGCTAAGTCCCTACTGACAAATCAAATCCAAGGGGTAAGACAGCTGTTGAAGTCTACTGCTCGTCCGACATCTTGTATAAGGGCTTTGCTAAGGCCTATTTCTTTGAAGGAACTGAACCTTGGAAGCTCTGAGGTAAATCCAGGTTTAGTATTACGGCTGCTAAGTCTGACGAATCCGGCCATAAGGGAGACAAAACTGCTAAAAGCATCCGACTAGGACCCGTATCGAAATATACAATCGAGTCAAAGAAAGGTTAAGGCGCCGCAATGACCCGTATCAAAGAAGGGCCTTATGGTACATCATCCAACCTACATATCAAAGAAGGGTCAATCTGCTACCATCCAACCCGCATATCAAAGAAAGGGTCAAAATTGCCGCGGTCGGCCCATATATCAAAGAAGGGACCTGTGGCTACTTTAGCCGGTCCATATTACAAGGATCAAAGTGCAAGACCGCGGTCCAGAGTTAGAAATGCAACCTTGCGAGGGGGATCGAGGTGGCGTTCGGTTCGGACCATATCCAAGTCAAAGACCAAGACACCGTCCTAGGCTCTGTCCATGACACATATCCAAATCAAGACCCAAGCTCAAGTCAGCTCGAGTCCATATCAAGTCAAGCCATATTGTAGAGGTCAGCATACGCAGGAGATAACTAAACTGATAGTAGAACCTCAACCGTTTGACAAATCTCTTTGTACCTAGAAGGATTTCCCCAAAGGGGTTTAACCGATGCGCATATAAATAATAAAATCTTTCTTCGTGTTGCGAAATTACTCCGCCGTTTCAAAATAGATGATTGTTTAGCAAAAAAAATTATTTTTTTCACAATAGTTGATTGTTTACAATTTCAATATACCTTTTTACAATTCCAATGTAATGTTTTGCATTTTCAGTAAACTTCTTACAATCTCGATGTAGTTTTCGCAATCTCTTAATAGCACTTTCCGTCTAAATAATCATTTATTATGAAATAAAGGGAGTATTATTTGTTGGATAACTTGAAAGCCAAATTGTGTTTTGCTTATACTGAAGGATGGGGTGTATTGTTTATTTTATAATCCTATACTCACCTAGTTCAATTCACTACTACAGATTTGGCTGTCACGATACCAGCGTCACGAAATGCTTATTAGATTAACTGCGGCGTTTACATGAAAGCGAAAAATAAAATACATGAGCGTCGCACAAAAATTCGAGAAGCGTCGGCAATGTCATACACAAACAAGTGAGTGATTGTGTGACATTTAGAAAACGTCTGCACTCAGTAAGAATAACCGGGTAAATTTGACCTAATAAGCGAGTCCCAGCATCCACAAATTGGCAGCAGCAATTAAGAAAAATGTACTTATATTAAGATATTAAATTATTCATGCTAGATCACGTAATAAAACACACTTAATTAAAGAAAATGTACTTAAGATTAATATAACTAGATTTTTTAATGTATGTAGCGATAGCGTCCACGCTAATAAATATTAAATACGTGATTAAATTGATATAATAATAATCTATACGCCGTAATAACGTCGCATTTTATATTAATTAATTAATTTATAAAATATAATAATATTAACGGCGCCATAAAAAGCGTGTAAAATTTTGAATATATACTCGTCGTGTGGCGTGTATGAGGCGATCTAATTAATATCTTTTTAATTTACTTTGAGAATATTTTAAATATTTTTACATGTATTTTTTAAAGAATGTGGCGTTTGTAAATCGTATATTTAGGAAACGTCAATGTCATATTGTAATTTTTTTGGATAAATATTTTATCACTTTTTTAGTATATTATGAAATCAGATATAGGTATGAAACACTACGCCATGAAAGAGTGACCGCAGATGTGGAGTTCAATGACAGTACGCCGTTAAAGTGAGCGATGGAGTCGAGCTTGAGAGCAAAGGAAGCATCGCGGATACAACCACTAGTAACTGCGCTTGTTCATCCAGACATCTACCGAAGGCGTAGAAGGTAGACATATTAGGAATCTACTAATGTAATACATTAACTACATGTTAATCATGAACTAAATTATGTTATTGAATAAATTTGTTTTGCGATGATAATTCCTCGGTTTCTTCTTTTTTGTATTTAATACCTGTTAATTAGTTAATTATCTTGTAATAAAATTAAATTATAGGATTTATAGATAATTTATTTACTAAATAAAGGATTAATAACATTATTGACAGCGCCGTAAAAAAACGTCGCACCATTAATATTAAATAAATAATTAATAATAATATATGATACCGTAATAACGTGACACGATTAATATTAATTAATTAATTTATAAAAATATAATACTAATAACCCACGCCATAAAAATGTCACACTATTAATATTACATAAATAATTAAATCGATATAATAATAATGCTCAGCATATAACCAAGTATACGCTTAATATTAAATATTTAATTTATAAAATATAATAATATCGACACGCCATAAAAACATCACGCTATTAATATTAAATAAATAATTAATAATAATAGCCAGCCGTAACGTCACCCAATTAATATTAATTAATTAATTAATTTATAAAAATATAATAATAATATTAGCGTAACCGCAAAATGTCACTTATTAATATTACATAAATAATTACATCGATATAATAATAATATCAACTCCATGTCGCGTCAGCGCTTAATATTAAATATTTAATTTATAAAATATAATAATTGACACGCCATAAAAGCGTCACTCTATTAATATCAAATAAATAATTAATAATATCAACGCCATAATAACGTCACACAATTAATATTAATTAATTAATTTATAAATATAATAATAATACTCAGCGCCATAAAAGCGTCACGCTATTAATATTAAAATAAATAATTAAATCGATAAATAATAATATCAACATAATAACGTCACACACTTAATATTAAATAATTTATTTATAAAATATAATAATATTCAACGCCATAAAAAGCGTCACGCTAGTAATATTAAATAAATAATTAATGTCCTTTGATTAAATTTTAGAACATTTTAAGAGTATGACATGTATAAAACGTACATGTTACTAAGCGTATCAAAAAGTATAGCATAGGAATTTTTTTAGATAAATATTTAATCACTTTTGAGAATATTATGAAATCTATTTATATGTATGAAGCATTAGCAAACATGTCATAGTGGATTCAAATTAATGTTCAAACTTAATAAATATGTTGGGAGTGAGCTGCATGCGTCGAGCTAGAGCATGCATTAAATTAGTTAATGTATGGCGGGTATGGACAACATGGCCATCATTAGGGATTCATGGATTTGAAATGTATCATAGATGTGAAGATGCGGGATCGCGTGATTATCTCCGCTTCGGTCTCGATTTATTAGTGCCGATGAAGTTGTTAGAACCTAATACCATATCAGGAGACTTTAATGTTTGAATAAATTATGTAGACTTTAAGGTTTGAATAAATTATGGTGTATTTTTTTATGTTTTAATTTTTAATTTTATGTTAATGAATAATGAAAGGTTCTGGAATCTTTGACATATATGTGACGTCTTGCGAGATATTATTAATTTAATTAGAATATTTGTAACGTCACATGCTTGGCATTAGAAAAAAATATTAGTTTAATTTAAATATTGATATAAAATTATTGATTAAAAGCAATTTGAAATTAATATCATAATTATTGCTAATTAAAATTGTAGCATTAAAACATGCCACATTAAAAATTAATTTAATTTAAATATTTCTGAGAAAAACGTCATAGAACATACGTTAGAAAATTATATCATAATTGATATAAAATTGTTGATTAAATGAAATTTATGAATAAATTATTAGCATAGCGTCATATTAATGAGACAAATAATTTTATTAATTTTATTAATAATTTAAATGTTTATTACATTTAATCTAATGTCACACAAATGTCATTTATCTAAGTTTTAGGAAAAAGTAATTTTAAATTAAAAATTTAGTTAACTATTGATAGGGAATATTAAGTTAAATAAAAGTTAATTTGAAATATATGAGTAAATAATTATTTAAGCGTCATACTAATGACACAAACTATTAATTATTTTTACAATAATTTAAAATTTTATTCAAGTAAATCTAACGTCTCATAAATGCCACATTCTAAGAAAAATGATAAATTAGTTAATATTAATATGATAAATTATAAAAAATTATGTTATTATTGTTGTTAATTATAAATAACGTCACACTAACGATACAAAGTTAAGAGTAAACAATGTTAATTTAGTTTACGCCCTGATTCACGTTCTGAGACAAAAGGTAGATTTACCGGCTTATCGAGAATTTGTAAGATAATATGTAAAACCTCACAATTATGTCATACGGTTATTAAGACTGTGACGTTTCAGTGGCATGTGGTTTACCCGGGAAACATACTGTGACGTTTTAGTGGCGTTGAGTTTACCGGGAAAAAACACTATGACGTTTTTGTGGCGGGATGTTTCAGCCCGAATTATTATCTTGGCGTATGATAAGTATTTTGTTGGGAAAACTCTTATGCCACGCAAAATGTCACTATATTGCGGTATTTTTTTTACCGGAGAATTTTTGCGGGTTTTTATTGTCACGAGGTAGACACGTTCCGATGTCGCGCTTGGCTGCGGCGTTTGTGTAATGATTTATAATTATGTCGCATTGCTCATTTTCTAGTAGTGATTATTTCAGAAAGTATTTATGGGCTATTGGCTTTAACCCCTCACGTGCGCCGTCTGTCTTGACTCGGCCGGGTCGGGCTCGGTTTGGGTTTGGGTTTGGCACGTGTAGTGCGAGCTTGCCCAACCTTTTCGGTCTCTCTTTTTTGACCCGGTTTAATTATTTAAGTCAAACAATTATTAACAGAGTTGACTGAGTCAAGCTCCAATTCCCCCCTTTTTAGCGTCCAACAACTCTATATGTTACTAGTTTAAATTCCCCCCTTTTTAGAGTCCAACAACTCTATCTGTTACTGGTTTTAATTATTTCAATACTTCAATAAGTTCCTTCTATTCACTTACGCTCTAACGAGCAAACTGCATACATAAACGTCCTTCTCTATTCGTTCATTTTAATTTCTGGGTAAAGAACAGCGTGAGTTCATAAATTGCATATCACGAGTGGACGTGTTGTGCGATTGTTGTATTAACATTGGAGAGCTTCCGACGAGTACGATTACCATCAAGATCGTGTCGATAAAGTTTCCAAGATAATGGTTTATTTATACCGCAACCCAACCTTCTAAACTGATACATTTTATAGTTTCTGTTTAATTCATTGTTATTACTTTCTTTTATTATGATATTTTAATTATGACTATTTAATGAATTAATGGTCTTAAAAACTGTCAAATACTCCTATCTTGATGAGATACAGATAGACCTTTGGGATTTAAAATTTGGGTTAAGCCTTGAAGATTTGAAGGGGCTCACATTACAATACAGTCAAAACCTTGAGGACTGCCCTCAAAACCAGATCACACCCACCAAGAAGACTACATACAGTCAAAGAAGTACCAGTCAACCTAATGAGCTGGAACTTTAAGAAAGGTGTACAACTTGTCGGCCCCACCACACGAGCCTGTTAGATCATTAATTAGTAAACCATTTACTCCGTATAAATTACAAAAATTACTAGGTTAATTAATTAGGTCATTATCAGATGTGCAGTACGTAGTCGAGTTGTGGATCGGATGAGAAGGGTTCCGTTCTGGTTAGCGTGAATTTAAGGTTTGAACTCGATTCGATTAAAGGCGTGTCGAATTTTAAGTTTATTTTTGAATTCAATATCTCGATAAACCAACTCATGATATTTGATTTATTATCATTATTCATTTTACATCTATATGAAGTACATATCAAATTAAATGCTTCTTCCATCATATTGAAATTGAAATTGAAATAAAAATAAAAAACTTATAACAAATTAAATTTTATTTAATACTCTTATAACTTAAATTCAAGATCCAAAGGATTGTAAATTGTGATCAAATGAGTAAGCTTGATGAAGCATGGCTCAATTTTAAATCGGTTCGAGGAACAATACAAAGTTAAGGCAAAGCTCAACAACTGGTGAAGTTAAACTAAAATTATCTAACCTGAACCCAACATCGATTCATATAAAATTCTAACATAGAATAGTTAGAAGTTAAAACACCAGAAATAACAAGTGTTATGAGTTAAGTACTAGGTACATTATAATTTTTATGTATACCATTTAAAAACTTTTACATGGTCAGTAATATCTCTATCTTAATTTATTTTAGAAGTTTTAGTTGTACTAAAACAAGCAACTGAAACACAAAAAAATTAGTGTAGTATATTTCTACTTACATCCGTGAGTTTGCAGCTAAACTATATTTTGTGTCAGACTTTGCGTCTTTTGAGTTGTACGTGATTCATCCGTGAGTTTCTACTTAATTACCTCTAAAAAAACTGCACAATTTTAAAATTTCCTAAATTAAATTTTATTTATATGAAACAAAACATTGAAAAAAAAAATTGAAAATGTGAAAGGAGTGAAGGAAATAAATCTTACATTTAGGAATGAAGGAAATATATTTTGTACTATAACTTAATCATTTTTAATTCAACTCAAGACTTTACATGTTAAATAAAATAATAAATTTTATTAACTTTAATTACTAAAAATCTTGACATCATTTTGGGATAAATCAAGTACTTGAAAGTAAATAAACGATTAAATGACAAGCTTCCATGATAAAATTACCTCCACCTAATGAAGTTAATAAATCTGGTTTTTTAAACTCAAGTAAATATATACTTACTCCTTTTTTTATTTGATGTTTTTGAATATTGAAATTAAATTTTGATCATCAATTATTTTAAAATTATAAGTAAAAAATTATAAGAAAATAATATTTTTAAAATTATTTTTAAAAACAAATATAATAATACTATAAAATTTTATATTTATTAAACTAATGAATAATTCGAAAATTAATGATCAAAGCTCCATTTCAATATATGAAAACATAAAAAAAATTCCGGAGATAGTAAAATATTACACCCTCTTTATCGTTTGACTTTTTTGATATTGAACTTTGACCATAACTTATTAATTATTAATTATTCTAAAAAAATATAAAATTTATATCGTTATATTCTTCTTTTAAAATATTTTTTTATAATATTAAATTTTAAAATTTTTAATAATATAATTAAAAATTTATCTCGATATATAAAAAATTCAATTAAAATGTATCAGAAACATTACTCCGTAGCATTCAAAGTACAACAGATGCCTCAAATGCACTCACAGATCCACACATGAATTAGTGTTAGCTGTCTCCTTCACATCCCCCAACTCCTTCTTGAGCTTAGTTTTGCATTGTTTCAATCTCTCTTCTTCAATATCTTGAAAATTTGCATATATAAATCAAGTGGGCACCTATTTATTTTTGTTATCTTTCGAGTCTTTTTTGCTTTTTGATTTTGTTGAATGATTTCTTTCTTTTTTCAGCTTGAAAGAAAAAGGTTAGATAAGCATTGGTATTTGTGAAGATTGGTATACTAGCTTTTATTTTATTTCCTCCTATATCACTATCATTTTGTATCATGATGATGACATTGAGAATGCACAATGAGTTTCTTTTGACCACCAGTGTGAAAAAGTCCAAATAAAAGTCCCTAAGAAAGAATATTTGAAGAAAAAATGTCCCCCCTTTGCCATTGATGTCTATTCTTGATTGTACTCATAGTCAATGAGAGAGGAAAAAAGTGTGTATCAATAGTAGAAACTCTTTTTTTCTTATCTTTTTTCATCCACACGCTTCATTTTGGCCTCTTTTAGTCTTCAGATTGTGATGTTCACTCAGCAAGATTGCTTCTTTTTGTAAAGGGTATACATAAATTTGTGTGTTCTTAGTGATTTTTTAGCAGAAGGGTATACATAAATTGCATGTTCTTAGTGATTTTTTAGCAAAACGGTATACATAAATTGTATGTTCTTAGTGATATTTTAGCTAAAAGGTATATATATATATATTGTGTGTTCTTTGTGATTTTTGAGGAAAAGAGGGTGTGAAAATTACAATGTATCCACCATCTAGTAGAAGGAGGGGAGGGGTGGAAGTTGGGGATGGTGGGCATGTGTTGGATCTGGAAACAGCTGTGAAAGATGGGATTTTAGGAGGTTGTAATGGTGGAGGATTGGTGGTTTTACATGGAGTTGTAAGCAAGGAAAGATCTGATCTGGAGAAAATGATTGAGGCTCTTGATTCAATTGAGGTTCCATCTGTTTTCATTTGTCCTATTTCTTTAGAGCCAATGCAAGATCCTGTGACTCTTTGCACAGGACAGACCTATGAGAAAGTCAATATTCTCAAATGGTTTTCTTTAGGGCACTTGACTTGCCCCACCACAATGCAAGAGCTTTGGGATGACACAGTCACACCAAATGCAACTCTTTACCAATTGATTTATAGTTGGTTTTCACAAAAGTACTTGGATATGAAGAAAAGGTCTGAGGATGTGCAAGGGAGAGCTATAGAGCTTTTGGAGACTTTGAAGAAAGTTAAGGGTCAAGCTAGAGTGAGAACATTGAAAGAATTGAGGCAATTGGTTATTGCTCATGAATCTGCTAAGAAAACTGTGGTGGACAATGGGGGTGTTAGTTTGATATCTTCCTTATTAGGTCCTTTCACTACTCATGCTGTTGGTTCAGAATCAATTGCAATTTTGGTGAATTTGGATCTTAATTCTTCTGCTAAGAAGAATTTGTTGCAGTCAACTAAGGTTTCATTAGTTGTGGATGTGTTGAATGAGGGAACACTAGATTCCAAGATAAACTGTACAAAATTGATTCAAAGATTGATGGAGGAGGATGATTTCGACTCCGAAACAGTGTCAAGTTTGAGTCTTTTGGTAGGTTTGTTGAGATTAGTGAAGGATAAGAAACACCCTGATGGGGTATTGTCTGGTTTGAGGTTGCTCAAGTTGATATGTTCACATGAATCTGTTAGGTGTTCAGTTGTTAGTGTTGGTGTTGTTCCACTTTTAGTGGATTTGTTGCCTCACTTGAATTCAGAATCCTTAGAAATGGCACTTTACATTCTTGAGTCGATCTCTAGTATCCCCGAAGGCCTAGCGGCATTGAAGAACAACCGCAATGCGATCCCAAATATCGTGAAGCTGGTGATGAAAGTTTCAGAAAGCTGTACACAGTATGCATTGTCAATCTTGTGGGCTGTTTGCAAACTTTGCCCTGAAGAATGTGCCGCGCTTGCTGTTGATGCAGGCGTAGCCGCTAAATTGCTCCTTGTAATTCAGAGTGGTTGCAATCCTGTATTGAAACAACGGTCAGCCGAGCTCTTGAAGTTGTGCAGTCTGAATTATACGGCTACCATTTTCATCAACAAGTGTAAACTTACAAGAACAATCAA